>JAYRBT010000001.1:62530620-62594625 GCA_036023395.1 Myiotriccus ornatus | reverse complement strand
GCTTAGAGGAAGGAGTTCGGATCTTTTTCTCATAACTCATCCTCAGCAAAAGACCTTGTCTCATTTAAACCGGGACAGTGGGTTTTGTGGATTTCAAGTCTCTCAGCTCAGCCAGTGGAATGCCTCTCACTTGAGAGGCATCATTCCCTGTGTGAAATGTCACACAAACTGCTATGCCACATCATGGCTGATATATCACAGCCTGTTCCTTGTTGCAAGGCTCCTGGTTACTCAGGTACCCTAGGGACTGCCTTTGTCGGAGTGGGGATTGGCTACCCTCAGCCCTGGCCCCACCCATGCCTGCTCAGAAACTTTAGTGTGAGGTTTTGTGTGACACTCTCCTGGAGTGTCTCAGCACTGAAACTTCCCTGACTCTGGAAATGTCCCCCATACGCTCTTATTCCCTGCTTCTCTGTGAAACATGCCACTCTGGATCTGTTCACCTCAGCAATATTGATTAGCCCCATGAAAATACCTTACATCTGGGTGACTGAACCAGGCTCAGTCAGTCCTTCAAACATTCTTTACACAGAGACTACTTGAGCAGTTTGATAAGAAGTGCCTGTTTCTCTATGATGCCTAGATCATGAACAATTCTGCGTCCCAGAGTCACACAGTACATCTTCTAATGTCAGGGGATGAAATTGGTCTCAAAAAGAAACTATTCTTAATTTCATTCTATTAGCTTGCTCTCTCTCTGGCTGACAAATCCAATATTCCTGGCACAATACTACTACCACAATACTGAAGTTTCCTTTCTTTGGTCTTGATTCTATTATCAGATTATTGAAGACTGCATAGAAAGCTCAGTACATAAGAAATAAGGAAATATTCCTGATGCTACAGGGAATTTTATTAATCTCAAATCTCAGATTTTTCTAGTAAGAAGTAGACATTACACAATCATAGACATCACGATCTTAGTGGCTTTTCCATGTTACAAGTGTAATAAATAAAATAGGGTACATAGTCAACTCATTGCAATTTTTTGCCTTAAGAAAAAATTTGCTTTGAAAAAATGGTATGCCATGAGCTGTGCTTGGTAGATTAGCTATCCAGACCTTCATCTATTTTTGACCAAGAAAACAAAAAACTACAGATGGACCATGCTTTTCATGGCGTGGGGGAGGAATGCAACACTTTGTTTTGCAATGCAAAAATTTCTGTTTCTAAAGAAAACCACCTTATCAGTATCAGAATCTACATTTGTGAACTTTAAAAAGCAGCTAAACATTCACATAGGCATCTAACAAAGCATTTGGTAGTCTAAGAGGCCTTGTAATGTGAATTTAAGCACTTAAATTAAGAGCAGTGGCTAGATAAAATGGTGCTGTATATTCTCTCATTTATGCAACAGTGAAAATCATCCTATTACTTCCAGACATCTTCACTGTATTCATCTGCATGTCTCTTTGTCATGTCATGATTTTTTTATGTTAAATAGAAAGAAGTTTGTCTAGGGTGCAAGTCACCTCAACTTTAAAGAAGCATCCACGGTTAAATGAAAAGAATCGTGAAATATGAATATCTTCTTCTTTGCAATGACTACAAAGGGAAAATAAACACTTGTGAATATCAAAAATTCCAGCATCTGAAGTAGAGTAGAATGTGGAGTTCTTGTAACTGATCTGTTTCATTATTAATTTTTATTTAGTGTAAAGAAGTATCCAGATATGTCAGTAAATCTCACTCTCAACTGACAGTGATAATTTCAAGAAGACAAAATCAGCTTCCATTCTCTAGCATATTTTTACAGTGACTTGATATTTTGTACTCCTTTCTGCATAGGGTCCCTGTTTCAAGTGGGGAGCAAAAAAACAGATTCATACCTGATGATCCACCTTCTGATAAAGTCTTTTCTTAGCCTAAGGAAACTGTTTGTTCAAGTTACTTAGTCTGAAAGTCTTTTTAAAGCCTAGATATTTGGCTACTGGAGTAAATATTCTTTAGGTAAATAGGTTTAATGATCAAAATCAGACAGCAACAAAATGCTTTTAATGTAATTATATACACTCTTAATGAAAGTACAAACATCAGTGACAGTAGTCCTGTTATTAGATACTGAAGTATCTTTGCAAATCAGGAGGTCACAAGTGAAAGCTATCAGTCAGCACAGACTACTTAGAAAGCTTTCAGGAAGTCAGTAGAGAAAAAGCTGCATGCTTAGTAACATAACTTGATGTGTTTGGGAAAACATCATCAAAAAATTTAAGCACCAAGGTAGCAAAATACGTTTAGAGATCAAACCTAGGGATTTTTTAATTTGTATCCTGAATTTAGTTTCTAAGTAAAATTTAATTTGGGTTAGTTTTTTAAAGGCTGTGTCAGATTTTTTATCTTATGTGTCCCAAACTGCAATATTATAACATAAAATGCTACACATTTTCCCACACAGAAAGGAACCCTGTGGTTATTGCAGGCATTTTCAGGTCTTGTTCAGGTACATTTGTCCAGCAGTACAGGTGTATGATCAGCTGAATAACATTACCTACATGTAAAAATTAATTTTAAGAATGATACGCATTTAATAGTCCTACTTTCAATATTTAGAAACTGTAGGACTGGAAAATACTTCCAGAATTTTTTTTAATTATTTTTTTGCATCAAGGTTGAATGATCTATACGGTGTGATTTGCAATAGAGTTTTGTTGCAGATTCTCCTATATACAATGAGCATAGAATTAAAATATTATTTTCATTTTGTTCTACACCTTGTTTCTAGATAAAAGCTGTCATCACACAATCTGTTCCCTCTTGAAGGCTAAATGATATCAGTTCATTCAGTGCTTTCAGTAGACTGTTGTTTTCTTTTTTTTCTTTTTTTTTTCTTTTTTTTTTTAAATAGATGGGAGGGCTCTGTCTATTTGGTCCAAGTATTTGGATGGAAATACAGAGGACAAAGTTAGACTATGCTTAGAACAATAAAGCAAAAATATTTCTTATGCATTACAAACATATATATTCATGTAATTCTCTTGCCTTCCATGGTGACAGGGGACTGTGATTAATTTTCAGATTCTTTTTTGCAGAACTGCTAATTAGTCATGGTTTCTCTTATGTTGGTTCACCTGATTATTATTGTTGAACTACAGAATCCTAGAATTTCCCTTTTTAAGTTATTTAATTTTTAGGTATGTTAGTGTTTTGTGTTGTTTAGTGGTTTTTTTGTTGTAATAATTGATATTTCCTATCTTGGTTTGCAGTGTATTGATATCATTTCACATGTTTTATCATGTGTATCTTTATAAAAATGTGGAAGAGTTCTTGATTCAAGACAAGTTTTTGCAGAACTCGGTAAAAACAATTGGGAAATATGGATATGTGTGATAAGAATAAGTGTTCTACTGAAGTTTCCTTTAGAAATCTGATTCAGCTGATTATATCAGAAGAATGAACTGAGAGAAGCAATGTATAAATGAGATATCAATGTATTTAGTTTGTGAAGCAAAGTAAGTTTTTATATATTTGCTCTTATATATCAATGTAGATGTACTTCAAGTTCTGTAAAGAAACTCTAGAATGCTCCTGATTTTGGACTGCATTAATCACATCCAAGTCTGGTATGCTTCTGATACATTAACTGCAGATAATTCAGTAATTTATATGTAAATATCAATAAGGAATTTCAATGGAAAATTCAGTGGACTTTATTCTGTGCTGTCATAAAGTTACTTTCTATCTCTGACTAAATGGGAATGAGAGATGTGAAGTGTTAAAAATATTTCTTTCTACACTGCCAGTATTATAAAATAGCATGCTAATGTTGATATTTACAAGAAAGAAAACCAATTTCCCAGAATATCTGCTTTTATACCTTGGTACAATCTATTAGGTTTTGACTTTGTCTACAGTGAGTTTTCTAAGAGGTGCCTCTGAGCCTTTGTCACTAGAGAGCAGGAGGTGGACTTGGTGATTAACCTTTCTCCACCCCATCCGAGGGAGGATGATTCTCTTTCCTCTCATTGTAATAGTTTTCTTGGGTACTGTTCATTAGTTATGACCAAAGAATGATGGCATATAGTCATATTGCTACAGGATGGCTCTGCATGCAAAAATCTAAATCAATGATAACAGCCTGAAGTTGCCTATACGTGGTGTTACTGGAATTGTCTGCTATTTTCCTCTTGATTTTACTCATTCCTTTTCTTAGAGAAATGAAATATCTTCCTGTGACTCCTTGCTAACAAACCTCATGGAAAGCAAGCTCCATGTACCTATTCACATACGCAGTAGGTTATTAACTCTCACTAAGGGAGAAGCGGGATGCTTACCATAGTTTAGTCTAAGCAGATAATAAGAAAACCTGCAGGAATCTGTTACTGTGAGAAGCTACAATAAAAAGTTTTGATCCTGTATTAACCTCTGTGATTGCATTTATGTCTGCTTTCTAAGTGGTTCCTAGTCTTAGTGAACTGGTTTGAACTTTTGTGCTAGTTCACTGACCGAAGATACAGTATCAGAAATAATTTAGAACAGCAGTATAACACACTGAAACGTAAAGCCATAGAAGTTTAGAATAAATAGCTTTCCCAGGGGTCAACATTTTCATAGCAGCAGCATGCATGGATTTATACAGACAGAATATGAATAAGTGGTTTCCATATTATTTTATTTTAAAGAAATCAAATTCTATGAAAAAGTATATACTTAGAAATTTTGATACTGTAAACTCCTTAACAATTTGGTAACTAATTTCAGTGTAACTTTGAGAATAAAATTATGATATCATGCATCTCTTCCCTGAGCTTTAGTATTTACTGGTTAATATGAAATTATGAGGTTGGAAATGCAAACCAAAGGGAAAGGAGAGAAAATAAGATTCAGGGGGCTCCCTCCCCTCCAGGGCAGTGATTCTCCTGGCAGTGGTCCTGGTGGGTGCTGCGGATTGCAGTGATGCTTCAGTGGCTGTGGCCTTTAGCAGTAGCATTAGCAGCAGTATCAGCAGTTGCATCTTGTTGTGGCTTTGTCAGCAGTTACTGCTTTCCACGGTTTCATCAACAGTTGCTTCTTGCTGGCTGGACTCTGCTGGGGCTGTGGTTTCAGCAGAAAATAGGAGGGAGGAATGGCAAATGACAGAGGCACTGAATCTGCTGGATTTGATGGGGAACTGTCCCTCCACTGGGGCTGGCAATTCTCTGGGCAACCTGTTCCAGTGTGCAACCATCCACGCACTCAAAAGTTTTTTTTCTTGTGTTCAGGTGGAAATTCATGTGTTTTAATTTGGATCTATTGCATCTTGTGCTGTCACTAGACATCACTGAAAAGTCAATCTTCTTTATGCTCTCCCATCAAGTATTAATGCACATCAATAAGATGCCCCTGAGCATTCTCTTTTCCAGGCTGAGCCATTCCACCTCACTCAGCATCTCCTCATATTAAAGATTCTCCAGGCCCTTAACCATCTTCATGTGGTGGACTTGCTCTCCAGTATGTCCATGTCTCTGTTGTACTGTGGAACCTAAAACTGGATCATCTCCCTGATGACCAGTGCAGCCAAGGAGGCTGTTGATCTTCTTGTCAGTGAAGACATGTTGCTGGATCCTGGTCAGCTTGCTGGATCCTGGTCATCCTCCACCAGGACCCTCAGGTCCCCTTGTTGCCAAACAACTTACATTTTTTTTAAAAGGGTCTGTGCAGCAGTGGGGGAAGGTAGTGGGAAATTCTTTCAACTTTCAAACAATAGTGTTTGACCCCTATATGTGGGATTAATGCTTCATTTTGTATCATTTGGTGTTTAGTACATTTGCTAGAGATTTATGCTTAGTTTTGTGCTAACTCCCTACATCTGTGACTAATAGTATTGTGAGAGTTAATGCTTCCCTATTTCCCCTATATCAGTGATTAATATGTACTAGCAAATACCTTAGGTTTGAGAACAAAGATTGTGTGCCAGACAAAAGATGATTAGAGAAGTATACCGTGACCTGGCCACATATTGGAGATATTCTCAAGGATAAAACATTCATTAGAAGATCTGGTGCCATAAAAGGAAAATTTGCGAAATGCAATGTTCCCCAAATGATCACCAGAGACCCTCAAAAGACCTTACTCGTATCCAAATAAGTCTACAGAAATAGCTAGCAGATATACATGTATTGAGGAAATTTAATGAATATGTAATGAATATGTAGTGGATACATATTTTTTCATTACTATAACTTGGTTTGTTAGGTGCATATTAGGTGGAGCACATGTACCCAAGTGCTGCAGTAAAGTAAAATCAGCTTTCTAACCTAACAAACTGGCTGGAGAGTTTTTTTCCTGGTTTTCAGTGACACCCTCTGTGCTGCTAATTTCCGACAAGTTGGGCTCCTGTGTGACCTTGGTGCAGAACTTGGTGTATCCCTTCATGAGGTTCCTATGTACCCAATTTTCTATCTCATTGAGGTCTGTCTAAATGGCAGCATAGCCCTCTGTTGTATCAACTACTCCTCCCAGGTTTGTATAATTTCTGAACTCCCCGAGGATGATTTACTGACCAATTTTCATTATTGAAGGACCTATTTTAGCCCCTGATGTTTATCAGTGGTGATTGGGTTCCAGCTGGGACTTGTGCCCAACCTTCCAGCTAGTTTCCATTTCACATCAATATCCACTGATACAATTCAACTCATTTATCTGACCTAACCCAACTCAGTAATTAATCCATTTGGACAATTATGATAAGAATCCTAATAAATATAATAACAAACTATTTGGGTATCAGAGGAAGTTATCTGTGAAGGCATAATTTGAAAGAATCTGAAACTACTATAGAGTAAATATATGAGGACTAAAAAGGAGATGGAGGGAAATAAAATAACTTTGGAGTAAGAAAAAGACTTTCTGAATTACAGAAGGGCATTTTAGCAAAAAAAAAAAAAAAAAAAAAGTTTATAAAGCCAGCAAATTTCAGTCCCAATTTACAACGATAAAAAGTTGGAGTTATATAATTGATAAGAGGTAAATGTCAGTGGATTAGAGGTAGGTAAGTACAAGGAACGTAAGGCCCAAAAATTCATTGGGCATTGTTAGGTTATCAAAATATGATACTGAATTTTTCATTTTATATAGTCACATCTCTCTTCTTTTAAGAACTCTTCTCATTGTGCACTTTAAGTTATACCTGCACAGTAGATTTGTCACCGGTTATCCTGTAAATGCAGAAAGAAATTCTTAATTGAATGAATAGGGTGTGATTTCATGCAAATTTTTTCTTCTCTCAGCCAGAAAAACTCCTAAACTGAACTCAAAACTGAGAGGAATTTTAAGATGCTTTGTGCAAATTTGGGATTCCAAGACTATAAAAAAAAAATGAATTAAAAAGAATTTCAACAAACAGACATCAGCAACCCTGAGCAGCAATGCAGCAATATGATGGGATAGGTGTAATGACTTCACTTCAAATAATACCATTACTGCCTTTTACTTTATTGGTGAATGATAGGGAAGAGATAATAGCATGGTTGAAACACAGCTCCAAATAATAAAAGTTAGAATATCATAAAATCATAGAATATGTTACATTTGAAGAGACCCATCATTTTTAAAAATAGCTGTCAATATATGATTTATCAGTGAGCTGAATAGCCCTCCAGAGCCTTCTAACCATATTGGCCAGGCATCCACTGTCAGTTTAGAATTTTGATGTTTTTACTCCATATATGTTCTATGCTCACAAACACAATAAAGAAAATACATATCAGCTGAGATCAGGAGTTAAATGGTCAGTGGAAGAATGGCTGAAAGAGCTGTGAAACCACTGTGGTGTCAAAACAGCTGGATTATACAGTAAAAAAAAAAAAGAAAAAAGCAACAATGAAAAAGTAAGTTTTGCAGATCTTTCTTGTGAGATCAATCATTTGCTTGATTCCTTTTTATGAAGAGTTGTTTTGTTTGTTTTGTTTAAAGAAGTATTTTTTTTTCACTTCTGATAGATGCATGAATAGAGTCTGCAGATACAGCTCTGTCTTCAGTATTGCAATAGTTTTTCAAGCCATCTAGCATCAGGCTGATGTGAACTGACAGTACTTACACCCAGGTGTCATCGTCTAACATGCCTCTTGACAAAAAAATACAGCTTGGCACATCTTATTTTTCTGTTTCATCTCTCTGTGCAGCGTTCCTTTTCTTATCACTAAATATTAAATAAATAATTTTTTAGTATGCAAAAGAATTCATGTTCATGAAGTCCTTCTGTGTGCCTCTAAATCCTCATAATTTCTACATATTGATCTCCCTAGATACTTTGTATTCTTCTATAATTTTGAGACTATTTACTATACTACAGCTTTGAAAAATTATGGAAATTTTTTTTAATGTCTAATAAGAGACAGAAATTATATGTAAAGCTTGAATAGTTTAGAATTATGTTTTCCTTTGATGCTTAATTTCAGATTTACCAATTCTATCTATATGTACTGTATCAAAGGTTGATCAACAATAACAAGCACTGTGTAAGATGGCCCTAATATTATTCAAAGTAATTAATTCTGCTGTTTCTGGTGAACAAATTAGGAAGCTACAAAATGACAAAAGAAGTACTTTTGTATACTGGCAATGCACAACAGTAAAACACAATATTTGTGTACAAAGCAGAGAAGGAAACAGTTTAATAGAGGAATTGTTCACTGGCATGAATTTAATGTTTGGGTGACCAGTCCTTAAATCAGTACTCTCTTTATTTAATACAATGCAGAAAATTGTCCTGAAGAATATTCTAATCTGAGGAAAAAACCAAAAAAAAACTAAAAAAACCCACATGTTTCATACTGACACATGTCTTCATACTGAGACAGTACTGACATAAAAATCCTATAATGTAATCCAGTTAATGCCTAAGGTCCTTTTATTCTCTGACCAGGAAAAGCATAATAAAAAGAGCAACATATCCTGTGTGCACTTTAGATGTTAAAGGAACATGAGATACAGATCATGATGAGTCAGTGAAGAAGAGCAGAAAAGGACCGCATTCATGCAGTTGATGGTTTGATGGTAATGTGACAAGAACCAGTGGAGAGGTAGAAAGACCTGAAATGTCAGTGACAATAACGATGCAAAGCTGATTTTCCTAAATATTATGTGACATGTTAACAGCAACATAACCAAATGTAGCAGACAAGTGCACACTATCAGAGACCATCAGAGACTTAAGAGTTGAGACAATTATAGAATGGCTGTTCAGTGATGCACACTTTGGTCACAGCACATGTAGCCAAAGCAGAGATCTGTGACACCTAGAGCCAGAGTTGTCAGTGATAACCATATGAGATCTATCCCATGTTGCTGTGTACTCATCGCTTCTTTACAATATAAATGATATAAATTTAAAATACGAAGTGCTGTATGTGCAGTGATGATCCTGTATGACAGGATGGCATAAAAAAGATGGAACCAGACATGACAATAGGTCAAGACACATGAAACAATAATGAGTTCTAATTAAATATAAGGAAATACAAATTGCCATGAAGATCAACAAAGATTGATACAAGTTAACCAGGGAGGTTGTTCTATGTCTGTCCTTGGAAGCAATCACAGAATCACAGAAAATGCCAAGCTGGAAGGAGCCCACAAAGATCATCAAGTCCAGCTCCTGACTCTATGGAGGACCATCCTCAAGAGTCTTAGCATGTGCTGAGACTATTGTCAAGCGGTTCTTTAACTCTGTCAGGATTGGTGCTGTGACCACTTTCCTGGGGATTCTGTTTTAGAACCCAACCTCTCTCTGGATGAAGAACTGTTTTCTAATATCCAACCTAAACCTCTCCTGACACAACTTCAGGCCATTCCCTTGGTTCCTGTCACTAGTCACCACAGAGAAGAGATCAGTGTCTGCCCTTCCCCTTCCCCTCATGTGGAAGTTGTAGACTGCAATGAAGTGTCCCCTCAGTCTCCTCTTCTCCAGACTGAACAAACCAAGTGACCTCAGCCATTTCTCATAAGGCTTCCCTTCAAGGTCCTTCACCATCTTCATTGGCCTCCTTTGGCCACTGCATTTCTGTGGCACTCCTTTCCAGAATCTCATTCCGTAGTCTGTATGTACATTTAGAGTTTCCCCATCCCAGGTGCAGAATCTAACACTTTCCCTTGTTGAACTTCATTACGGTTGGTAATTGCCCAGTCCTCTAACTTGCTGAGATATCTCTACAGGGCCTTCCTACCACTGAGGGACCTGACAGCCCCTCCCAGTTTTCTGACACCTGCAAGCTTGCTTAGTATCCCCTCCAGTCCTGCATCCAAGTTATTTATCAAGATGTTGAACAGCACGGGGCCTAAGACGGAGCCCTACAGAAACCCACTAGTGACAGGTCACCACTATGATGTTACCCCATTCGCTGTTACCCTCTGTGCTCGACCTGTGAGCCAATTGCTCACCCATCACATGATGTGTTTATCCAGCTGTGTGCTGGACACTTTGTCCAGAAGGATTCTGTGAAAGACAGTATCGAAAGCTTTACTGCAATCCAAAAAGATTACATCAACCGGCTTCCCTTGATCAACTAGGTGGGTTACCTTGTCATAAGAGAAAATAAGGGATGACTGGACACAACCTTGGCCAACCTCATCCAATGTAATCTATTTTGAGCAGGATTTGGGATATATGTTCTCTGGATATTCCTCACAAAATACACTTTTCTATGCTTCTAATATGGAAGATTTTAAATTTCTCTATGGTGGTGATTTTGTGGCTGTGAACTTAATAAAACAAGCTCTGTAGAAACAGATAACATCTCTTGGCAGGAGAGGAAGTATATAAGGCCTGGAGAGTGCAAAATGGTTTTTTTAGAGTTTGGTTTTACTACAAATTTTGGATGTTTCATCAGGATTTTATTTATTTCTAGTGATTAGGTATTCATGTTGCATGTCCATCAACTCCTCATTGTCCAATGTTACATCACCAAGGTGGTGAATTAACCTGGTTCCAGCATGTCTGGAAGCAAAAGAAGGGCATAGCACAATTTTAGTGTTCCTCTCCTTGGGTCTTACTCTTTGTGTTGGATAATATTAATTTTTATGAACTATTTTACATATGAACTGCAATACATACTTGGTTCAGAGTTTACATACTCAGTCTTTTTGTTTACCAGTGTCTCTTTCTATCCTTGTCCCTCCCTTTTAACCCATAAAATCAGGAGATGGCTGTAAGGGATAAAATATTATATATAAAAAACTTTCTTATATGGATGCATTGAAAGTAGCAAGAAATTATACAGTCAAATAAAATAATATTTTATAAATAACAGTTCTAACTTTTTCTTCCCTTTTATAGTAGTGGGGATAGAAAGGGAGAAAGCAGAACAGAGTGACAACAGTGATTATTAAAATAAATACACACCACCATAGGATGCACTTAACTTTGATTACTGTGAAGTAATAATCATTTTCCTGCCTTTGTTTTCATGATTTTTGTACTTATGCTAGATGTCATCTTACCAAGCTTGGACAACTCTTTCAAATAAACCCCACATATTTATTATAATTTATGTTCACTTTCCTTTTGTGATTTGCCATTGCTATTAAGATTGTTTTCTGCAGATTTGGCTATTTCAATTATCTTGTTATTCTAAAGGTTATTTGTCATGCATTTGTTGGATATTTTTATGAACTACAGTACTTCATAACATATTTTTCCCTTTTAATTCAGTTTTATATTTTATCTTTTATATATTTGAAACCATTCTGGTCTTACACGCTAAAACGTATTTCATTCTTTCCTCTGTGGTGATAAAACACTAATATTAATCACAATTAAATGCAGATTTCTGTAAACCTAAAAAATAAAGAAACAGATTTCAAATCTGAGTCTGCGCTAATAAAATGTGCAGGACATGATTTGTACTTCATGTTTATCAATCCAGAACTGAAGGAATTGTATATTCTAAGTATATCGATTCGAACAAGTAGAACACATATATTGGCTAAAAGTCAGTAAAACCTTATTTTATATATAATTGTTTGTCCATCTGGTATAGAAGATCAAAACAGTAAAACTATTATGAAAAATTATAAGTCTCGGTCCCACTACGCCCATTAGCATGGCAATAAGACCATGTTGTAATTGTGAAATAAATATGCTATTTGGTTAAAGACTGACAAATGTGACCCTAAACTGAAAGGTTTCACTTGGAATACACTTGGAGTACAGTGGAATGTACTTGGAGCACAGTGCAGCTACTTCTTTCTTTTATTTGCTTGGATAAGAAAAAAACATTATCTATGAATTTTAAATTGTATAGGGAAAAAAACCCAAGCACAGTAAGACACAATGTCTCCTTCCGTACATTCATTTACAATAGACCACTTTAAAGTAGTACAGGTCTTCTTGCTCTTTAAAAATTGGTATATTTATTTTTTTTGGATAAGCAAACAGAAAAAAAATTAATCTAGCTATTTCTTCTTAAGTAAAGCTAAAGGATCTATTGTCGTATGCAGGGCAACCTGCTAGGCTGCAAATGGATTTCTGTGGTGAGTTGACCCCATACAGCAGCTAAACACCCATCCTGTCTTTTACTCACTCTCCCCTGCTGGAAAATGTTGAGAAATACAGAAGGAAGGCAGAAATACTTATGGATTGAGACAGTGATGGTTTAATAAGAAAAGCAAAAGCTGTGCACACAAGCAAAGCAAAACTAGGCAGATCCCACTGGCAGACACGTCCAGCAAGTTCCTGAGAAGCACTGCCTCATCATGCTTAATGGCTACTTAAAGAGACAAAAGTCATAACCACAAATGTCCCCCCTTTCCTCTTCCTTACCTTGAGCTTTTATTGATGAGCACGGTGTCAGGAAGTATGGAATATCCCTTTTGGTCAGCTGTTTCGGCTATGACTCTTTCAAGACTTGCCCACCCCTAGTCTACTCCCTTTTGGGAAAGAGAGAGAAAAGGAAAGTTTTGATGCTGTGCCCAGATGTTATCAACACAGTTTTGGCCACAAACGCAATGCACAGCATCATGATAAGAGGAAAGCTAACTCCATGACTTAATTATAATAAGACTCAGTAAAATTTCTAGTAAGAACAATGCAACTTTTATATGAAACTGAATGTAGGCAGATGGCAGTCATCTCCTTCACCTGTGTTGTGATAAGTTCTTTCAAGGGAATATAAGAACCAAATTGTCTTCCAGTGGATTTTCATTCTCAGCATTTTCACAAATTGTCTGTAAGACTGTGTACAGTCAGTGTTTGGGGGTGAAGGGATGTGGCAGAAGGGGGGCATTGCAGGAGTGGCTTTGGCGAGAGAAGATCAGGAGCTGTCCTCTGACAGAGCCAGTTTTAGTCAGCTCCAAAACAGACCTGATGGTGGCCAAAGCACAGCCCATCAGTTATAACATATTTAAGAAAGGGAAGAAAATGGTGTGCAGCAACTGTGAGAGAGGAAGTAAGAAAAATATGAAACAGAAAATACGATACTCAAGTCAGTGGAGAAGGAAAGGGGAGAAGATACTCCTGGAGCTGGAGAAGATATTCCCTTGCAGTCAATGGAGAAACCCACAGTGACATAAATATTCAACCTGCATCCCATGGAGGACCCTAAATGGGAACCAGTGGTCATGCTCTTGAGGAACCTGCAGTCTGTGGACAGCCCACACAGGAACAGGCTCCTGGCACAAACTGAAGCATATGTGGGTTGAAGCAGTCTGTTCCTGAAGGACTGCATCCCATGGAAAGAACACATACTGGAGCAGTTCTTGAAGGGTTGTATCCCATAGGAGGGAACCCACACTGGAACAGGGGAGTAGCATGAGGAGGAAGGAGCAGCAGAATATTTTGAACAGACTGCAACCCCAATTCTAACAAATTTACAATTTCCCATGCTATTACTTAATCCTCTTTACACAATCTTTTGGGGTTTTTTTACATATTGTCTCTACATCTACACTCTTTTCTCATTGTATTTACATCAATATCTGTATTTCATTAAACCCCTGTGCCTCTGTGATTTTTGCATTACTGTAAAACCAGCTTATAATCTTGTAACTTTTGTATTACTGTACAAGCAATTAAAATATTGATCTTTCATCAAATTTTGTAAAGTAAGCATTTCTTAAACATTATTAGTAATCTTGATTTGCTCTCCTTGTAATTTTTTATTACCAGTGATCAATCTTATTTCTTTTCCTATTATACTTTTCCCTTTGACTTACCAGCAGGGATTTTTTTTGTTGTTGTTTTGGTTTGCTTTGATGTTATATTATAGCAATTATATAATTTCTGACAGCTCTTTTAGATGATTGTATCAAGTTGGAGGTCTCCAATCAAAAGAGGCCTTTCCCATTATTACTCCCTTTCCCAGATTATTCTCATCTCCAAAAGCTTTGCCTTAGTGCTCTCTCTTTAAGAAAACAGTTTTCAGACTGCAGCTCTCTCACCTTCCATTTCAGTAGCAGTTTTAGTCCTTCACTACCTCTATTCCTTCAGTGTCCCCATTTCCCCTCAAAAAATCTCCTGCGACACACTCACTGATCTTCCTTAATTCCCTCATTATGAATTTCACCTTTTTCTTAACTGGACAAGTCCTTCTTATGTTATTTGCCTGCAAACTTAGTTTTTGTAAACTTCAACAAACCTGCTGTAATCTTAGTTAAGCTCAACCCTTTCGGCCATGAGTAGTGATAGTGGCAGCTTCAGTAAAGACTTTCTGAAGTACTTTATTGCCTTATTCGTTGTTTGCATTTCTCATGTATACCTCAAAATATCCTGAACTGCAAATTTCCCCAAGGCCTTCCCTTTGATAATAAGACGCCATTCCTTGCTCTGAGATTTCACTGACAATACCTCAGAGTGCTGTGCAGTCATTTAAAAGTACCTCTATGAGTTGAAGAGATGGGCAGAATGGAAGCTTTTGAAATTGAACCAAGGTAAATTCAGGGCCCTTCACCCAGGGAAAAATAACCTGATGCGCCTGTACAGGCTGGGGACAGACCTGCTGGAAAGAATCTCTGTGGAGAAGGACCTAGGAGTCCTGGTGGACATAAACCAGAACATGTCCATGTTCTTGGGCCCTTGTGGCCAAGAAGGCTAATGGTATCCTGCAGTGCATTAGGAAGAGCATTGCCAGCAGGTCAAAAGAGGTGATCCTGCCCCTCTATTTAGCCCTAGTGTGGCACTTCTGGAGTGCTGTGTCCAGTTCTGGGCTCCTTGGTACAAGAGAGACATGGAGCTCCTGGAGTGAGTCCAGGAGAGGGCTATGAAGATAATTAGGGGACTGAAGCACCTCACTTATGAGGAAAGGCCAAAGGACCCAGGACTGTTTAGGCTGGGGAAGAGAAGACTACTGTTTCTTGACTCCTCCACTGTATATGGACTTTTTTTATTAATATGTTGTCACTATGTGAAAATGCATACTCAGATTTCACATTCTTGAAAGTGACTAACATATTCAGTTTGGTGTAATTAATATCTGTATGTCTCACACTGATTGATACATTCATGGCAAGATTCAGTGATGGATTGGACCCAGCAGGGACAGATGGATTCCTTCAGCATCTATCTTCTCCTATGGTCTGAATTCAGATTATGAAAAAATTAATCTATACTGAAAAAATTATCCTTAAAATAATTTTTTAAAAAGAGAAATGGTTTTTCTGGTTCACAAAATGAATGAATAATCCAGATTTTTCTCTATTGATTTCTCAGCATACTCCTTCCAACAGTGTCATAGTTGAATATGTAGTTAGCTTTATCTATACATGAATGGTCTTCCCTTCTGCTACCTATCCAATACAAAGTAATTTCATTATTATATTAAAAAGAAAAATAAAATTATGTTAACATTGCTATATTAGCTACTAAAATTAGAAAATACTTGTTACAGTCAGCAAAGTGCTGACACTAAGGAACTTTTTACCAAATGCCACACTCCATGTCCCAATGATTGAGATTCTAGATTTGCTTAATTAAATAATTATGTTTACAGTAACTAATATAATTTTAGTAATTATTTATGAAATCATCTCAGAAAAGGGAAAAAAACCCACAAACCCCAAAACTTTTTATTATTTATGATAACCAAAGAAAAACTTCTAACTGAAAGACAACATTAGCCACATGAAGAAATAAGTTAATTATAGGTATTGCTGACTTCAGTGACTAAGTCTGTAAAACACAAGCGCAGATCAGCTTGTGTTGTATGCCTTTTTTTTTTTTTAATTTGACATTAAAAGAGACACATTAATAAGCCAAAATAGTTTAAGATTTAAATAAAAGTAGATCACATACACTGAAAGGTTTCTATAGTTAACAAAGTAAATATGTTCCAAATCTAAAGTATAGCACCTTAAAACTGACCAAAACTGCAGATGCTTTAATTAAACAAGATATGAAATTAAAATCTTTTAACAACATGCACTTTTAATATGCAAATATTACAGAACATAATTCTCATCTGATCTAAGAAAACTTTGTAGGTTCTCATTCCTGTTTTTGTTTCGGATGTTAGCCCAGACAATTACCAGTTACCATAAATTCATGCAATGCATTGGTATCTGGTCTTTGAAAGTCTCATGTCTAGAATTCAGTGGCTCAAACAGGCGGATCTAGGTATTGTTTCATGATATTTAATCTCCCTCTCCACTTATCAATTCAGAAGGATTTAAGTCCCCCAGCTGTGTCATGTCTTCCAGTTTTGATCTTAGGAACCCAAAGACATCTTAAAATCCAGTAGAAATCTATACTTAGATAACTAAATCAAGGCCAGTGAGATTTTTCAAGGGCCAGTACATACAGACACTATATTTTTTTCCTTATTCCTTCATCTGCTGTGAAACCCCTTCTTTCAAAACTTGATGTAATTGCCTAAACCTGATATAGTTGACCAATTGTGCTGGTTTTGGCCAGGTTATATGAAATTTCTGCTTTCCTGGAGATGGCTGAACATCAGCATACTGACGGGAAGTCAGAATCCATTCCTTATTTCTCTTTGCTTGTCCACACAACTTTTCCTTAATCTATTAAACTGTCTTCGTCTCAACTTCTACCCTTCTGTTTCTCTCCTGCATCCCACTGAGAAGGAGTTAGTGCCTGTGTGGGGCTTAATTGCCAAATGGGGTTAAACACCACCACCAATGCATCTGGAATGCTACAGGGTATCTGAGAAATCCATATGAAGCTAGGAATTATGCTCAGGACCTATAGAAGACCATACGGAGCAGTAACAGAGGAAATGTAGGGTATCCCACACAGACACTGAAGATCTAATTTTTTGCAGGTGTATTGGATCTGGCTGAGATGGAGTTCACTTCCCCATAGCAGCCCTCACAGTGTTGTGCTTTGCACTGGTAACTGGAAAGTATAAACAAGCGTATTAGCTACTGCTGAGAAGCACTGGCACAGCAGCAGCATTTTCTCTCAACCCTCCTCTGCCATCAAGGCCAAGATCCTGGGAGGGGACACAAGCAGGCCAGCTGACCCAAACTACCCAAAAGGTTATTCCTTACCATATGACATCAGCTCAGATATAAAAGCTAAGGGAAGGAGATGGAAGGGGGGCATTCATTATTTACAATATTTGCTTTCTTAGCAAACACTACGTCCGCTGAAGCCCTCTTTTCTGGGAAGTGTTATTTTCCTCTTCACTTTTGCATGCACAAACTTTCTCTTCTGCTTTGGTAAACTGCCTTATCTCAACCTAGGAGTCATTTTCCAAATTATTCTCTCCCCTGTCCGTCTGGGAAGGGAAGTGATAGAGAAGCTTGGTGGGCACCTGGTCTCTAGACTAGGTCAATGAAACTATATAGAAGGCTTCTTAAATCCTAATTGTATAGCCTTTGTTTCATGGTAAAAATGTAGCTGGAGCTTTGATTCAGTCTCATAGATGTCTCAGATACCCTATGGCATTTCAAATAACCCTAGAAGGGGAAGGGGGTTAGGCATAAATGAACTGAGCCATCAGAGACTGGTCTTTGAATTCTTTTAGAGAATGGCTTTAATAAAGCTGGCTACTGAAATCCCAATTCTAAAGCCTCTATTTCATCTTGAAGTTACACTTTTTATCATATAAACTAATCATTGTAAGATTTATGCTTGCTGTACACATTCCACTCCAAGTAAAGCAATATATGTTTTGTCTGTAATTCCTACCTATTCACATTAATATCAATATTGATATCAAATACTTATTTTAGGGATAATAAAAATTATTACTGTGAAAAGCCTTTAAATAATGCCAATAAAATACATATATGAAAATAAAAAAATAGGTTTTGTCAAATATTTGTTAACTTATAGGAAACAACTTTGAAATATGATAATCTTTTTTTAGAAAGTGTCCTTTTGTAAGTCTGATTTGAGATGCATATTTTATTTTTCATGTTCAAAGATTATTGTCGGTCATCTTGCACAATTTTTAAAACAGTCCAGTTTCTAGATGGCAGATTTTACATCACAGATACAGTTCTTTACACTGTAACCAGGTCAATCCCAAAAATGTGATATGTTTTTGAGGCAAAATGAAGCAAAGTGTGAAAAGAGCTCTCACAGTGACAAGGGAAAAGATATGGGTTTAACTGTAAGTATGAAGTATCTTTTTCTTTTATCAGTTTTCTTTTCTAAATTCATGTCTGTGGACCAAGAACCTAGGAATAATAGAGAAGGATGTAGATGTTATGCCTTTTAAAAAGTCCACTGTTTTCTGCATTTTAGCTGCAGAGGCATGGCCCAGAGGTGTCTAGTTTTGATGTGTTCTAATGTATTTTGAATACATACTAAGCTGGGGGATGTAAACATATGACTGGCATGCTGGGTGCATTACGAGAATCTGGCCACATTAGGCATATGCACATTGTGACTTACATCATTGATATATTCGATACCAAACCATCCCATGAGATTTATTTAAACAATAATTTTTGAAAAGTGTTTATGAAGATACTTCACGGAAGCTTTTGCATGTAGGTGTGGATTTTAATATTATAAACTACTTCACATAAAAAAGTAATTAGATCACTTGTTCGATGTTCCTAAAATACTCATAGTCACAAAGATACTGTTTTGTTTAAACAGTTAGGTAAAACCACATCTAAATTTTAGATTAAATGTTGACCTTCTGAATTGCTAATGAACCTCCTTTAGTCTGCAGTCTCTGCATCACCTACCCTGAATTCAATTCTTAAAATTTATATGATGTGCACTTTTGGAGAACGTTACTATTTTGGGTAAGCCTGTGTCTTTGAGTGGAATGATAGTAAAGCATAGAGATCTCAGCAGTGGTGGTTTCAGATAAGATATCAAAATTGTCACTCAAGAAGTGTAACTCATTTGTTCTATGTTCATCTGTGAGAACTGATAGGCACACAGGTAACCCCAGGAACCAGGCTAAGGCTAAGGTTTTAAGGAAAGGTTTGTTTTTGAAGTCAGAGACCCTAATACACTGCAATACATCACTGAATGATCATGCAGCACATGGAAAAAACAAAGCAGGAATTTACATGCCCAGAGCAAAAAATCACAGAATCACAGAACAGTTGAGGATGGAAAACAATTCTTGAGATTGCCTAGCTGGGCTGATTTTGTCTGGGGTGGAATTAATTTTCTTCATAGTGGCTAGTATGGGTCTATGTTTTGGGTTTGTGCTGAACATGGGGTTGATAATATAGAGATGTTTTTGTTATTGCTGAGCAGGGCTAACACAGAGCCAAAGCCTTTTCCGATTTTCATACCGCCATGCTGACAAAGAAGTTGGAGGAGACACAGACAAGACAGGTGACCCAAAGGGATATTCCATACCATATGATATCATGGTCAGTATATAGACATGGGAAGAATACGGAAGGTGGGGAATGTTTGGAGTGATGGCATTTCTCTTTCCAAGTCACCGTTATGTGTTATGGGCCCTGCTCTCCTGGAGGTGGCTGAACACCTACCGGCCTGCCTCTGCAAAGCAGTGAATTAATTCTTAGTTTTTCTTTGCTTGTGGGTGTGGCTTTTGCTTTCACTACTGAACTGTCTTTGTCTCAACTCATGAGTTCTCCAGCTTTTACCCTTACTATTCTCTCTCCAATCTGAATGGTGGGGGAGTGAGCGAGTGGCTGTGTGGGGCTTGGCTTCTGGCTGGAGTGAAACCAAGATACTAGTCCAAAACCCCTGCTCAATCCCTATTAACTTCAGCTGGTTACTTGTGGTAATTTCCAGCCACATTTTCAGTATCTTGCCAGGTGGAAAATGGAAAACCTGTACCAGTGTACAATCACCCACACACTCAAAAAGTGTTTCCCTGACTTCAGGTCAAAATTCATGTGTTTTAATTTGGGCCCATTGCATCTTGCTTCTATCAATTATTCAACCACATGAATAAGATCCCACTGAACCTTCTCTTCTCCAAGCTGAGGAGCATCTCACTCAGCATGTTCTCATATGAAAGATGCTCCAAACCACTAGCCATCTTCCTGTAAACCAACCATGATCTATGTTGGACATGGTCATGGCCCAATGTGTCCAGGTCTCTCTTGTACTGTGGAAACTAAATTTGTACCGAGTACTCTGGATGTGGCCTCCCCAAGAAAGAGAAGAGAGCAAGAATCATTTCCCTGCTGGCAACATTCCTCTTAAGGCAGCCCAGGAGGCTGTTGATCTTTGTGGCAGCAAGGGCATGTTGCTGGATCCTGGTCAACTTGCAGTCCACCAGGAACTCCACATCCTTCAATACAAAGCTGCTTTTTTGGTGGTATGTTTCCCAGCATGAATTAGTGCATGGGATTATTTCTACCAAGATGCAAATCTTCTACTTGTCCTGTAGTGAATTATGTGATATTCCTGTCTACACATTTCTCTGTTTTCTTTGTTTTTCTGAGGTCCCTCTGAATACCATCCCACATATCTGGTGTATCAACTCTTCACCTTAAGTTTGTTTCATCTGTAAGTGTGGTGATTTGGCCCTGGCTGACCACCATGTGCCCACCAATCACTCCCCCTCCTCAACAGGACGGAGAAAAAAAATGTGATAAAAAGCTCATGGGTTGAGATAAAGAGAGGGATATCACTCTCTGATTATGGTCATGGGCAAAACTGACTTGACTTGGGGAAGCTAATTAAGTTTACTGCCAATCAAACAGAGAAACATAACAACAAGTAAGAACAAATCTAAAACCACCTTCCCCCTACCCCTCTGTTCTTCCCAGACTCAACATCACTCCTGACTTCATTGTAGTCAGTTCATAATGCTTAATCTCTCTTGCTCCTTCCTTTATTCAGCTGTTATGTAGTTTGAATTATAATTCAGAATGTGTTTCATAAGACACTATCAACTAAACTCATGCTTTTGTTTCCTGTTTCTTCATACGCTTTCTGACAGGCAAGCTTTCATTCTTTCCTCTGCTCTTACTTATTCCTTCAAATTCTACTGCCTTGAACCATTTTCCATAAAGTTAATGTTCCATAAATATCCTATGTATCTTTCTCAAGACCGTAAACATAAGCAGTGAACAAACAAAGAATGAAGCCTAAATCCAACACTGAAGAGAGAATGTCAGATTATACATATAGGAAAGATGACAGATGACAACTTGATAATGGTCTTTGTACAATTCTTTCTTTATGAAAAAAATATCAGGAATTCAGTTATGTTGTACATAGAATATTTGCCATTCAATTGAGAAGAAAAACATATCTAAACAAAGTATGACTTTTGTTAGTGTTTTCAGAAGAAAAAAAAGGAAAAAAATAGTTCAGTCTGATGAGGGAGCACCAAACATCTGAAACCAAATGACAATAAAAGCAATTTTTTTTAATAGCCCAAAATTAATTAACTAATGATACCTTGGGCTTATTTATTTGTTTTCAGACTTAAAGCTATCTTTACGATCATTGTACTAAATGTTTCTGAGTGTAATATTTTAAGGTAAAGAAGCAGATAAGCAGCAGTTTTATTTTCAGAATTCATGTCAGTAATTATTATAACCAGTCAGCAGGAAATTATGCTTTTTACTAAATGATCACATGAGTTTAGTTTGTCAAAATGATTCAGTGGGATATGCTGTGCTGAGAAAATCAAACTTTAAATTAGCCTTTTGGACCATCAAAACCAATTCTGGTGACAAAGCCTTGATTCTGTGAAGGCGTTCACAAAGTTAATCCAGTTTTATTTAGACACATCTCCCACAGCCTTTGTAGTCAAAATTTTAATACTGTTTTGAGAGAAGAATCAAGGAAAACACAGAGTAAGTGCAATTTCATTTAAACATAATCTGGTTTCACTAGTTCTTCAACTATAAACTGATTATTTATAAGGGGTTACTCATGCAACATTTATTTCTGAGTGATGATTTATTGTATCCCCAGAGAACACTCAGTGAATAGAGAAAGGTTACAGAAGTAGCATTAATGCCTTCGTAGGACTATGTTGATTTATTAAAAAAAAAAAAAATGAAAGAGTCATTGCGAACCACAGGGAAGGGAGCTACTAAGCTGTATAACTTGATTAGGTAAAAAGAGCATTAAATGTGAAAATCTTAAACTCTTTAGCTTTGCTCTTCTGCATATAAATTAGAGATTAGGTAGGAGCAATATGAGCAGTCCCTTTGTAATACATAGGCCTAATTACAATAAATTTAGAAAAGTCTAAGTGTGTAATATGCACAAAGTAGATTAAGAGTGCATGGGAATTATAAAATGTCTAGGCTTTTTAAAGCTTCTGATGTGACAGATAAAGCCACTTTATTTTTTTCTTTTTTCTTTTTTTCCTATGGGAAACCTAAGAATATGCTTACAGTTTATTCTTTCTTGCTTTTATAGCAAGTGTATGACATTTAATTAGAAAGAACAAACTGGAAAAAAAAAGGACTGAGAAAAGGACAAAGACTAAGTAAAATCCATGCAGTAATTCAAACTGAGTTGTCTACCTAAGTGGCAAAAAAAAAAATTTACAAAAAGCAATCTAATATCATTAGTTTTAATGTCAGTACTGACAGATCACAAATTGAGTACAAAACATAACTTCTTCTTTTCCTAGTGAGAACTATGCTTTCAGCCTGAATATGCATTATTCAGCTTTATGAAATATAATTACATCACTTTGTGATGTGCCATTGTATAGGAAACTGTGAAATCATGTTGCTCCTTCCCATAGCAACATGGGAAGAAGAGGACAACTTTCATCCTCACAGCCCATTTCCTGGCTCCTATTTGTACTGAGGCTCTGTGGTCCCTCCCAGCTTCCTCTACAACCATCACAGTTTACAACTAAATAGGAGCTGGTGGCTTCAAAGGCAGTGACAAGGTCCTTCATCTGAGTGTGTTAATATGCAATTTGATGATCTAGTTTTCCTTTATAGCTGCAGTTTCACTATGTAAATTATTGTCCTGGGCTAAGAGAAAAGAATTAAGGGAAGTAACAAATTAGCAAAGGTGAAACTGATCCCTAGCTTCTATAATATATTCAGGAGGAAATGTGGAGCAGATCTTAACTTAATATTTAACAGATATATATGTAAGAAATGTTGAGTTGAATGAACATGAATTCAATGGTACTAGAAATCTACTATTGCTACAATCAGCAGAATTCTTGTGGATGTTAAATTTCAATCTATAAAATTATGAAAGAATTACAATAAATATTGACACAGGGAGGACAAAATAGGAAGACACATGAAACTTGCTTGATCATGTTTAGTCCCTGAAAGTATTTTAGTTCTGAGTAATAAATATGAAAAAAGTATAAACCCATTTTAAAAAACTGAATAATACCATTTAAGAGAGTGGGTGATGCACAATACGTAGGACCTGATGTGATAAGGAAAATAATACATAGGAGACAAGTTTGCTTCCAGTGGTCATTTAACATAAAGTGTAAAAAGTATAAGAAATATTTCATGAATCAAGACTTCAGTAAAAAATGCTATTGTCTCTTTAACGCTCTCTAAAGACAAGTTACTGATAAAACTACACAACAATTTCCAAGACCACTCCCTTATTCATTGGAACATTGGGTACTTAGTACTCTAGTACTGATCATTGCATCACATTAATAAAAGGTATCAAATAGTGTCAGCAGTACATATACTATGTACATGATAAAGGTTCAACAAACACATTACATGGACTGTGTTGAATGCTTTACAGAGTTTAATAACAAGTATCAAATGGCTCATACCCATCCTTTAGAAGCTAATATATAAAGAGAACTGATACTCAAATGCAGCACATTTTTATCTGTAATATATTTCATTAGTTGTCTACAGATCATTCACCATTTTTGTACAGTGCTGCTTTGCTGTAACTTTGACATCCAAAACCACTCTGAAAGATAAGGGAAAAGCACTTGAGGAATCACAAAAGAAAAATTGTAAAGGAGTACCATGATGGGGACTCTGTTCTCCTTCTGAACTATATCATCACAAGTGAGCTGAACATTGTTTTCTCAGTAAGAAAGTTTTTGGATTTTTTTTTTTATTATTATTTTTTCTGTAAGTTATGCAACAGGATGTTACTGTGGCATTAAGATGAGTTGAGCAACCATAACTGTGAAAATATTGATAAAATATTAACAGCTGAATTTAAAGCAAACAAAAGATAAAAAAATCTGAAAAATTAGGCTACATTTTCATTGAGAGATCAACATATTTCTACTAAATTCAAGGAGTAACTGATAGCATGAAAAATGAGAAAATATTCCTAAGCAGAAGTTCACAGAATCACAGAATTACAACCAGGTTGGAAAAGGCCTCTGAAATCATAAAGTCCTACCCATGACTCAACACCCTGTCAACTAGACAGTGCCACTAATTGTCACATCCAGTCTCTTCTAAAATACTTCCAGATATTTGAGACAGTATTTTGGATGGTCACTCCACCACTTCCCTGGGTAGCCTATTCCAGTGTCTGATCACTCTCTCTGTAAAGGATTTCTTTCTAATATCTAACCCTTTCAGGTAGCTGTAGAGAGTGATGAGGTCTCCCCTGAGCCTCCTCTTTCTCCAGGCTGAACAGCCCCAGCTCCCTCAGCTGCTCCTCACAGGGCTTGTGCTCCAGTCCCCTTATGAGCCTCATTGCTCTTCTTTGGACACTCTCCAGCACCTCAATGTCCTTCCTAAACTGAGGGGCCCAGAACTGGACACAGTACTCAAGGTGCGGCCAGACTAGTGCCAAGTACAGGGGCAGAACCTCTGCCCTTGTCCTGCTGGCCACACTGTTCCTCATACAGGTCAGGATGGCCTTCTCGGCCACCTGGGCACACTGCTGGCTTATGTTCAGCTTCCTGTTGATTAGAACCCCCAGGTTCTCCGCCTCGTTGCTCTCCAGCCACTCTGTCCCCATCCTGCGTGCTGCAGGGGGTTGTTGTGGCCAAAGTGCAGGATCCGGCACTTGGTCGTGTTAAGCATCACACCACTGGATTTATCCAATTATCCAGCCTGTCCAGGTCCCTCTGCAGGGATGGGGACACTCCTCCCCAACTTGGTGTCATCTACAAATTTGCTGATTGACCCAAAGCCTTAAAGTCCCTTTTAATTGTGCTGGTACCTCTTTTATCAGTCTCGTCACTGACAACCTATACTACCAATGGTGGGTAATAATCAGAGGGATGAATTATCTTGGGAAGTCTCCTGCTAATATGCCTCACCCCAGCCCCAGGAAGACAGAAGACTTTCCTGTGGGATGGGTCTGACTGGCATACAGGGCCCTCAGTTCCCCTCAGAAGGGAATCATCAACTACAACTACTCTGCTTTTTTTCTTAATAGCTGCGATTGTGATCCATCTAATAGATAGGGTGCAACCTGGAGACCCTCCAGACAGAGCTTTTTTTTGAGTGTCATCTGCCTGACTCTCTGGGTCCAGGGCCTCATACTTGTTCTTTAGGGCACCTGGGGAGGTGATGGGCATTGTGAGAGGATTCTTTTACCTCTTCAATCAGGGACCTGTTTCCATTCCCCCCATCTACTTGGTTTGCTCCATCTGCCTGATGGCAGGAGGGGCAGGGCTTCTTTGACTCCCACTGAACCTCTTTGGGGTTGAAAGGGTGCAACTCTTTCAGTCAATTTCCCTTTCACTTTACCTAATATTCCTTAGTCTCTCTACTTCTTCCTTAATCTCTGCCACTAGACAGAACAAATCATTCACCTGATCGCGTTGTATGCAGATGTCTTTCACACTGTCCTCTGGTACTAACAGGTACATAACACCAGGCTCAGACACTCCCTACATCCATGTGAGGATTTTCATCTCTTAATAGAAAAAACTTAGAAGGTAAAAACCCTTGAAAATACCCCAGCATGCCTAACAATGATAACTGGAAAGTAGCTGATTTTGTTAATCTGTTAAAATGACAGCAGTGTCCTGTGTTAAATACTGATTAAAAACTAGATGCAGCCAAGTATGTAAATTACTATTTAGGATTTATGTGGAACTGAGGCTTCTCAGAAGAATGCAGCCAAAAAATCCCTCTTCTTTACCAGCCATGGAGAAAACTGACCTCAGCAAGGTCAGATACCATACCCATAGATGCCTAGTAGTGTTTGATACAGTAGAAACTGCTGCATAAAGCCAGTAAGGCAGGATCAAGCATTCATAAGAAACTGGCACTTCTCTGGAGCAGCAACTTGGTAAGTCAGGACATCACAGAGTGTCTCAGATAACACTGACACCCATACCTAACAATGGGATCAAGCCCACATGACCCAGATTGTAGATGTTTTAAGCTGGTTAGACCTAGATTGCTAAATATAAGCACTGACGTGAGAGTCTAACTCCCACTACAGTAATTGAAAATCTAGGATGCAGTTCACCATCCCACACAAGAATCTAATACCATTTGATATGCTATTCACTTGCTGCTTCAAAAGCATGATTTTTTACTGAGGTCTCTTCTTAAATATCCAAGCTCTATGAAAATGTCTCAGAAACCTTGGGCTACATCTCATATAGCAGTACGCAGGTACCTATGTACAGACAACTAAATGTATCCCTGAGGAATCTGGAGACCTATTTGTCTGACCAAAGGATGGTATTTTTGTTAGGGAGAGATGATAAGCTCCTGTGACTCTAATGCCTGGAAATCTAGATGAAATCCCTCAATGTTATTGGTTTTAGAAGGAATGATCCAATCTAGGTGGCTTAGCAATCAACTGTATGTAAGATTCAAAATCCCTCTATTTAGGATTCAAAAATTCTTCAGCATTTGTTTGGGTTTTTTTAATCATGACATCAGGTGTCATTCAAATTTCAATCATAGTGATATATAACAACCTCAATATTTGATTAAAGAATGACTAAGGAAGAGATGTTGTCTACTTCTCTTTGTGTAGATGTGCTTCTACATTTCTGTAACATATACTCAACAGAACTTGTCATACAGAACCTTTAAAAGACTCCGAACTTGACATCCTATGAATAACCAGTCAAGGAATTTGCAATGAGTGCCCGAGTATAATTTCTTTATCTTTAGGATGACAAAGGAAGAAATTAGTAAAATAAAATTGTACAGTATCTTAAAGAAAATTCAGAGATCAAAATTAAGGTAATATTATATCCTGAGGGAAAAAAAGCAAATATCATATGATTTGGTGTTGCTTTTCATCTAAGTAGATCACAATGCATTAAATAATTCACATATGAAAGACGAACTTTATTTAATACTAAAGTCCATTTTCTTCTATTTCTTCTAAAATATCTTCTTTACAGCTTAGGACTGCATTTAACATAGTGAATATTTATAAAACACAGGAAATTAGAACATACATACTTAAGCTGGAAATTGCTCTTATTTTTGTTTGTGTCTGATATGAAGATGAGTCCAGTGTCAGCACTTAACAAATCATGTTGATTACTTTCGTGGGAAGTGCTGTGAGATTTTTATGACTAAGCCTGATTAGAGCCTGAAATGACAGATCATGAAAAGAGCAGAGTCTTTAAATTAGGTGGTTAGCATTTTGAGTCAGAAAAAAAAAAGGACAGAGAAAAACATGAACATATTATACTGAATCTTAGCCCAGCTCTACAGTGAATGCATTTCGAAAAATAAAAATCTGCTATGTGATTCTGGTACCACTTCCTACAATATGCAGTAAGTTATTTTTCACATAGGCTATCACAGACTATCTTTTAAAACTACATTTTATGATTTGCTTGTAGTGCTCAGGTATCTTAGGGAAAAGGACACCAAGTTAATACAATAAATGTGGTTTGTATTTTTTTAACAGCATCGTTTTGTGGGTAAATATGTATACCACATATATATGGTCAAAAATCTGTATTTATAAGGTTAAAGAAAAAAAAAAAGAAGAAAACAAGTAGTAATTTGGTCCAAGTAGAACCTTCTTATTTGGTTAAACCCCCTTATCTTTCTCTGTATATATTTAATTCCGACAAAGCATTACAAAATACTGAGTACACACTATAAATTACATTACTGACCAGGAATTCAGTCTACACTGTTTCTCTTATCTTGATTCTCATTATAACTATTTGTAAACAAAGTACTAGGAGTATTTAGGAAGTATTTCAAATGAAATATCTCTAGGAAAAAAAAAAAATCTTTTCTGGTAAAATAATAATAAAAAAACCCAACCAAAACAAAAAACCACAAAAACCCAGCAAACAAAAATAACTAAGCCCCCCAAAATCCCAAAAGGTTTGAAACAGGTTTTTCTTAGAAAAGTTGTTGTAAAAACAAGCCTAAAACTGTCTCAAAATGGGTAAATAGGAAAACTGAGATCAGCCTGGGGAAAAAAAAGCAAAAAAGCCCTTTCTTTTGATTATTCTGGTTAGTGAGACGTATCTACCTCTGATGCCACTGCTAAACTGACTTGTCTGTGTCCTAGCATTGTGTAATATTTTGATGACTACATTGACAAGGGAATGAAGTTAACAAGGTGTATTCAGACTGTGCCTACCACTCAAGCTGAAACAAATGTTATTATAAACATTGACATCCAACAAAATCAACAGAGCGGATGCCTAAAAGAAAAATACAATTTTTGACACAATATTCCTCTTTTGGAAAGGTGCATTACAAAAACCTTTAAAGAAGTACCACACAGGAAAATATACTTCAAACACACAATTTTTTCTGCTGCCTCATATTGTCTGTTTGGTGATCTAGGACTTAGTTTGTTGACTATGTCAATACTTGACTGATAAGGTGTTTACCTCCGTTGTTTGTTCAGGTTTGCTTTTGGAACTCCATTTTTGTAGCTGAACAACAAAACAGCACTTTGTACTCACCCACCATTCTCAGAATAACCTATTCTCCTTTAGTACTAGAAATGGTAATTTTGTTCCATGGAACCTGAACTGACCTGAATATATTTCCATCTGCAGCAGTATCCCTTGTGGGTCACTGCCCATCAGTGGTAGGACTACCTTTTGTTAGAAATCTAAAAATTTTCTTCGAAAAGAAGCTTAGTTCCTCTCATTACAGAATTCCATTGTTTGGAATTCAATAGGGAAGTATTCTGTGGTGAAACAGAGAGAGACAACAAATCTCAGAGAGATTTGTCCATGCTGCATATTTGAATCTTGCAATTAAAGGAAAATCATATGGCAATTAGAATGTTCTTTTCCCTTTTGTGGTAAAACATTTGTTCTCCTAAGCGACATATGTCTAACCTGCTGGTAAACTGACCTGAGGATTAAATAATCATTATATGTACCCAAGCAATACTTACACCTTTATAACAAAACATGAGACAAGGGCAAAGTACATATCTGGCATAACAAAGGGCTTGCCATCTGTTGGTATAGATTTTGGAGTACGCTGCTATTTTTGGTTGGTGATTTAAATAAAAGATATGAAAAAGGAATATTTTTATTACCTGCAATAGGTTTTTTACACTTTTATTTTTCCTCCCAAAATTATCATCAATAACTATTTTATTTCTTGTATAAATACAGCATGTATTTTACATCTACAGTGTAACTTTACTTGAAATATTCTCATAACACTTATTTATCTAGAGATAGAAAATAGAAATAATCTCTTATAAGATGTTACTACTCCTTTAGAATCCAATGCAAAATAACTTGAGGAAACATTGGTCTATCAAGAAATCCTTATGCAGCAAAATTCATCACAGCACAGATTCTGTGACCTTAATTCCATGCTGACTCTTAGCTTTGACTGTTGAAAATGTTCACAGAAATGGCTTCTGTGGAATCAGTGGAGTGACTGATGGCTAGTCAGGATAGAATGGTAGGAACTACAGGCAAAGAATTCTCTCATCTTTAACATAATCATCTATGCATACAGCCCTTAATCTATCAACCTGCTAGACCTACCTCTCATCATCTCAGGGCCTGTTAGGAGAACAGAGACCAGGAGATTTGCTAACAGTATGCCATCACTCCCTCAAAATCTAGCTGCCAGTCTTCTTAGAGAGAAGAAAGGTGTGAAGGTAGGTATTAACACTGAGGCTGGAAGCAGAGAGAGTGTTTATTGTGCAACCTGCAAAGTTCACCAGTAAGAAAGAAGCAGAATGTGGTAAGAAAACACATTCAAACAATCCTTAACAAGTCCAAGACCGATGGGAAGAAGGAAGACTCCCTTAACTGTGACCATAATCATGTTCTTGACAAATGTCTCAGGATGCTGTTAGATACCAGACCTGTTATTATTGGATCAGAACCGCTTTGTGGGGAGTGTGTGTGTGTGTTTGTAGGGGGAAGGATGGGTCAAACCTTACAGAGGTGAGGTGGCGTGGTGTATTTCTTTGCTCCTTTCTTTCAGGTGGCTTGGAGAGGGAGACATTGGATTTTGACTTAAGTGTTGTGGATTTATTGGATTTTTACTTAAGTGTTGTGGATTGATTGTATCTTGACTTAAGTATTGTGGATTAATAGCATATGCTGAGTTGGTATTGTGGTGGAACATTTTGTCTAGCTTGTGTAGTACTCTTTTTGAACCTTTCCCAAGTTCTCTTATTTTCTCCCCTAAATTATTAAAGAAACCTCTTGGGAATAAGTCTGTGGTTTATTATCTTCATGCTATATTGAGGTATTAGAAAGAACACTATATCTATATTTTAAAGTAAAACTGCTAGCTGAGCCCATGAGCCAGGAGCTCCAGGGGTTGGAGTCATGCAGGTGCTGATGAATTGCTGTAACTCTGACCCTGATTCTCAAGGAAAGCTGCTGACTCCTGACAACAGAAGAACATTGGAAGGATGAACTTAACATTAGTGAAAAATGTAGAGATATTACAAATTTCTCTTGTATAAAAAAATTTAAAGTATTATACATGAGCCATTTCTGTTTGAATTTGGACAAGGAGTATGAGTATTTAGTGCAAATGGCATGCTAATAGGATTGTTCTCTTTCAAATTGGTTCCTAAAATATTGAATAGACTAATAATAAATTGTTGTCTTCATAAATGCAGGATGTCCCTTTTTACCAAAACAGGGTTTTGACTATGACACTGAATGGGTTTGAGGAGTGGTGGTTAATCCTTAATCATAAACGTATTATTTAATTTAATATGACAGAGAATCACAAGTTCTGTCATCACACTGACAGTGTTGGGCCATGTGACATCATGTTAAAATGGTGGTCTCAAGGAACAAAACCATTTGCTTTCTCCAAATTATTCTTGTCTTATGTCAAAAGATAGAAAACAAGTGCACTTGTGGTGGATGGAAAGGCTGATAGAAACTTTGCTATAACTGTGATATATCAAGAGTTTAATGAGGAAAATGAGTAAAGCAAACAGAGGCATAAAAAGTGGTTCTAGTGAACGCAGACTTCAGCTTGCTCAGGGAACTGCCAGGCTAGGATGGACCTTGTGGCATACTGCCATTCAGGGGCCCAAAAGACCTTGATGATCTTCCAGAACAATCTCATTAAAGCACTAGAGCACTCTGCCCAGTATGCATAAAATTAAGTAGGCATAGCAGGAAGCCATCCTGACTGAGTTAATGCCAAAAGAAAGCATATGGAAGATAAAAGTGGAGAAAACATACCCAAAAGAAATATATAGAAAGTGCCATATAATGCAGGGATGGAATTCAAAATGACAAAGTTCAGCTGAATTTCCTAGTGAGTGATATGAAAGGGAACAAGAAAGGCTTGTATAAATACATGGCAGCAAAAAAGAAGATCAGGGATTTGTCAGGCAAACAAGTGATGAAGAACATAGAAAAAATCATCGGGGTAATCAATGTCTTCTTTAACTGTCTTTACTGTTAAAGTCTGCCAGCATGTCTCTTAGACTTCCATGCTTGATAAGAGAATTCAGACAGAAGCCCTACTAACTACAGAGAATATTCAAGATAGCGACCATTTTGACAAACAGGACATACACAGATCAATGGTGTCAGGTGGGATGCATCTAAGAATGCTATTGCATCCAAATTTAATAGCTTTAGTCTAAAGCCGAAAGCCTGCTTCTGGTATACCAGGGTTCAATCACTGCCAGCAAATAAGACCCAAACAGCTGCTCACTCACTCCCACCTGACAGGATGAGGGAGAGAATTGGAAGAGCAAAAAAAAAAAGAGAAAATTCATGTGTTCAGATGAAGACACTTGAATAAGTAAAGCAAAAGACACATGCACAAGCCAAGAAAAACAAGAAATTCATTCACTATGTCCCTTTGAGAGGCCGGAATTCAGCCATTTCTAGAAAAGCAGAGCTCCATCCTGTCTAACAGTGACTTGGGAAGACAAAATATCATCGCTCCACAAATGTCCCACTTACTTTCTCCTTTTTCTCCCAGCTGTATATGCTGAGCATGAGGCCATATGGTACGGAATTCTGTCTATTGAGGTCAGCTGTCCTGGCTGTGTCACTTCCCCATTTCTTCACCAGTGTCCTCACTGGTGAAGTGGTATAATAGGCAAAAAAGGCCTTGACTCTGTGTAAGCGCTGCTCAGAAGAAGCTAAACCATCCCTTTATTATCCACAAGTGTTTTCAGCACAAATCCAAATTGTAGGTACATTAATAGCTACTATGGAAAAAAATTGACTGTATTCTAGTAAAATTAGCACACTGTATTAGTATACAGTTAAATGGAAAGTGTTTGGCAAAGGATTTAACAGAGGGTCCTGTTTTTTCTACCTTATTTCAAGATACTCAGTTACTCTAACCATTCTGTGCTTGTGATTGTGCATTTTACATCCTTCAGAGGAGGATTGAAGTTTTCAGAGATGTGGTTTTCTGACAACTTCAGGACATTTTAATTTAATCTGGCATACATTCTTGCTATGGCATTTCTGAGTTTGTCAAGATTCATGGCAAATGTTATTATGCATGCACTTTAACATATACTTCAGCAGTGGTAAAAGAACTTATGTAAAATATCTTTCTATCTGCTTACTAATAAAAACTATCTAATTACTGGTGTGGATTTGAATTTGAGTCTTCTCATGTCTAACACTTCTGAGAAAGCTGTTTCATGTTATTGCAAGCCACTGTCATAATTCTGAAGGTGGTGACAACCGGGAAAATCTCTAATCTCCGTAAAAAGTCAGAAGTCACACTGAGCATTGAAAACTGAGAAGGAGATTCCCAGGAACTGCAGAACTTGAAACCATGTTCAGGTTTAAAGTGATTGGAAACAACCAGCACAGATTTACCATGGCCAAACTGTTCTTGACCAGCCTGGTTTTCTTCTGTGATGAAACTTCTGGCTCTGTGGATGACGCGAGAGTAGTGCATATCATTTTCCTTTGACTTTAGCAAGGTCTTACATAGTATCCTTATAGACAAATTGGTGAGAGATGGTTTGGATAGATATTCTGTAAGTAGGAATGAACAAATTTGGCTGGACTACCAGATTTTAAGTGTTAGCACTTCAGAATCTGTCAGTCAGTTGTACTCTTCAGGAATCAGCAATATATTAACAATCTGGGTGATGTTGCAGAACTGAATGGTACCTACTTATGCACAACAGGCCCCTTTTATCCCCCTCTCTATTCTCCTTCTCTTTTCCCTCTCCTTATTCTTGTTTTTTCCCACCTCAGTTCTTCACCTGCACTCCTTAGAAGTTTTGCATAGTCCCACATCCCCATTCAAAACCCATATTATTCATGGTCCTACAGTTTCCCCTTCTTCTCTGTTACAAAGCCCAGGTTGGCCCTCCTTAAAGCTGTGCCTGGCATTTCTTAACAGTCCATCAATTAGCAAATGTAGAATTTTGGTCTTCATTAGTGTTTTGTTTATCCCTTGCTTATCAGATTTGTGTGTCTGTGTGTTTTGTTTATCTCTTTCCCTGTTACTTTACTTTATAAAAGGTCATTGACCTAGTAAACTTAATAAACCAGATTTTCTCCACTTCCACAAACTAACCACTAACCAATGAGGAACAACTTTTTAGAAAAGGACTTGCATATGGTAGCAAAGAAGAATTTGAGTATAAATCAGCAGTGCAACTTTGTGACATATTAACCAACTAAATACTGAGATTCATAAGTAAGAATGTAGCTTGCAGGTTGCAAGTAAAGATTATTACCCTCTATGAGTCACCAGTGCAACCCAAGTCTGTCATATTGCCTCAGGTCCCAGGTTTGCCAGTACAAGAAAGGCTCTGAGAGTCCAGAATAGTCACAGAGAAGGTCAGGGGGCTCAGGCATATGACATACAGGAGACACTGAGAGAACTGGTGAAACTAAAGAGGGATGTCTTTCAAGACTGCTGTCTTTGAGTTCCTAATGGGAGGTCACAGAGAAGAAAGACCTTTTGGTGTTCACAGTGAAAGGACAAGAGGTCAAGGTCAGAAGTTGAAGCAAGGGAAAAATTATTTCTAGGTATCAGAGAAAAATTCTCCATGGGGAGTATTTAAGCACTGGAATAGGTTGCTCAGAGAGTCAACTGAACAAGACACTTAACAGTGTGACCTAACTTTAAAGTTAGCCATGCTTTGTGAAGGGGAATAAACTAGATGACCTCTAGAGGTCCTATCCAACCTAAATTATGCTAGTATTCTAATTTAAAGGTCAGTATTGGCCTGGAATAAAATGTTTTAGAGAAAGGAAAGGGACATTCAGTTTCATTTGTAGAGATCTGAAATGTAAATTTTGAAAAATAGTACTCTGATTTAGTTTAATTTTTGCAACAGTTCTGCAGAACTCATATTAGCCTGTTACAATACGTTTACAAGGAGTGCTCCAGGGTTAAGTTATACATGTTACTTAATTTTACTTGATCTATGTCTGATTGCAAGTGACCGGATAATAATAAGACCTTCCTCATCCAAGTATATGTGAATTAATAAACTATCCTTAGAAACCCTAAGAAGTATACAAGCTGTCTAGTGTGTCCTTTACTGAACCCAAATTATGGAAGTATTCTGAGTTTTTGTTTCAGCTGCCTGGCCCTGAGGGAAGAGACAGCTGGCATCACAGGGCTCAAGGAGGTAGAAGCACTTTTCAATGACTATTAGTGACTTTGGAGACTTTCTGGAGTGCAGTGATGGAGTAAAAGGTTCAAGAGTAAGACAGAATATTACCCACAGATTTTAAAATCTTCTTTTGTAAAAATAAAGGTATCTGCCATAAGTCAGACTTCCAATTTATTTCTGTTTCTTGAAATTTACCCTATCAAATATGTTTTGTTTCAAATTATACTATGAATAAATTCTATCTTAACCTGGAGCAGGAATTCTCAGTCTATGGCCCTTCTTTTGCATGCATCCTGTGATCAGTTCAAATAGGGCTTCTTTAGCTTGGCTGAATCATAAACTTTGAAGCAGGGAAGTATTGACATAGAAGCTGCTTCAGAATTTCTTCCTCTCTAGGAAGTGGTTCATCAGGTATCCATCAGAGTGAGAATATGGCTGAGGTTGACCCTGATTGGTCTTAGCTCCATACTCAGCTCTTGTCCAAAATAAAACCAGCTCTTCTCCTTCTTAGTTATCTGAGGTTTCTAAAATTTATCTTCCAGAACTAAGTAGTTTGAAAGTTTAAAAGATGTTTCAAAAAGCCAAGAAAGTTGGACACTCACCACCAGAAAGTTTACTTAGGGATGCTCTATCACCAAAGTCATCATGAAACATTATTTAAGATTTCCTATGAATACACAGATTTTAAGAGTAAGTATCTCTTAATTTCCAGTTTTAGGACATTAGCACATATTTGACTACTTTCATGTATTAATCTATCACTGAATCTCCTCTTCTCCTCAAAGAATGCATATTTTTAAGGGTAAAATTTGGAAATACTATACAAGGAAATATCCTATTCTGATGGGGGAAATTCCTCACAATACAGATACTCTCTTTTGAAACAAGAATGATTTTAGTCTTAAACATATACAGAATCACCAGCTTTAATGCTTTAGTTCTCATGGTATCTAGTTATAAAGCTGGAACAACTAAGACAATAGCCTTTGAGAGAATGTTATAATTGAGAAAAAGCAGAAGAATCAAATGAGGCCCTTAGTGGGGTATACATATCTGGAGGGGAAAAAGTTTTACAATTAATATATTGTTTTAACACAAGCTGCAATGCATATAGTATAGGTGTATGAAGGTGAGCATAGCAACTAACCTAACTTGAAAATAGGCACTTATTTTTGTTGGAGTATATCTAAACTACTCATTTCAATATCACCCTGATTTTTAAGCCTCCACATAGCTTATGATAAAAATGCTGAAGAATGAATAGGAAGCTGAACTAAGATTAAAGTTCTCCTGACCCTTTGGGGTATACTCATTGTTGCTTTTTCACAGCAGACCACTTCTACTTCCAAAAATGACTTCTAGCATTACAGTATGAGCTATTAGTTTCATCTGCAAAGCCAAACTTGTCTGACAGCTTTAACACAACTCAGATTCATTTATTGAAGTCTCTCAAGTCAATCCTATATTCATGAGCATTATTACAAAAACAGTTCACTTATATGCAGCAATCTGCATACACATAAATAAAAGAACAGTTTATTCAGTTAACTAAAGCACATTTCCCAGTAAATAAACCATATGCTTTCCTTTAACCCCCATAGGTTGTATATATTAGCAAAAATTTTTATTTAAATAATCAGGGTATTATAAATTTCTAATCCAGTATATTGAGAATATATGCTCCAAAAATTTGATGAAAATAGGTTAGCAGCAGAGTCAACTATGCTCTTTACTCTATAGGATAATTTCTTAACTATTCCATAGCTCTCAGCTAAATTGATGTTGTAAATTTAAGATTAGACACACTAGTTTCTGAGAAAAAATTGCAACCTAACTGCTTCTAATTAAGTAAAATTATCTGGGAATAAATAGAGAAAAATAATCAACCAAACAAAATTAAATGAAAACATTTTAGGAAATAGATATTGATAATATTCATACATGCTGAATTTGAAACATACTGCTGTAGCTACAACAGTGTGTGGTGGTTATTTTTTTATGAGCAACAAAATAAAAGTCTCTTTTCATCACTTATATTTATTTTACTGCAGTAGAGCATATCTAATACACATTTACTTAGTAATAATTTTCTGCATAAACAGAGAGTCAGAGGCTTAGTGTTACTATGTCTTCTATTATTATGTAATGTAATGTCATGTTATGTTATGTAATGCTATGCTATGCAACATTGTGTTACTACTCCTTTTGGGTTAAAAGCGTCACCTGGAACTTCAGGCTGGAGATTGAGGCCAGTGTTTCAGATTTTCACAATGGAATAAAAAACCCCAAAGACTATCTGCATATAATGTTAAGTGCTTATGGGGGTGGTTTGTTAAAATAGACACTTGAAGATGCCATGAAAAGTTCATATTTTTTTTCTTCACCTGAAAAGATAAATGCAAAGTACAAATCTATAATCTTGCCTTGGGCTATATAAGCCTATAGAAGAATAGGCAAATTATGAACAAAAGTTATACTCTCCCTGTATAGTCTTCTAGGACAAAAGTTACGAAACAATTGGAACTAGAGATGGAAGTCTGGGAGTCTGAAATATTTTTGAAAAGTGAACAGAAAAAATGATGATGAAGTGACAGAAAACCTTATATAGCATAAATTTGTTTAAACAATTATGAGGCTTAGATTTCCTTTAGGCTATTCATTAATGGAAAATTACCCAGAATGACACTGTATTTCAATTAAATTTATAGGCCATTAATAGCAAATCAATCTCTATGATTTTAATCAAAACAGAGACAAGAGACTAACCAAATCTTCTGTGGTAAGTGGTAAATGATTACTGCATTATGAGAAACAATTCTTAGCCCACGTCATTGCAGTGCTTCCCAGATAACAGTGTCACAACAGGCATGCTTCATTTTTCCTATATTTTCAGGTATTGGTTTAATCATGAAAATCTGATGTACCAGTGGTCTGATATGATCTAAAAAAGCCTTTATACTTTCTTTTACTAAATTAGAATATTTCCCCTTAAATGAGTGGTGTACATATATATACACACATACATACATAAAATACTACTGTGTTACTTTTGGGAGCACCAAATATGAGTTTCACTTTCTGAACATCTGGCCCAATGCTTATATATACTGTATTGAAATTAAATTAATTTCCTTCATCTCTTCCTTTTAACATTAATTGTTTTGCAAACTTCTAACAAATCAAGTACACTGGCTTAAGAATTATTTTAATGAATATTATCAATATCAGAAAAACTGTATTATTTTATCACATTGCAATTTTATGATATTGTAATTTTTTAGAGCAAATTGTCATGACATGACAATATTTTTAGAGCCAATAGAAATACTTCAACTGTGCTTGTAAGTGCTTTAGTTAGTCTGAATGAAAAAAAGGTTGTTTTTTCTATCACCATAAATATCTTTCACGCCACTGTCCCTTTGTGAAAAAACTCAGTAAGTAAAAATGCTTTGAAGGCAGGTTTCCTAATCAGATTTTTATAAAGAGATATCATTCATTGCTCAGCTTAACAGGGCAGTTGAATGCCAACTGGTAATTGAAGTCCCTCTGAACAAAAATAAAATATCCATCACATTTGTCATTAAAAAAGAAGTAAAAAGGTATACAAATGAATGTGGTTTTCTTTTGAGCCAAGGATTTTTTTTTAAACAGAAATACTGATTTATGCAACCATCAGGTTTGAATGCATGCAACACGACTTTCTCAGATTGAATTTCATTGATTTTCTATAACAATGTCAAGCATTCAATGCATCACAGAAGCCGTGAGACTGAAATAAATAATCCCTTCAAAAAGAAAGTGATTCTTCCCTTCTTAAACACATAAGTGAACACCTTGTTCTCCTGTTCCCTTGCTCTTTTGTAGCTTAAGCTGTAAGATTTTAGAATTTTCTAATTCCCTGTCTTCATTTTCATTTAGGATAACATGCTTTGTTTTCCTTATGACCTTCTTTATGCTCTTGCCTCTAGGACAAGTTGTTAAAACTGTATGCCTTTCTGTTTATGAAATGTGAATAGAGCTAAAGAGCAAAATAAATGCCAGCAAATTTGGCTTTGAATGTATTTATATGTGATATTGGCAGAAAGTGACTAGCACAAAAATAGCCTCGAAAGATATAATTTCACATGTAAGATTCATATTTGAAAGGTGCGACAGACTTGTAACACATACTGCATATGCAAATTATTATTTCTAATGAGATCTGCAGTGTTCCTGATCACACTGTCAGTCATAATCACTTTTCTGATATTGTTAGTTGTGGCTATTTGAACTTAATATTTATAGCCCGGAATTGTCATTTACAAATTTGAGGTTGATGGGGTTTGTACTCCACAGTATATTTATCACTTTCTTTGTTACTGATTTGTTAGTTATTTACTCTTCTTTTTGATGCATATGATTTAAAGTTGGTAAATAAATTAAATTGCACTACAACATTCATTTCAGGCACCTTCAGATGTTATTTTGAAATTCCTACCTTGAAAATAACACCACACTATTGCTTGGCAGGAGTGACATCCAGTTTTCCTCTGAGTGTTTCCATGCAAACACCTACTACTATCCCTGAAGTCTTTCACTGATGTGCAACTAGGTTGATATGAAAAACATGATTAATTATTTTCAGGTGACACTAAAGGAAATTAAAAATCCAACTGATTTGCAAGAAGCAAGAAATGTAATGTAGAGGATTGGATTATCTTCTCACCATTATTCAAGAACAAGAAATGGATCAGTTCTTATTTCTTGATTGGTGTGACTCCCTGTGTCTCCAAGAGTTGCAATTTCAGCAGTTTCCTCAACTGCAAGTAGGCTTCTATTTTAACTGGCTATAGCAGGTCAATACTGGCACGCATTTCTAATCATAATGGTCAATATTTGTACCTAGTACTGAATTTGTAGAAGCAATTTTTTCCCTGGATTCTGAACTCCTGTGCTAATTCAACAGTCTCAAAAAGAAAGCCCTATTTGAAAGGATGACCAATGAAAAGCTAGTGCAAGAGTGATTGCTAACTTACTATCTAATTTAGGCGTCTTGTTTCTGAGATTTTAATTAGCACAATGTCTCTATTTTTCTTACAAACAGGAGAGTATGACAGATTTCTTCGGTGGGATATTTGAGCAGAGACACGGTTTTGATTCATCTCCTACAACACTTGTCTCCATTGTTTATAAAGGAAGCCCATGGCAACTATGCTCCTTGATAAGAACAATTTGTTTGAGAATTCGAACCCTTTCATTTTACCATCTACCTCTGACTTTTGGGGTGGTTTACAGCAGTAAATATCTAATACAACTTAAAACAGCCTGAGAATGACCATAAGTTTCACTGAACATAGAAATCAGCTCTGCTCTTACAGCATCCTCACAGTTAAACTAAAGAAATGTGGGTTAGATGATTGGACATGAGGTGGATTGTGAACTGGCTGAATGGCAGATCCCAGTATTGTTTAACTTGTTCATCAGTTACTTGGATGAGGAGATGGAGTGCCTCCTCAGCAAGTTCACTCCCAATACAAAGCTGGGAGGAGTGGCTGATACCCCAGAGGGCTGTGTGGCCCTTCAGAAGGAGCTCAACAGGCTTGAGGCATGGGCACAGAAGAACTGTCTGAAATTCAACAACGGCAAATGCTGAGTCCTGCATCTGAGGAAGAATAACCCCAGGCACCAGTACAGGCTGGGGGCCAATCTGCTGGAAAACAGCTCTGAGGAGAATGGCCTGGGGATCATGTTGGACAACAAGCTGTCCATGAGCCAACAGTGTTCCCTTGTGACCAAGAAGGCCAACAGAATCCTGGGATTCATTAGGAATAGCGTTGCCAGCAGGTCAAGGAAGGTGATCCTGCCCCTCTGCTAAGCCCTGGTGAGGCCACATCTGGAGTGTTGTGTCCAATTTTGGGCTCCTCAGTACAAGAGTGACGTGGAGCTCCTGGAGCAGGTCCAGCAGAGGGCTATAAAATTGATTAAGGGACTGGAGCATCTCTTACAAGGAAAGGCTGAGAGAACCAGGCCAGTTCAACGTTGAGATGACTGAGAGGGGACCTCATCAGTGTATGTAAGTATCTGAAGGGAGAGTGCCAAGAGTATGGATCCAGACTCTTCTTGGATGCCAGTCAGTAGGACAAGAGGCAATGGGCAGAAACTGATGCACAGGAAGTTCCACCTGAATATGAGAAAGAACTTTACTGTGCGGGTGACCAAGGACAGGAACAGGTTGCCAAGAGAGGCTATAGAGTCTCCTTCACTTGAGATATTCAAGAACCATCTGGATACAATTCTGTGCCATGTGCTCTAGGATAACACTGCTTGAGCAAGGAAGCTGGACCAGACAAGGCACAGTAGTTCCTTCCAACCTGACTCCTTCTGTAATTCTGTGAGAAAAAAAAAGCAGGAATGCAACACAGCAGTAGGTTCAGTCAACAGAAACTGGGAGAGCTGTAGATGTATCAGTTCTGTCTGAGAGCCTGTTCTCTTTTTTTCAGAAATTTTATGAAATCTCATTTTCTTAACTATGTAATAACTGTACAATAAATTACTGACCTTAATGTAGATTGTCATCTGAAATTGTATACTGCCAGAGTATACTGGACAGAGAAGGGAATGAGTATACTGGACAGAGAAGGGAATTGAATATAGCTTATTTGTATGTATGTTTATTTTACTTCTGTGTGTCTTTCTTCATATGCTATAGGTAAGGAAAAATTGGTTGATTCTGAAATATTTGTTATTATGTCTCCCTGTCCTTGGAGGGAGAAAAGATGGTCTTTGTCAGCACAACAGCTTCTTGTGATACAAACAGAGTGCTTTGGGAATAATTTAATAGATGTTAGTTGAAAATGACTAAGCCTATTCAGTAGGGGAATAAGGTGGTGAAAAGTTATATTTCATACTTCATTATTAAAATTGAACTTATTTCATCAAAGACATGAAAGAGATCTGGATATCTTTATAACCTCAACACAACCTCCTTTCAAGTAGTTGTACAGAGGGATAAGATTCTTGCCGAGCCTACTTTCTCCAGATTAAACAGCCTCAGCGGCTCCTCACAAGATTTGTGCTCCGTACCTTTCACCGGCTTCATTGCCCTTCTCTAGATACAGTCCAGTACTTCAATGTCTTTTTTGTAATGAGGGGCCCAAAAGTGAATATAGTATTTGAGGTGTGGCCTCACCAGTGCCAAGTACAGGGGGATGATCACTGCCCTGGTCTTGCTGCCCACACTGTTTCTGATACAAGCCAGGATGTCACTGACCTTCTTGGTGACTTGGACACACTGCTGGCTCATGTTCAGCTGGCTGTGGATTGACACCCCTAGGTTCTTTTCAGCTGGGCAGCAGTGCAGCTGCTCTTCCTCAAGCCTGTAATACTGCATGGGGTTTCTGTGACCCAGCTGCAGAACCCAGTCCTCAGCCTTCATGAACCTCACACAACTGGCCTCAGTGCATCGATCCAGCCTGTCCAGATCCCTCCTTCATAGCGTTCATACCCTCCAGGAGGTCAGCACCCCGGCACAACTTGGTGTTGTCTGAAAACTCACTGAGGATACATTCAATGTCCTTGCCCAGATCACTGATAGAGATATTAAACAGAACTGGCCCCAACACTGAGCCCTGGGGAGCCCCAGTAGTTGCTGACCCCCAGCTGGATGCAGCACCATTCATCACCACTCTCTGAGCCTGGCCATTCATTCAGTTTGTAACCTGATGAAGAGTGCACCTGTCCAAGCACAAGCAGCTGTGTATGGCCTTATACGGTTACCATCAGACTGTTGGTTGAACCTGGTTTCTAATACCAGATCTGCTCTTCTTTTTTCTGTGGCTGGATCTTTGTCGTTTTCCTGCCTGCTTTGCTGTTACCCTCATCTTCTTACTTGCATTGTCTTGCAGAGTAACTCTCTTCTGCTGCTCCCTGGCCCATATAACATCCCGTCTTTCACATTCCAATGTCCTCTTTTTCCTGCCAGATGGACAGGAGGCTGCTTTGGCTTCATGTCCCCAGGTTCAGTCAGTAATGAGTTTGAGCACATATTCCTGACTGACAAACAAATACAGCTGGTCACACAGATCAAAACAGCAGTCACATAAACATGAATAGCACATCCACTTTTGTTCTAGCTTTTCAGCTGATGAGGTTTAAATCTACCTGTAGAATATGCATAAGCACAATGTGATTCTCTACAGTAGCTTGGCCCAGAGTCTGGCTTCTTCTGCTTTCTTGAATCTGAACCTATTGGGTATCAAACCCACAGCCTGCCTCTCCAGATAAGGTCACTCACACCCCTTACTCTACTCATTGGCTGGTGAAGTTTGCTAGTGGCTCATGTACATATGAACATAAAGGACAGAGATGCACAAGGAAAAAAGGAACAGAGTGTCATAAGAATATAGGAGAGATTGCAATAATCAGACAAAGGACTTCATACAAATGCATTGATCAACAGGTTGCTTACATACAACCAGTGAGTTTGAGCCCCTTTTCCCTCTTCCCCTGCCCAATTTGTTCCTTCCAATCCATCTTCATCCCTGTCTTTGATCCTCTCCCTACACATCCCATAATAAATTTCACACTTTTTCACAATTTTCTTAGGACATTACATACTAATTTCTAAATAATCCCATGTCTTTTTTCTTTTTTTGTCCCAAAATTCTATTCTGCCTGCATCATATAGGAAGTGTTATTGTCCTTTAGACAATAACCCCATTTAATTTGCATGGTTTTCTAGGGAATTTATTTTGCTGAATCATTTTGATGAGCTTCACACTAGGAAAACTGATCTAATAATTGTCCTTTAATAGTTTTAGAAGTAACTGGGTCAGTGTACTCTTTCACTGACTATTTTGTCAGGATTCCTTCACCTGTCATTGCTTCTCTGATCCTTTCCGTTGTTTTGTTCAATATAACAAATGATTAACCTTTTGTGAGATAACTTAGGCAACAAAAGACATGAAATATAGGTCCTTATAAAATATCTTATTCAGTAAATGTTATACAAATTTTTTTGTATTGCCCTTATTTTAAAATAGGCAAATACTATATTCGAATCTTAATTTAATTTCTATATGTACATACATACATAAGAATGCATTCTTCAGATTCTAAAACTGCTTTATCTCCATACTAATCCCATATCAGAGCAAAGTAACTCTATATTAAGCACATGCCAGCTCTCTTTTCCATGATTTCCATCCAAAGCAAACCCACCTGCATGTTTCAATAGCAGGTGCTCTAATATATACTACATGCCACTCTGAAAAGCAGGACACTGTAATAGATTATAGAAGCATGAAAAAGAATGTCTAGACAGAGCCTGAAGACCTTCTGCCTTTGGCACAAATAAGAATTCTTCTTCTTCAGTTTGTATTCAGAGTTTGGGTAGTACAGAAACAGAAGCCACAAAGAGTTTAATCGTTTTCCCTGCTTTAAGTAAGAAATCAAGTAAAAGTTAAAGTGAAGAACACAGACATTAGTACTTTTGCTAAGTCTGAGAGCCACAAAAATTGAGCTGTAGCCCAGTAGAATAGATAATAACTATTCAGACATTTTTTTCGTTGTGAAAACAAATATTTCAATATAGCAGACTTGTTTCCTATGAGTGGCAGAATTGGTGAAATACCTTTCTCAAAAGATCTGAGCACTTTTTCCCAGTGCATTTTCCTCCATTATATCACCTGCATAATTAGCGTCTTTACCTATGTGCCCAGCCTGAGTGCTGGTCTGTCTGTATGTATGCTGGTGTCTTTTCAGTACTCATATGCTGACTGTCCAGTTCTTCCTGTCAGCTTTTCAAAGGAGACATTAAAATTAGCTTTTTTCTTATGGTCACTGATTTTTTATGAAAATAATTTTTGATACCCTAAAATTTCTTGTTGTGCAGAAATCAGGTGAAAAGTTATAGAGGTAATTGGATTTACACAGACAAAAAAACTCCAAAATGAACTGGTAACTCTTCTTTCTTCAGGAGATCAGGCTGAAAGCATAAAATTTGAGAAAGAGTGCTCATTATTATTATTCTCTTTCTATTTACAAACTTTAAAAATTGTGGATGTGAAAGACAGCAGAGAACTATTTGGTTTATTTACTTCCTTGGCATACTTTTTATGTCTAAAATAATTGCTCAGGAGGATGGAGATCATAGGAAATCCTACAGACCTTAGACAGAGTACTGGTTGTGGCTGTCCGGCTTCTTAGATAAGCAGATAGTAGATATATTTTGTCCTGGAAATTTGTTCTGAGTTCATTTCAGTAAAAGAAAAAAACAAAACCAAACCGAATGTGTACTATTTTATGACAAGAATACTTTATTTCTGCTGGCAGAAAAGCCATTGTTTTCTGAGTCTTGTCTGTGCACTGTCACAAGCGCATACAGTCTCCTTTCTCTCCCTCTTTACTTCTTTTTGTGAGAATTGTCTTTAGGATCACTCTCATCAGCCTCTGGGCAGATGATCAGTACTTGGTGCAAGAAACATAGAAGACATCAGGAAGCCTTAGCATCTGAGATGGGTGGAGTTTATGCAAAGGAAATGAAACTGAAGCAATGCAAGCAGATGAGATTTCATATGAAGATATACATAGATCCTGAGAGCCATAGAGAAAAGCTATTTCTGCCTGACTTCTCTTCTTCCTACACAGATCTCTTTTACCACAAGGAGATAGCTCATGGCATAAGTCAAGAAGTTCCCATTATATAAGGAATAATGACAAGTTATGAAATTTGCATGGTTCATATGAGGTCAGGGTGAATGCTAGAAGTTCCAAATGGATGTCCAAGACTGGAACTCTGCCCAAGATACCCAGTGCAATTTACAGTGCAATGTGAAAATATGGAAAGTTATCAGGGAATGCCATATGTGCACGAACTAAGAATAGACACAAAAAACTTACAGCATTGTTGGAATGACCCTCATTGGAACGACCTGAGGTCACAGCACCTCAGTATCATCTGACCATTCAGTTAACCTCCAGATATAAACTGTGGACTCCCTTGAAAAGTATAATAAAGGAATAAGACTTTTACCTTTGTCATTTCTTACTCACATCCAGAGGTTCTCCAAACAGATGGCAAAACATAAATCAGCCAGAATTTAAGCAAGCCGGAATTTTTCATTGTTTCTGTGCTTTGCCAAAGTGAATATGATCACTGGTGCTTAGGACTCCTTTTTCTATTTCTAATTAATCAGATATAGTCAAAAGAGTAAAAAAGAGAAAAAAGAATATACAAAACCCACCATCTGATTTCTTGTTTGACTGGTTAACTTTGCCAATATTGTATTACAAATCACTATTTTTTATTGATAAATAATTATTAAGGTAAAAAAAAAAAACAAACCAACCTTTAAACCATACTACTATAGAAAGAAAAAAAGCTAACTCAGCTTTTTCATGCTCATACATAATCTTTACTCAGAAGTACCTCATTGTTCATAGTCTCTAATTAGGTATCCACAGATTGATTAGTAAAAAGCTCTCATGACCAAATATGAACTTTGATCTGCTTCTCAGCACTTGTATCTTTAATACATCCTTTATCTAAAGTAACAAGGGCATAAACTGTAATATCATGAAAATTGGAAGAGGTCTGTGTAAAACAGTATAAGAAACGCAATCTAGTGAATTTAATTTCTTTACTAGGAGAAACGGCTTTAGCAATCAGTTTATTTTTGAAAGCTGAAAAACAGGTTTCAGAAAAATTTAGCAACTGTCAAATTATTTCAGGAGAATGCAGATGATTTATCCTTGACTTAGACACTGAAGAAATAGCTTTAAAAAACAGATGGTCAGCTATAGACATGAACCTGTTTTATGGAAGAGCAGAAACATTTTCAAAATCTTAAGACTGTCTCATACTAAAGATCCAGAAATAGCTCCTTAAAATGCTTTATGTCTCCAACACAATATGGCTAGGATGAAGCATGACAGGCTTTCAGGTCTTTACTCCAAGGGTTATTCTTATCCTAAAGAATCACTGAATAAAAAAAGAACAATTCAAACAGCACTCTCAGCTCTTGAGACTGGTGTGATCAGTGGGCTACGTAATCAGAGATTCCTTTTGTTTCCTAATCCGTGTTTCAGTACTAGAAGGAAAAGTATTTTTAAATTTCTGAATTTTTGCACTCAAACATACAAAACACATATTCAGGTGAGACATCATACTGGTTTCAAATACTTATTGCTTGACAAGTGGACATATGTGCCTTGGCTTCCTCTCACTTTTTACTCTGCTGGTAGTATAGAGCAGCTGTGACCCTAAATTTAAGCTAGGATTATGACTGTTATCTCTTGATAAATTTGTTCACAATTCTTCAGACATTTTTGATGATTCAACACCACTTAAAACTGGCATATATCCAGATCTCTGCAGAGTCTGTGGTTATGCTGAGCTTGTGAAATGTCTTTATTTTGTGCAAAGACAGGGATCTGGGTATTAGAGCAAACCTCAATTTCATTTAAAAACAAAGTCAGGATTTGAACGAAAAAGGTGAGTTCAGATCCTTCACTACCATACATCTGGAGTAATTTCACAGATTTTCTGGAAGCTAGAAATATATCAGAGTAAAACCACCAGCCTAACTAATAAAAAGTAAAAGGGCCTTATACTGATATTTATATATAGATATATATACATATATATATAATTATACTGATATATATAATATATCAGTATAATATATAATTACATATAATATATAATATAATATATATTTTATAATATATTATATATATATCATTAATATTTTTATATATATATAAATCTGTCCTAGGGTATATCGGGCACAGCACTACCAGCTGGTTGAGGAAGGAGATTGTCCCACTCTGCTCTTTACTGGTGCGGCCTCACCTTGAATATTGTGTGCAGTTTTGAGCACTGCAATATAAGAAAACTATTAAGCTATTAAAGACTTTCCAAAGGAGGGCAACAAAGAGCCTTGAGGGGAAGCCATATGAGGAGCAGCTGAGGCCACTTGCTCTGTTCAGCCTGGAGAAGAGAAGACTGAGGGGAGACCTTGAGACCTCACTGCAGTCACAATTTCCACATGAGGGGAACAGGAGGGGCAGGCATGGATCTCTTCTCTGTGGTGACCAGTGACAGAACCCAAGGGAATGGCCTGAAGCTGTGTCAGGGGAGGTTTAGGTTGGATATTAGAAAAAGGATCTTCACCCAGAGTGTGACTGGGCACTGGAACAGGCTCCCCAGAGCAGTGGTAACAGCACCAAGTCTGACAGAGTTCAAGAAGTGTTTAAACAATGCACTCAGGCACATGGGGTGACTCTTGGGGATGGTCCTCTGCAGGGCCAGGAGCTGGACTTGATGATCCTTGGGGGTCTCTTCTGACTTGGCATTTTCTGTGACTCTGTGGTGTATGTGTGTATATATATAAAATTACTGCAGTATTTATCCACGCAAATTTTAACTGGTTTTAGATTCTTAGAAAATTGGAATGAAATCTTTCTTTACAGTCTGTTGTATTATCTATAACTCCATAGTTACATGACGAACACTGAAGGGATAGGGAGAGGGAACCCCAGGCCAGAGGCTTTCCCTTTACCTCTTGCTCCAGGGGGGAGCGTGCCCTCCCCCTCCCCCCCACCATGCAGGTCCCATGGCCCTGGCAGAGAGCACAGGAGACGCAGCAGCTGGCAGGGTGAGCAGGCAGAGAGACTTTATTGTTCAGGATAACTGTTTAAGAACCCTTTGGGGGGATCACAAAGTAACCAGTGGGAGTTCAGGAGGTATCACACACAACCAGTGATAACAAAGGGTTAACAGCCAATAGGTAAGCTTTCAGTTATCTCTCAGGACATTCCAAAGATACAGGTAAAGGTTAAAAGGATCTTGGGAAAGAGAAGGGTTTACACAAAGAGTTACAATCACCATCTTGGAAGCATGCTCACTTTAAACAATCATTACAACTTCAGCATACTTTTATATACCACTAGCATACTGCAACATCTCATCCTTTTTTATTTTCTATAGCTGAGTATGCGTTTAGTGATTTAAAACTTCTGGCAGACATGAAAAGACACAAACAAACAAACAAAAAAAACTTTTAAAACAAGCATGTGTTTTTTTGGCTGTATTACTTAATGTTTTCTTCTCAGTTTCTAATTATTTCTCAATGCTTTAAAACTACCTATTTTACCCACTGAGTTACAAACACATATTTCACTTCAAAAAAGAAGGAAAAGTAGTGAAGATTTTAAATTTCCATGGCTTTAGCAAATACTGACTAAAATATCTCAAGTTGTAGATATTATACTTTTGATATTTTTTACCTCTAGAAGTGAAAAAAATCAGTATGCAGAATGAAAATTAAAAATTAAATAACATATTTTTCCTTTAATTTTTCCCTTAGCATTTTATGAGTTGTTGCTGAAGCTGAAGTAGTTTGAATAGCAACAAAAAAAATCTGCCCTTATTTGTATCTGCATAAGTCAAATTTAATTCTTAAGAAATATTCCTTGACAGCATCTCCATAGATTCATGGGATCAAACACAATTATGCCTTTCAGATATACTTCCAGTAATTTTAAAGTGTGTTGCTCTTTAAATCACTGCCTGTAGGAACAATAAAATGAGATTCAATTGCAACTTAGCAGCTCAGCAAGTGCAGTATGATATTTTCCTTGTTACTGCAGGATACCTATGAACACTTAAAAATGTGCTTTGAAATGTGCCAAATAGTTTTATTTAATATGGACACTTCAGAAACTGAAGAACTGATCAGCATGTGGGCATTATGGCCATTGCATTGCTCTGCCACATTCTAGCAGCATGAGAATTGAAAGAGTTCTTTTATTAAATTTCTGATTAAATGTCTGAATGCTTGTGGAGAATGAAAAGTAGGACTACCATAAATAACAGTGGAGCAAACTGAATACATTTAGTTCACAAAAATATTTGGATATCTCTTCTTAACCAGTATTACTCATAGTCAGCCTTTTTGTTAAAGACCACAAGTCCATTTGCTCGAAAAAAAATTTATAAAAATTATGAGCAATGAACATCTTGTTTATAACATTCTGTGCCAAGATTACACTCTGCATAGAAAAAGGGACTAATCTGAACATTTAAAAGAAATACAGTGTCCCTAATATTAATTTTGCACTCAAAAATTGGAATGCACCATGTCATAAACACTACACTTCAGCACGTTTTTGGGGCTGATATTAGATACTGATAGGCATATGACTGTACCAGATCAATCAATTCACTAAATTAACTTTAATAAAAAGCAGAAAAGGAAAGATGACAGGCCAGTCAGTCCTACCAGTTAATAATTGTGAAAGGACAGATTTGTGGTTTACACTGATGAAGCAGCTCAGCCACAGATCCACTTGCTCACTCCTCCACAGTACGATACTCCCCCCACATACACAGAACTTGTTCCAACCCAAAAATAAAATATTCCAGTGAGATCTGAATCCAGTCTTTCATGCATAGCACCAGAGGGGCTTCAGTGATGAAAATTAAATGTATCCCAGCCAGAACCAGTGCAAAGAGTGACAAAACTCCTGGATTTGAGTGGTTGTCCCAAAGGACAAATGTTTTCAATCATTGAGAGAAGCAAGCAAAGTTAGTAGCTTTTAACAAGCACTCATTCTCAGAGGGAAGGATGACCAGATAGGTACTTAATTCTGATAAAGAAACTGATGAGAGTATCTGAACATTTTGAAATTCATAATCCTTCCTTGTGTGATAATAGACCAGCACATAATCATTGGTTTGAAACCTTTTCTCACTTTCACCTTTATGACTAGCATTTAGGAAAGATAGTCTGACTAAATCAAAAACAGGATGTAGGAATCTTGTGAGAAATTTCAGGTGGGACTTAGAAATCTGAATCCAGACTTTGGAACCCAAAAATAGTTGCTTATTTGTAGCTAATTTTATAGATTCCAATTGATTCAGACACATTTTTTTAAATGGAGATTCCCTTATATCTTACAGTTTTCCACTTCTGTGACTACCTATATGCCGACTTTTTTTGTTTTTTAAAATGAGTGTTGTGCTCTGTAAGATTGCCCTAACTTGTCCAATTTACTGCTTTACACTGCATCTAGTACCTGCTTTGAGAGTAAATACATTATATGTGGACCAAGTTACTTCCAAAAGATAACACTACTAATAATTTTACATGCAAAGCAAACAGATAAAAAAAAAATAAAATTTCAGAATTCTAAGTTAAAGCACTACCCTGAAATGCAGGAGAGAACTGAGACGTCCAGATGATAATTTTCTGCCCTTTAGTTAAATTTCAGCTGGCAGATTCTCCTTGTAATGACCTTAAAATGATTTTGCTTTCTTCTTGAACATAAATACTTACATTATGCAGATAGTTTTACTAAGTCTGATTTTATCAATGTCATTTAATTTTTGTTTATACTGGATCTTAGACCAAATCTCATATTTCAAAGGACAATTCTTAAGACTGAGAGTAAAAGTTATTCTGAAGTCATGGTGTGTCAGTTCCTCTTGCTGAAGTAACCTCCCTTAGATTGACATTATCAAAAAGGTCATTTGGGCCAAAGAGCGAGACAGTCTCACAGTGAAAATGCTTTTCTAGCTTAGCAGCTTAAGGACTTGCAACTATGTAGGAAAAGCAACAGTTTCTACTCCTACTCAAAAAAATATTTGAGGAATTTAATATTATTCTATATGGATATAAGTTCATAAAACATATTTGGAAGAAAGCCCAGAAACTCCCCTTTTTAATGACCTTCCTTATCTATACAGAGACAGGGTTGCATTTAATAGTACATATATGAGCTCTATTGAATCATAACTCTGCAACCTATTAGTCATCTTCTAAATTGCCATCACCAGCAAATGTGTGGTAACTTCTGACATGACGGCAAATAAGAGATTCCTTTCTTACAGGATCCCGTTGCTGCAGTGCAAATGCATTTAAAGATGATTGCTTGCACTTTTTACTTTATAACACTGTGTAACACTTTTGATGTGATTTATTAAGTTTGCTAAATGTATGATCTTGCCTAATCTGTAGCCTTGTAATCCCAAAAGCAAAATCACATAAAATACTGGTTTTCCTCTATCATGCAAAAGTGGCATCTTAATTTTCCAATTATGGATGTAATTTTTCCTGGAATTATTTGTGTAATAAATTGAAAAAAGAATGATAAAACATCTAGTCTATTTACAGTGGGTGATTTTATGATCCATATTTCTGTGGTAATGTGTCATTGTCTAAACCCACTTGGCAACTAAGGTTCACATAGCCATTCACTCACTATCCCCCCCTCCTCTCCTGGAGTTAGATGAGAGAACTGGAAGAACAAAAAATGAGAAAACTCTTGGGTTGAGACCAAGACAGTTGAACAAGAAAAGCAAAAGCTGCATGCACAAGCAAAGTAAAACAAGGAATTCATTCACCACTTCCCATGGGTAGGTAGGTGTTCATCCATCTCCAGGAAAGCAAGGCCTCTTCACGTATAAAGAAGACTTGGGAATTAAAAATGGAACATGTGCACCCCCTTAGTCTTTCTTCCCCCAGCTTTATGTGCTGAGCATGATGCCATACATTATGGAATACCTCTTTAGTCATCTGGGGACAGCTGTCCTGGCTGTGTCCCCTCCCAGCTTCTTGTGCATCCTCATCTTACTCACTTGTGGTATGGGATGAGAGGCAGAAAAATCCTTAAGGCTGTGTAAGCTCTGCTAAGCAATAATGAAAAAATTCCTATGTTATCAAGTTCATTTTCAGCACAAATACAAAATATAGCACCCACGTAGCTACTATGAAGAAAATTAACTGTCCCAGACAAAACCAGCACATAATTTTAATGGTAGGTGGAGGATGAGAGATCTGCTTCATTCAAATCACCTTATCAACGATCTTCTCAATGTAAAAGGGGATAATAAGTAAGGGGGAAAGCAATAACAGAGAGGCACACACCTGACAGACAAGGAAGATAGGGACAAAGACCAAAAGTCTAGAGTTACTAATTAAGAGGCTATTAAGAACTTCAGGTACGGATTTGGAGAGAGACAACCTGAACTAAATGGTAAGGGGGAAACAAGAGGACCATGAAGATATGCATATTCAAAGGTGACCTTTGGTAGTATGCAAAATTTATTAAATAATTTATGGCAGAGGCAAGTCAGGGAGGAAAAAAGTGGTCAATAGACAGGAAAGGGTATGAAAGGGTCTGGTTTTGTGTAATCAAATGTCAGTGGCTGTATTGTGATGGTAGGTCACTGCCCCAGTGTGCCCACATTCCAGCTGCTTGGGGAGGGTCTTGTATCTTCCCCAAACCAGATGTGCATGGGATGGATATACGTGGTGTTTGCATCTGGATTTTCTGGCAAACTCCGAGCTGAAACAGCCAGGGAGTAGGAGGCCCCTGGTCCAGGGAGGGGTATCAATCAGGAGGAGGGGCCATGCTAATCTTCGAGGGGGAGCTGCCAGTATGGGTGCACAGGGGCTCAGCGTGTGAGTGCTGTGTGTGTGCAGTCACCGCCCATCAGGACTAGTCAGAGAGTCAGGGGTGGGTGGTGGGGCTCTAATGTGGTTCAGGTGTGCTGGGTAGGCAAAGCTGTTGTATAGGTGCTTGGGGAATCTGTGTACGTCCATGTGCTTGAGAACCTGGGCAGTGTTGTGTGTGTACTGCACTAGTGACCTTCTGCCTCTGACCTGCAAACTAGGTTCAAAGTTTCTCAGACGTTCTTTCTGAATATGAATTATTCCAGCACATCTGAAGATTGTATCTCCACTCTTTTCTTACACAGTCATTTGCTACTCTGTCAAGCTGCAACAGGTTCAGAGGATTTAAAGGAGCAGCTCTGGCCTCTCAGCAGGATACATAGTGATGCAGTAAACTAAATGATATTATGCTGCATTAATTTTTCAGCCCATTTAGAATAAGTGGCTAGAGCATCCATCATGTTAGAAAGAAAATCCCTTTCTCAATACCAAATTAGTAAAAAAAAATTGGACCTAAGTAGAGCCACCAAGACAAAATCATACTGTCTCTGGTTCACCCAAGAATAAAATCAATCTGTAGAAAGTAAAGTAAGTTCTAGAATACATACTGACACTGTTTTGGCAGTCAAGCATTCAATTTCTTGACAAAACTTGGAGACAATTCACTCTAGCTCTGTTGAATCCTGTCCAGGTATTCTTCCATTACAGGGACAACGGCTTTCAAACCCTTTGTCTCTTTTTTCAGTTATTGCATTTTCTGTATTTTGCCCCATAAGTATTCTTTATCTCAAGAACTTGTGTTTGGAAAAATCAAACTTTGAATTAAACTTGTAAGTTTTTTTTGAAAATAATCACATTCAATCTTCTTTAAAAATTTTGAGAATTTATGTTTTCAATGGACAAATATTCCATGTACTTTTTTTTTTTTTTCCTGTACTTAGACATTTTAATCCTCATGAGAAGGGAAGACATCGTAATAGCTGAAGGAAAATGTACTTCTCCTACTGTTAATTTGACAAAAAATAATTTACCCAGTCCCTATGCCCCTCACACCGAAGATAATTTTGAATGGGGTTAATTATAAATTTATTTCTGAAGTCCTTTTTTTTTCTTTGATTGATTAATTTCACCTCAAATACATTCATATACATATACTTACTTTTCAACATAAAGACAAACAAATAATAGTTCTCAGTACCCAAACATACTGAAAGAGTAGCTTTACTCTGTAAGCAGAATGAAGTCATACTTGTAACAATTGACACACCTAAAAATAGGTACATTTGACAGGAAAAAAAAACCCAAAACAACAAACCCACAAAATATCCTAAAAACAGCACTTGAAAATTCTGCCTGTAGATATTTAGACCTAGTAACTGCAAAATTGTTTCAGCTATTGTTGGATGAATCTGTAACAAGGTAATCAGAAACTGGTTCCTCAGCCAGAAGCAAAACTGTATACAGACTACTGCAGATCAGTCTGGGGAGACTGGATTGTCTATGGAAAGGAAAAAGAAGGTGGAATATGTTTTTGCAGGTCTCATGTATTAGTCTTGCACGTTTATAAGACATTTTCTCACTTTTTGTGAAAAACTGTGGTTCTCTACATTAAAGCCTTCTTCAGCTGTCCAGAGGGATCTTATCATCCAATAAAGTAATCTCAGTCTTCTACTGAAACTCAGATTGAATCAGGTCTTTGGAAGTGGTTGAATTTTCTTCAGATTCTCCTATAACTAATTCTGTAAAAAAATTATTCATCTTTACAGATAAGTGCACAAAATACCCAATAAGTTTCTTTCTTTAATTCTCTCTACTGTGAATATTATGGAATGAAGGAAATATCTAATTTGATACAGATGACCCATGTATTTTTCTTTCTTCTTTTCACTTCAGAAACATATCTGTGACTACATTCCTGAGAGGTCTTTGCACAGTCACTGTTTCTAAAGATTTTACTGCCTAACACATGTAGATTCAGATGATTTAAGGTTATCTATTTGAATTTTTTATATCTTTTAATAATAAGTGTTGCAGAAATACCTGGAAGTCTTAATAGACAAGATAATAGCAAGTTGGCTGCATTTACCTCAACTTTAAGTACTGGAATCAATAGCTAAAGCAGTGACTTTAGGCTCCCCTTTCTGTCTATGAAGACTAATGGGCTTCTTCAGGATGTGATCTAAACCTTACTGAGGGGTTTATAATTGTATGAACAGCCTTTGAAAATAAGATATTTCTCTCCACTCACTGTGAAGGAGTACTGGGGTAACTCAGTTAGATATGGATGTTGACATGGTAGTTATCTGCATTTATGCCGATGATTATCAATTACAAAAAAGAAAGTCCTTTCCCCGATGAATTTATTATCTATATAAGCAAGGGAGAAATAGAGATTTAAAGAAATTAAATAGCTTGCACAAAATCAGAACCTAAAGTATCTCTGGAGTCTTATGGAAGTGTTTTAGGAAGAAGGCTGTATCTGTTCCAATTTTTGATATGCAGTTGCTCTTTCAAAGCCTCTTTAGCACCCTGGAAAAGTTCTCATACTACACTGCTATGTTGATGACAATTTTTCTATGTTTATTTTTTATCTTATTTCCATTGTAGTAAAAGTGGTGTTTGATTCACTTCTACATAGAGACCTCATAAAAAATTGAAAGGCTTCAATAATTCTAAATCATTCTACACTGCATATAGAGATTTAAATCTCAGTGCTAATTTTTTATTAGTGCTTTAATATGGAAGGTACTAGGCTTCTACAAGATTTAAAATTATTGGAGCATTTCAAATTTTTATAAGCTTTCCAGTAAAGATGTGACTATGGTTCTGGGCTTACAAAGTGTAGCACAATTTAAATTTAATCTAAATTATTTAAGTGTTTCAGACTTCAGGGAGATTTTCAGTCTTTCAAACTGGGATCTGTGTTCAGACACTTGAGCAATCTTATAATGTAAAGTGCTTTCATCATTTTAAAGACCAGCAGGCAAGATTCTGAACAGGCCTTTTCTATTGTCAGTTTGTTAATTTAAATTATTTGTTTTCACCTCCAGTGTATGGAAAGGAGAAAAGTAAAATAAGAACACAAAGCGAAGACTGTTTTCCCTAGAAAGTTTAAGATAACAATGATCACTCCTGTTAAGAACAAGGGTAAGGTAATGTGAAAAACACTATTTTTGTAACATATATTTTGAAACTTGCTATAAGGTGTTATATGTTCTATAGTCTCACCAAGACCATTGATTTAATGTGTACTCATTATTTTAAAGGTTCAAAGACATATAACTTGCTGTCCTCTCGTTGAAGACTTTATTTTGCCTGGAGAGGAAGCAAAATGCATTTAGTTATATTTTGTTTAGTTTTCATCTAACATGAAGATGTTAACTTCCTGTAAAATCAAAAAAGAATATTCTATTTCTACATCTATCTTTCCCCTACAATCAGCAAAATATTATGGCATTGAATACTTATGGGTTTCTGATTCATACAATCTTTTGAAACAAAATTTCAGGGACCATTTTTGGGTGCCTGGGGAAGAATTCGGCTAGCATCACCAGCAAATTTGTAACAGAAATGTCTCCCTCCATCTAACACATGAACATAACTAATTTATCTGGTCTTTTCCATCACTCTGAGAGTTATTTTCTGTTACTGGAACATCATTTGCCATTCAGATTGCTTAGTCAAAGTAATCTCATTTATCTTTCATGGCACTATAAAAATTCTAAAGGCACAGAATAATTGTAAAGTTAATATTGAGAGGTGTCAGAATCACTAATTTTGCAGGAATGAGCTTTCAGATTCAGTTTGAGCAAAAGTTACATTAAATCTTTTGTGCATATGTTTATCAAGATGCACCAAGAGCTCTTGATGAGTGGTCAACTGTGATAGTGAAACAACCACTAGAAACTCCTGAACTAGATGAAGCAGGTGGGAAAATGTCCTCTTTGATCCTCTGTTTTGGTGGATCAGATCCAGCCAGCTAGTAGTCAAGTAATTTGTATCACCCTCATCCAGAAAGAGCTTTAAAGATATATTATTTGAGTCACTAAAGGAGTGGAAAATCTAAGATGATTCTTTTGGGTTGAAATAATTGATAAAACCAGCATCTTCCCCTTTCTAAAAAGAGTTTTTTGTTTTGATAGTAGAATCTTATTGTACAATCCCAATTAAAGCCCATTTGCCACTCACCTGGCTCAGATGTAGGTAGGATGTATAGAAAAAATCTATACTAAAGAAGCTGCTGACCATGTATAGTGGAAGTTGATAATTAGTAGCAGGCACTAAATTAAAAAAAAAATCTCATTTTAGAAAAATGTGTAGTTTTCCTCCGCACACGAATTTGAGGTTGTAACAAACCAAAAGGATTTTAAGAAGTCTTGAATAAATGTAACAGTTCTGAGCAGTTTCTCGGTTAAAATCTGGAGTGTAACAAATAATAAATGTTTTCAATCTATTAAAATTTGAAAAATCTACTTTTCTGTTCTTTATAGTGTAATTTAAATTTCTAGTGCCATATCTGCTCTAGCGCTGGCCCTCTGCATAACAGTACAAGTACAACCACAACCTTAGTTTTCCACTTGGTTATTAAATATGCGATAAAACTTACTGTAGTTTTCTGGGCCACAGTTCTTCCTTAAACAATCTACCTACGTATTGGTCTTCCTGCAGTCTGCTTTACTAGGTGAGAGATCTTCAGCAGGAAACCATAAAACTGTATTCCATGTGATCTTCAATTAAAAATCATCCTTCTCCAGTAGTATTTATACTCTTCTGTTATACCACAGTTACTGTGACTCTTAGTGCCACTAAGTCAAATTTAGGAGTCTTTCCTTCCAAATATTCTGTAGCCCCCAAATTTATTTGCCTGATGTGACATTTAATATATCAAGAAAATAATTGTAAAAAGTTACATTCTCTTTTTCTGTAAAAGCAGTAGTTTGCTGGAATACTGTGTGGTCTCTCCTAAAGAGTATGAAGAGCACTCCTAAACACTGTAACTCTATTGCTTATTTACACATATTGTTAAATGCCTTAAAATGCTCTGATTATTTATTACCATGGTTTTGTTTTTTGGTCTACAGCAATTTCCCAAACAATTTATATGAAGTTCTTGAGAGTTAGGATGGGTCACAAGCCATTCCTAATAGACAAAATAGGGATGTCCATACTTTCTCTGGAGTGTATAAAAATTTAATAGTATGGATACCAGCTGTTTGGAATCAGCTGGTATGACTCAGAGAATGGGCCCCAGTGCTTTTAATATATTCATTTAATTCTTTGGGATGTGGTTTTCAACTTACATGTTACAAAACTGAAGGATTTAATTTGTTGGGAAACCTATTTTTAGTCAGGATTATTGCTCAACAATTTGCCTGACCATTGCTTTCACCCTTCATAAATGGTATGTCTACTACTTTCCAGGTGAGAAGGTCTAGTAATACCCACAAGGCAGCAGTGTTTCTGATATACCTTATCAGATTACACATTCTCTGAGAGAAGCTAGTGCTGTGGTTATCTAGCAAGTTCATGGAGTACAGAAAAACCCTTTGAGGAAGGTGTGAATGACTTTAGTCTCAGGAGAAAAGAAGTATATAGGAACAAACTTGTCCTCTGACCAGCATCTACTTCACAAAAGGCAAGCCTGAGGACAGGTTTTGTTTTGGGACTGCATCCTAGCTAAAAGAGTAATCCCAAAATAAGACACACTCTATCTAGTCAACTTTTCATCTGAACTAAATAGAAAAGAGTTCTTGGGATGTAACTAAAATAAAGGCAGCCAGGCACAGTCAATTTCCTCCTCCACACACACCCCCTACAATTTTGTCTTTGAATGTAATCATCTCACTAAGATTTGAAAAGCAGTAAATGTTAGGAAGTCTTTGTGCATGTTATGGTGTTGGTCTAATGTTAACAATGGATTCAAAACTCATAGTCCTAAGCAGAAGTGCTTGCCCAGTTCTGTAGGGTCCAGAATTCCTACTCCAAAGTCATGATTCAAGAGGCTGAGAAGTCCTATAATGCTAAACTTACAGATTTTACCTCTTCAGTGCAAACCATTATTCTGGAAAAGACACGTGTAATGAGCTGTTGTTATTTTTGTTGTTATCATTATTCATATTGATATGAATATTATTAATAGTACTATTAATACCATTTTGTCTTGGACAGCTCAATTCTTTAAATGAGTTTAAATTCTCTAATTCTAGGTTTACTACTTCTCTCTGCTGCTCTCTCAGATGGTTTGGCCCAAATTGTTAGAGGCATTTGTATGGATGAACTTCGGATATGCTATTCCAATGAAACACTTAGCATTAGTATTTATGTGGTTCTGTTACAGATATGTGAGAGGGACACTAAATATGAAAAGGAGTTAAGCAGGAAAAGGAATAGTGGTTAAGTGGGACCATGAACACTGAAAACTTCATAAACTCACGCAAATCATCTACAGAAGTCTCTTACTACTGGCTCCAGTGACTTGGTGTGAAAAGTCTTGGGAAGCTTCCTTCACTCTCACTGTCTTGTCCAGAAATTTGTCTGGCTCATCAAGTGTTGTGGATTTGAGTCTAATTTTCTTTCTTAAAATTTAGTACTACTATACCATTGCTCTGTAAACTCATTAATTGTTTGTCTAGAATCAGCTAGTTCATTGTGGCTGTTCCACATTTCTCAAGTTTTTAATCAATTCTTTTCTATTTGCAAGTAGGTCAAGGATGGATTCTCCTCTGGTGTTTGGCTGTCTTTGGTTACTAAGAGATAATTTCTCTATAAATGGCCTCTTGTTATTTTGAGTACCTTGAGATTTTATCCAGGAAATTTTCATTCCTGAAGGTCTCTAGTCATATACCATCTGTCATTTCTTCTTTGTATTTAATTCTTTGCAGCTTTACTTAAAAACTGAACCATTATATTTGTTAAGGACTTGAGGAGTTCTCTCATGTAGGCCTGAAGTTGTCAAATACCTTGAAAGAATCATGCCCTTATTTTTGGTAAGTTTGGTTTTGATTTTTTTTTCTTTTAGTATGAGGTAAACTAGATCTACCCAATACTGTTGGGCTACTTAAAATCCTAATAAGAATTCTGCTTCCAGCTAATTTTTTTGTACCTATACGCAGTTCTCTCTACAAAAACTTTCAATTCTAGTTGTGAGAACTATAAGGCTTACTTTCAATAAAGCACATTATGCTACTGTAATAGCATCATTTAATATTATTTCTGTGTCTTTATCATCTCTGTTCTTTTTTGCAATTATCAAAGTGTGTAGTTCATTACTCACTCTTTTTTTCACCCTTTTTTTTTTTTACATGTACTCCATACAAGATTCAGTGTTTTATTAGCAACACTTTGGAATGTCAGAATGTACCAGATGGAGTTAAAAGGAAGCTATTTTCCCTGTTCTAGCTGCTAACAGTAGTTTAACACTTTTCTGAAGAAATATACCAATTCTGAACTTAGGTTAACTAGTCATATGTCAAAATATGGTAGGTCTCAGCTCAGACTACTGCAACATGCATGACTTGCAGCTGTTAGCATTAATAATACAGAACACGGAGACAATGGCAATATCTGTTAGGGTCCTCAGTGTTATAGAAATTATGATAAGCAAATTTCTGGCATGATTATTGCATCAGTCTATAGTTTGTGAACACTAATAAGATATACTTTGACACAGGGCATCATGTCTGAACTAAAAAGCCGTTACCGAAATTATAATATAAATGAAATGTGGAATGAAAGGTTAATAATGAGTGTGCCAGATGCTATACTCTGAATGCTTAGAATATTTATGGACTGTTCCAGTCAGGTGCAATGGATGCTCTGGACACATGGAACACTTAAGAAATACAACATTGGAATATACTGAATAATACAGTATGATACAGATGTTTTCTAGGGGATGGTAGTTACTGGATTCCTGACTAAGCACTGGAAAGGAAATTGGAATTTCAGTGATGTGGAAAATGAGACCTGACACAAATTCTACTACCGGTTAAACAGGATTCATCTTTTTACTGATGACTGGAAAAGAGTACTATTTTCATCTGATTCAAAACCAGAGAAAGATAGGAAGAAAACAATCAACAGAAAATCCAAACACTTTCATGGACAATCATTCTAGACCTATTAACTGACTTGTGGACTTAATCTGCCAATATTCTACATACTAAATAGTATTAACTCCTATATATATGCAAAAACTTTTTATTGCTTTAGTATATTTTTTTTTTTTTTGCTTGTGGTTTGTCCCAAACAATGTCTCTCTTATTTGAAAAGTTGTCTGGTCACTGATTAACTCTGAGAAGCAGACAGCATATCTGTGTGTTAGTAGGCTATAAGAAGAGGTAAGTGCAGCTGTAAGAGGACTGCAGTTTTGCGTCTTGGTCTAGATGAAAAGCACTCATTTCATCAGGAAAAATGATGATCAAAGACTGAGATCTAACTATAGGTGCTACTGGGAAATCATGGAGAGATGGGAGGGACAAGTAACTTTGATATTTATCAATGCTTTGTAATTTTTCCTCAAATCTTGGAACTCCTTAATCTAAACTGAACTGTTAGCTACTTTTAAGTTTTGGAAAGATGAGGAGAATTCAGAAGAAGGGACATGAACACAGCCTGGAAAAGTGTGCTAGTTGGCTTCTCTGTTAGACAGTTTACACTATTACTCTGTTTTTCTTTACCAGGTGGAGAATAATACTTCTTCATGCCATAAGGTAATGTCACTGGCTGATGATGTCCTGATTGCCAAGAGAAACTTCTATGCACTAGGCAGCTAAAAATTTGATTTACATACAGCTTGGAGCAGTCTTTCCTGCTTGGCTAAATGAGCATAAATATGCCTAGTTTTAGCTGATATGGAAAATAGATTAGTAACAGATGTTAGCAGATATTTTTTACCCTGATAAGTTTAATTCAGATACTAATTTAAGCCAGTTTCATCAGATAAGTCAATAGTGTTGATAAATCAATACTGTTGTGAACTTATCTGAATATTTTAGACAAGTACATGCAATTTTGATATAAGGAAATCAGTTATGAATAAACTTGTCATATATATATTAAAGTTTTGCTTCAAACCCTACTGTAATACATAGGACAGGATGAAATTCCAAACTGTGGGCGTTTGGCTGTTGCATGTCTGCATGGAGGTGCCAAAGCTCCCATTACTGTTTAATTGAAAAGATGGGCCTTACGTCAGCATGGAACTGTCAAATGTGACACAAAAACTACAGAACTACAGAAGACTTGCAGACTTCTGGACCAGCACATGGAGGTCAGTGGTGTTACCATTTTACCAAATTGCACTAGATGTCTTGGCTTCAGCAACGGATTCCTGTCCCTAGTTGTTCAAGTCAGTGTAGTCTAGACAGTTAATTTGCTTAATCAGCACTGGATCACCACATGCACTTCACATTTACATAGCTTCTTTGTGAAGATCCATTTACAGGCTGTCGTGGTTTAGCTAACTCTTGTGCACCAGGCAAAGAATTTTCTCCCTTCCCCCTGGCCATCAGGCAAGCATTTAACAACACAAAAGAGGTAGTTTTTGGCTAATGGCTGAGAGATTAGTCTCCCAGGAAACGAGGCAGATGAAAAGGTAACGTTTACCTTTTCATCCTGTCTCCTGGACAACGGGAGAGGAGTTTTTGGGTAGGGGGGACTGTGGCTGCAACGCAGGTCAGGAAGAGAGGCTGTGTGTGTGCCTGTGGGCTCGGGACCTGGTGACTAGCTGCAGATGCTGCCTGGGTTGTTTTTGTTCCTTTCCTTTTTTTTTCCTTGTTGGAGGAGGAGTTTTTTGCTGTTGCTGCTTTGCCCAGCCATTGCTAGCTTCAGTTTTTGCCTGACGTCCTGACCAGCCGAAGATTGTGAGTTTTCTTCTACTGGGAGAAATTTCTGTTTTGCTGTTTTCTCCTCCCTACCCTCCCCCCTCTCCCCCCCCTTCCCGGTGTGTGGGAAGGGAAATCGAGTTTTTTCTGGTTTGTTTTTTTTCTTTCTTTCTTGGACATACCCAGAGGGGCAATTCCCCTCCCCATGGTGGCAACGAGTGATCCAGCGGCGCCACCTGGTGGCTGCCATAGGACACTACAACTTCTGCATCTCCAGTGACCCAACAGCGCCCCCTATTGACTGTGGTTGGAATTGCACCAAAGGGCGCAACATTGAACTGTTTACCTTTTTCCTTTTGCCTGTTTTATCGGTTTGTTTTGAAGGGGATTATTTGTGGGTAGGGGAGTATTGTTTGGTTCTTTTACTTGTTTTTTTTTTGTGTTTCTGTTAATACACATATACCTTTTAATAAAGGGCTGTTAGTTTTCCTTTTCCATAAGTTGT
>JAYRBT010000001.1:62519972-62530520 GCA_036023395.1 Myiotriccus ornatus | reverse complement strand
CTTAGAGGAAGGAGTTCAGGTCTTTTCTCATAACTCATCCTCAGCAAAAGACCCTTGTCTCATTTAAACTGGGACACAGGCAAACTGAATGCTACTCCTATTATTCTGTAATTTGGTTCTCAAATTGAGTGCAGAATGAAAAGGGTCATTTGGTTCAACCACTCTGATGAAGGAGGGCCACCTAAAATCAGTTGCCCAGAACCATGTCCAGACAGCTTCTGAGCATCTCCGGGGAGGGAAATTTCACAATATACCTAGGCAACCTGTGCCAGTGCTCACTCAGCCTCAGAGTAAAAAAGTATTTCCTGATGTTCAAATGGAACCTCCTGTGTTTCAGGTAGACTCATTCCTCTTATTCTGTCACTGGGCATTGCTGAAAAGATCCTAGCTCTGTCCTCTTCGCACTCTATCTTCAGGTATTTCTATATATTAATAAGATTCCCCTGAGCCTTCTATTCTCCAGGCTGAACAATCTCAACTCTCTCAACCTTTTATCAAGGGAGAGATACTCCAATCTCTTAATCATCTTGTGACCCTTTACTGGACTCTCCAGTATGTCCATGGTTCTCTTGTGCTGAGGAGCACAGAACTGGACACAGCACCCCAGGCACGACCTCACCAGGGATGAGCAGAGGGAAATGATCTTCTCCCTTTACCTCATGGCAATCTTTTCCCTAGGCAGCTCAGGACACCGTTAATCTTTGCACCAGGGGCTCATGGCTGGTTCCTGTTCAAACTGGTGCCCACCATGACCCCCAGATCTTTTTCTTTGAAGTTGCTTTCCAGTTTGGTGACCCCAAGCATATATTTGTGTCTGGTGTTGTTCCTTCCCTGCTGCAGGACTTTGCTCCTTGTTGAACTTCATGAGGTTCCTATCAGCCCATTTCTCTAGCCTGTTGGCATACCTCTGGGTGGTTGCATGGCCATCAGTGACTCCTCCCAGTTTGGTGTGATTAGAAAACTTGCTGAGGGTGAACTCCATCCCATCACTCAGATCATTAATGATGTTAAGCAGGACTGGACCAAGTACTAAGCCCTGGAGTACACCACTAGACACTGGTGTCCAACTAGATTCTGTGCCAATGATCATGACCCTCTGGGTCTGTCCATTCACCCAGTTTTCAGTCCACTTCACGGTCCACTCATACAGCCCATACTTTATCAGCTTGTCTATGAATATCTTAAAGGACACAGTGTGAAAGATCTTGATGAAATTCAGGTAGATAATATCTACTGCTTCATCCTCATCTGCCAGGACAGACATTTCACCACAGAAGTTCATAAAGCTGGTCAAGTATGTGTTCCTCTTGGTGAATTCTTGCTGACTACTTTTGATCACTGTCTTGTTTATGTGCTTGAAAATGAGTTTTAGGTTTAGCTTCTTGAAGACCTTCAGAGGGACTGAGGTGAGGCTGATCAGCCTGTAGCTCTTTGGGTCCTCCTCCTTAGCCTTTCTTAAAATAGGAATAGTATTGCAATTTCCTTGCAATGACATCAGCAAACTCTCTCAGCAATCGTGGGTGTATCCCTCATGGATCATGGATTTATGTATGTCTAGTTTGCTTAAATGTTCCCTGACATGATCCTCTTCCACCGTCTGCATCTCCTTTGCTCCAGATTATTCCCCTATGTATACTATTCCCAATAATATTTTGGAGTGTATATTTAAGCCCAAGAGCCCCAATGGGGTGTATCACAGTCATTACATGAACACTTGAAGGAAACTAATCTCAGAGCTGGTCGTTAGCTAACAGTCCTGAGAAGCAGACTGCAGTTTCCCAAAGTCATTGAGGAAACCAAGTCTCATTCAACAGAGAAAAAAATAATTTGAAATCCTGAATGCCTTTGTGAATCTTGCCATGGGCAAAATTGGTTCAAACTATCTCTTTTATTCAGGCTGTGAAAGGTTTTGAAATAGACTTATATTACTCTGGAGACAGGTGCCAACCATCCGTTTATAATGATGATTTTTCAAGCCCATTTCATACAAATATTTCACTATGCATGAAACTATAAAATGTTATTTCAGCCCAAGAGAAGTAAGGACAATTTTCTATCAAGGTGATGGGACTGGGGGTTCAGACATGTACCTGAGAGGTAAAATATCTAGTTTAGAGACTTCAATTTAGTGTTTGTTGAATACAAGATAGGATATGTATTACAGAAAAGGTTAAATTGAAAAGGCATTGTAAGGCTGTGTTTTAGATGCTTTCCTTCAAAGAAAATGTATTATAGGCCCAGGCCTTATCAGGAAGCAATAAGAACTTAACTTCTAGTGTGTTCTTTAGATAATACTCAATAAAGTTTCCTAGATATTTAACTCTTTAAAATGGAGATGACAATTCAAGTTTAGTATCTTCAGTTAAACTACCATAATAATTTTTAAACTTACTATGAAATTATTACAACTGTATTCTCCAGCTTGTCAAAATGCAAAGTTTTAGCTCATTTTCATCCCTTGAACTGATATAGCTAGTGAAGTAATCAGTTTTCTTGGTTTTTCTAAGCCAAGAAAGCTGCCACCTGTCTGGTAAAGCTTGCAATTAAGATTTCATTTGATAAAAAGTTGACGAGTTTGAGGTCTGTTAGGATTTCTCTTGAACTGCCAAATCATTTGGTTCATATCATTCCAGAGCCAGCAGATGATACAATACATTTTTGTCATTATTAATCTGAGCTAGACTTGAAACAATGACCTAGAGGTAAAAAGTATCCATATCGTATTTCTATTTCCCTGAGTGAAATAGCTCCCATAGGGTTCATACTTAGCAATAACAACAGTTATACTGAGCAGAAAAACTACAGAAGAATTTTTTTTTTTTGGCCTCTCTCTTAGGTAGATTTGTTGCTGCCAGCTTTCATATTCACACCTTACAGGCCTCTGGCTAATAGAACTTTTGTCTGAAAGTCATAGTCAGCAAAACTAAAAAGTATGTGTGGATTATTTTTTTTTAAACTTGATATTAAGGGGCTTTTGGTGACAAAAACAGATCTTAGGGCATAACATCAAAGCTAAAAATTATGTTTGTCCACAATTATGAAGTAATTGGGAAAAAAGTGGGATGCTAACAGTTGAAATGCTGGAAGGCTTGAAACTTGTACAATGTAAATCTCAATATGTTTTCCTTCCGTAGCAATTTACTCTAGAGGTCATTCTTCATTACCATTCACACATTTTTTAAAATCTAAAAGTGGGTAAAGCAGCTCTAAACAGCTGTAAACCAGGTCTAAAGTGATGCTGTTACTCTGTAATTTGGATTAATGGAGTTCAGGCTGTATGAAGAGATGATGTGAAGGGTATCCATGTTACCTGCTGTGATAGCATTCTTTTAGACTACATATGGATGAATATTAAGAGAAACAACGAATAGCATCCATGTAGGCTGACCTGCTAAAATTCTGAGGAACATTACAATTTATGTGACCTTTCACCATACACTTGCATAAATACTTTGTATACTATTAAGACTTACTAGGGGTAGGATAAAATATTGCACAGAAGATTTATTCTGAGGAGGGAAACATGAACGTACTCACTCAAGAAAGTTTCTGTGGTTAGGGAAGATCTAGCATGCAAGACAAATTCTTTCCCATGAATACCATTGCGTATTTGCTCTGCATTGTTTGTGAGAGAGGTAACCCCACACTGCATGGAGAGTTAGGGCTCTCACAGACATGATTAAGGGGCCCCTGTGGGAAGTCAGGCAAGCCATAAAACAAGGGGAAAATACAGCCTTGAAGTTATGCAGATGCAAAATATGTTGTTACAAAAGAAGCAGAACAGATTGCTTGCATTTTTCTGCCCGGTGTAAAATCCAGGAAGATAATTTCCACTATATTTTAGGGTTCTTGACTTTCAGAAATAAATTTTCCTTAATGTACACTAGGCCTGGTTCTTCTGCTATTTTTAATACTTGTATAACAAAAATACTACAGTTTTTTATATTCATTTTACATTCCTGCATTTTTTGATTTTATTTCGTACTTTTCTTTCCTGTAGTTCTTTAAATAACCTGGTGGATATTTATCAATAACATCTACACACAAGATTTTAATAAATAATATTAATATACTTAGGGGAGGGTTTTTTTGTTTGCTTGTTTGGCTTTTTTTTTCTATACATTCTGACTGAATAAGTGCCCTGAGTCATAATCCTTTAAAACAAACTTCATAAAAAACAGGTTTTTAAGACTGGAGATGAAAAGTCCAGATAGCTATCTCTTAAAGCTGAATTTTAAGGAGTTAACAGCAATTTTAAATTAGTATCTAGAAACTGTAGATGTTTTTGTATATATTACATGGGCACTTATAAGTACAAAGTTTTACTCAAAGCTCTTCTGCACACTTTCTATTAGTCTAGGGTATTTTTATTAATAGTCTGAGAAGAGATTAAAATTGGCAATTAATCATTTTAGGTAAAACTCAGAACACAGGAATTAAGGACATAATTGACTAAATATAATTTTGGTACTATTTGATAGGGTATTTGAGACATTTATCGGGGGAAAACAGGTATGAGACAATATCTGTAGAAATTCATGCCTTCTTTTCTGCTGTCAGAGAAACTGCTAGAGGACAGGTGGCAGTCCCAGAGCATCTGTGAAATGGTCCTAAATTTAGGTGTCTTAATAGGCCATTAATAAGCACTGATAATTATCTGCATGTGTTTTCATCCAATAAAGTTTCATCTTTCTTTTAAGTCTAGTATAAGTATTCAGAAATTATATCCTCTTTCTAGTTTAGTTGTTTATGTTTGAGTTACATTTTCTTGCTGCAAAGCAAATGCTTTGAATTTGAGATTTTTCCATATTTTTGTCATTAACCAGTTTGACTACTTCTAATTATGTTTTCCTTGCTGTTTGTGTATGTAATTTTGTGAACAAACACAAAGAAACCCCATGTAGTTTTGCATTCAGCTCACAGAAGTATAATCTGTTCCCTTTGCTGGAGGAAATACTCAGTGATGTGTTGCCAATATTTTAACAAGAGACTCTCACAAATCATTCTCCCCTTAAGCCTGTGTTAAATCTGTGTATCAGGAGTATGTGTACTCCAGAGAGGAATGGCAATAGACTCATTTGTTTCCAATTTAATGTGCAAATGCATTTTCGTAAACATAACCAAGAAAGATAGGATCTTACTTGGCAAGTAGACTGGTATGAAGCTCCTGGAAATATCTAGACTATGTTCCTTAGCAAAAGCAAAATTATGAAAAATCTGTGTGCAGATAGGTTTACTAGGATAGCACTGCACTTTGAAACAGCATGCGAGCAATACTGTTACTCACTGAGTTATAATACACGGTGAGATGTTTGTTTTCCTCACTATGGTATCTTCCATTTGATAAACTCCTAAGAGTTCCCAAATTAAAAATATTGTAGATACCAGTACACACACGCACACACAAAACCAAAACAAAAAAAAAAACAAACAAAACATTAAAAAAATTTGAATATTCTGAAAAAACTTTCCTCCATCTCAAGTTTCATTATGACACCCTTATAATACCATGTATGTATCCATGTGCTTCAGTATTTCCAGGGCAATTACAAGGGCTTAGAATAGCACTATTATGTGAGGATTATCCTCAAGAGATTTCAGAGAATGGGGCTAACACAGTGCTATACTCCTAAGGATCTTCATACAAATAAATGATACGGTGAGAATGCAAACACTCTGCATAGGTCTTCCTCTGACAGTGTCTGAGGAACTCTCAAGAGAGCCATAACCTTCAGGTTACTGTAAATTTGAAAAAAAGAACCCTGTTGCTCTTTGCTGTTAGAGCTGTTTCACATTACATGGATAAATGAAATATTTATTAGATGAAAAAAAGAGCTACAAGAGAAGTGTGACACATCCTATTCTAGTACTCATGTGCACTATCATCAGTTTTGTGTGATTTAAAATGGTGGCACAGGCTTAATTTTTGTCTAAGCGTAGATCTCCTCAACTGCAGTTTTCTAGTATTTAAATGAAATATTACATTAATTTTGCTTACTCTTTGAATAAAAAAGATATTTAATAAAGCTATCCATACCTTAACCATGAAGAGTTCCCAGAAATTTGACTTAAGCTTTATGCTTACTCTTTCTGATCAGGAGGTATAAAAAAATATTTCACAGAAATGGAATCACTGGTAAGTTTAGCCTGGAGAAAAGGAGACTTGGGGGAGACCTTATAATTCCCTACTCATATCTGAAAGGAGATTGTAATGAGGTGAAAGCTGGTCTGTTCTCCCAGGCAATAAGTGACAGGACCTGAGGAAAGTTGTAAAGTTTTGTAAGGGGAGGTTTTGATTGGATAATAGGAAAAATTCCATCACTGGAAGTGTGGTAAGGCACTGGAATAGGCTTCCCAGAGAAGCGGAGAAATCACTATTCCCAGAAGTGTTCAAAAAGCATGTGGATGTGACAACTGGGGATATAGTTTAGAGGTGGACTTGGCAGTGCTGGGTTAACTCAGTCTTTGATGAATTGGATCAAAAAAGGTCAAAGATATGGTGCAGGTAGGAGATACTCAAACGATAAAAAAGGAGAGAGGATTACAAATAGGCAGTTAATTTTCCTGAATGCACAAGAACAGTGACTGGGAAAAAAAAAAAGAGAGATACAAAGAATTGGGAACAGACAAGAATTCCTTTGGAGAAGGATGCAAATAGTGTGAATATCTCTATGTGTGCTTATGTTATTACTGTTCATGTCTCTCGTCTTTATCTCCTATGCTGAATAACCTTAACACGGCAGCCTGGTTCTGGCCAGGACGGGGTTAATTTTTGCAGTAGCCAGGATGGGGCATGGGTAGGACCTGGAGGTTATTCTATACCACCTCACATCCTTTTCCAGGGACAGGGGAAGGGGTTGGGGTAGAATGGCACAGGGAGTGGTTGCGTGTTGTCAGGGGTTTTCCACGGTGGATGAACAAACACATGTGATTGGTTTGCCTTTTTTTATACACTCTGTATGAGTTAATATTTTACTGCTGCTGTTCATTGTCTTATTTATTTGCAGTTTTCAGTAATTTTTTCTTATCTTAACCTGTGACCTTTACCTTTTGTGCCTCCAATTCTTCTCTCCATCCCACCACAGGAGGGGAGGGAGGGGTGAGTGAGCAAGTGGTGCCTGGTTTGTAGTGATTTAGTGGGAACACTAAATTGGGGAATACCATTCCTAAACCATGACACATAGTAACCTCATACAACAGATCCACACATTCTGGATATCCTTACAAGGTGATATATTAGATAAATTTTGGCCCCACTGAACTAAGTGGATATTTTGACATGGAAGTCAGTGAATTCAGCATTTCATTGGTCTCTTTGAGATATATAACATTAGCCATTCTGACTATATATTACAAAGCCACACTGTTACTTAAGATCCGTCTAACTTTCATTCCTTCCTACCAACTTAATACTGTGTGTGGTGGTACATACTCATTTTCACTTAATGACCAGAGAACTGATTAGGATGCAAAGAAGGATAACAAAGTTGATTAAAGGCTTCCCAAAATTCACTTGTAGAGAAAAAAAACTTTAGAAACTACATATGTCTAGCTTGGTTAAGATATAAAGAAAAGCTGATCTGATAATGTGAGGAATGGAAATGTTAACAGACTGTTACAGAAAGAACTAGAAGGAATGGTATGAAAATACCCACATGAAAACAATGTTTTGAACTTCACAGAATAAAATTTAGGCAGTGGATCTGATTAACAACAAGGCTCTCAAAATTATATGAAACCTCAAATATTAATCTTTACCTTTTCATAATACTGTTCAAAGAAATAACAAGATGGCATTGTTTAGAGTGTGGAGCTCAGAATGGTGGATTCTAATTTGAGCTTGGTTCCTAACTCATAAGAGAAAGTGAAGGGCTTATTTCCTTCAAGGCAAGAGTTCCTAGGTATAAAGTGGTGATAATAAAAGTGAACTTACTTTTAGGAATGTTGGGAAGAGAAAGTGACTTTAAAATATGAAGTAAATTTATAAAAATGAAAATGGCAAGTGTATCATGATTTTCTGACTGTTGCCTAAAGCAGCAAATTGATTTCCTAAAGGCATCATAGAATACAGATATTGCAACAGAACACTGAGGCTAAAAGAAAAGTTTTCCAATTTTACTCTGGAACTGATTAGAGTTAAATGTCATTTGAAAAAAAAATATGTAAGGAAGTTTTTAACACTGAACTGTCTCAAGGCTCTATGAATATGTCAGGCCTTTAAAATGGATATAAACAATATATTAATTACATGCAATAAAATACCTTTCTTCCATTCACAAAAAAGAAAATTATTTTTAAAAACTTGTATTGGTCAGATTATGTTTGATTGTTTGTTGTGACTGCTTCGAGAAGTTTAAAGGATTAATTACTATTAAAAAATATAGCACCTGTGAATAACCTCTGAATAACTGTCTGCTTTAATACAGATAACCATTTCAGAAGAGAGAACACAATTATTTTCTCCAGTGGTCCCCAGAAATCAGGTTCATTATGTGTGTGTGTGTGCATATCCTTGTGAGAGGTATATAGACCATGTACAGTATGGTCTAACATCAATTTTAAGACAGGGAACATGGCTAGCAGTGGGTAAATCTGACTCTTTAAGCAAACCATCAAGTATAGCAGTGTGTGCTTGCAGTCCAGAAAGCCAGTCGCATCCTGTCCTTCCACTCTTGTGAGCCCCACCTGCAGTGCTGCATCCAGCTCTGGTGTCCTCCGCACAGGAAGGACATAGGCCTGTTAGCGTGAGTCCAGAGGAGGCCCACCAGGAGGAAAGGATGAGAGAACTGGGATTGTTCAGCTTGAAAAGAAGGCTTGGGGGTGACCTAGTTGTAGATTTCCAATACCTGAAGGGAGCCTGCAAAAGAGATGGAGAGAGACTTTTTGCAAGGGTGTGTGGTGACAGGACAAGGGGGAATGGCTTTAAGCTGAAAGAGAGTATATTTAAATTAGATACCAGGAAGAAATTCTTTGCTGTGGTGGTGATGAGACACTGGTACAGGTTGCCCAGAGAAGTTGTGGATGCTTCATCCCCGGAAGGGTTCAAGGTCAAGTTGGATGAGGCTTTGAGCAATCAGGTCTGATGGATCTGATCCTGCCCATGGCAAGGAGGTTGGAACTAAAAAAATCTTTAAGGTCCCTTCCATATCAGGTAATTCTATGATTCTGTGATTCTATGATTCTATACTATTAGCAAAGGTAGTGGCAGGGGGACTTTCACTTCTGAATGAACTAAGTTTCAACAGATGTAGTTCTATAAACAACACAGAACTTATATTCATTTAAACAAGGTGTTATTTATGAAGTTAGGAATGTAAACAACTACATATTTAGGCTGGAATATGTTGACTGCAAAATACGTTGACTGTCCTGATGCTAAAACCAGGGAAAACAATTTAAGCTATTTAAAATCAGAATCATTATGAGCTTTGTATCAGCCAATTATAAATCCCTCATGACATGGAAATAGATTTTTTTAAAGAATTTTGCATAGTATTTCTTCCACAAGTATTTTTGTGAACATCTCCTGCATACATTTCTGTAAAGCCTACCAGAAAACTTATAAAATCCCAGTAGAATAAAAAAAAAAAAAGCAACAAACTAAAACAATAAAATTACCTAAAACCATTCTATGCTTCAGTTAAGAAATTTTTTTCCTCTTAAGAATGAATAATGGTCAGTTAAAATTAGTTATCAGTTGAGATTACTGAAAGACAAAATAATTATAATAAAAGGTGGTTAACTAGAACCATCTGTTCAGCTTCTCTCTCCTGTTGTGTATTACTGATTACATTTTTTCCATTTCATGCAGTCATCCCAAAGTCAAGATTGCATCAAAGTCAATACTTATGTCTGACTAAAAATGTATGCTATTTTAATAGACTTAAATAATGTTTTTTCCATTGTTTAATTACCCTCACTCTTTGATATTTGGGCCATATGCCCTTAATGAATTTGCTTGTCTTCAGCTTCCGTTGATTTTTACTTGATGTTTCTTTCTCTTCTAAACTAAAGAGACCTTTATAAATTACTGTTTTTCTTCTGAGGAATACATAAACAATATACAAATAATCTCAGTCTTCTTTTCATATATTGCATTGTCTTATTTTTTAGCTAGACTTTTCTGAAAAAAAACAAGCCTTCTTTGTTGTAAAGAGCAAGGTAAACTTGTTTTTCTTGCTCAGATCTGCTTCACCCCATAAGCACAGTCAATGCCCCAAATTTGGAAAAAAGGGCTTGCCAGCACTTGCAGCATAGTTTTCTGTAAGAAGAGTAAGCAGGACATCACTTTTTATATTTTAACAACAATTTTAACTTTAACTCTAAAAAGGTGGTTATTAGAAGACTGAGCAATGTTTCAGTACTAAAAATAATGCTGTATGAAAGAAAATGTAAAATCCTGTTCCATATACCCAAGTTCCTACTCTGTATTCTATAATGCCGAGGATTAAAGCAATTTATGAAAAAATATTTTTCTAAGTATAACATGTTTGCAGAATGCTATACAGAGATGTACATGTGTCTCACTATTATTATCCTCAATACTGT
>JAYRBT010000001.1:62492185-62511244 GCA_036023395.1 Myiotriccus ornatus | reverse complement strand
TCTTGCTCTGTGTCGGCCTCCAGGGCTGGGCCTACCCCCCTCCTGGGCTAAGACCGGAGGCTGGGGATTACCCAGGCCCTGAAGGTTTTTTCCATGGACTTGCGAGGATACACTTGCCTACCATGGATCTTCTTCTACAGGGTTACAGGGGATAATGGCTTATGAGTCCACCCCTGTTTACTTGTGGAGGTCCCTCCCCATGGGAAAACAGTCCTTGATAGACTTTTCCGACGTGAGTTCATCTCTCAGACAACAGATCTTCCATTCTCTGGTGTCTTTCAGAGTTACAGTTTTAGCTGCAATAGCAGCATGGATCTCTCACTGAGATCCCAAGCTTACCTAAGCCATTTTCACTCCAGCGTAAGCCACGTCTCTCTCAAGGTCACAAATTTCCAGTAGCAACATGGATCCCACACATGGATCTCAACATCCCACCTGGGCCATCTCGCTTCACCGTGGATTCTCCTCAGGGTTACAAGTCTTCCACAGAACTCTGCCTCACTTCAGTTCTCTTTCATGAAGTTTCAGCTTCTTCATGCATCAACTTACTCAAATGCAGGCTCCTCTACGAGCAACATGGGGTCTCCTCACTCTAACAAACTTCTACAGGTGGCAGAAATCTATTTTTCAGTTTTTTCCCTGCTGAAGGGAGAGAGCAAAAGGGAGAAGCAGCTCTCCCCCCTTCGAAGCATACTTCTCTCTCCGGCAGCAGCTACAGCTGCCAGCTTCAACCTTGGACGTTCCGTTATCTCTTGGCTGGAATTTTTCTGCAACGGTTTCTCGTCCAAATAGTCAGTCTTTTAAAGTTTTTTTTTTCTCTTCACTCTCACAAGAGAGAGAGGGGCTTCAATGCCTCACCTGCCCCCGGCCCAGGCCGGGAGAGGAGGGAGCCTGGCCCTCCTCAGGCCCGCCGCTTTTTCTACATGGCTGTTGCTCTTAATTTCAACTGGGCAATCCACCTTCTCTTCCGTTTTTTCTTAAATATGTAATTAGCAAAGGCGTCACTAAGAGTTTTGATTAGGTTTTGTCCGGAAATCTACTTGGACAAAACCATTCACAGCCCCAGGTACGGGCTAGTGGGCAAAACCACGACACCAAGTCTGAACAGAAGGTGTGAGGCATAATGGTGTGTGAAATAAATGATGAAATGCAAGAGGAAAGTGCTATCTCATTTGTTTCATCTATTTTTCTTTTAATGAATGAGCTATAAAACAAATATAAATGAGTCCATGAAAGCTCCCCTGTTTCCAAATTAATAAATCAAATTATTTTAACATACTTAACTTGTAGAAAATTAAATCAAATTGCAAACAATGAGTTTGTAATCAGTATCTCAAGTGAGAATCAACCTATTCATGATACCTTATTTGAAGAGCTATTGTACAGCAGATGACAGAGAATGAAACAGGAATTTTATTGAAAATAATCTAATTAACCAATAAGAATGCTCTACAATCAACCACACTGTAACTAAATAATGTTGTAACATTCAGAAAGGTAACTATCCAATAATTCATTTTGTTTACAATTGGTGAAAAAACTCCTCATGTATCTCTTGCTTTCTCTAGCGGTATCATAAATTACTTTTAAACAAGCAGTTTGACTCACAGTATAACTCAAGAAAGTTTTTATAGATGATATAACTTTAATTAATTAATGTTATATTACATAATATTATATATAACAATTATATATAATTACATATTATAATAGTTATATATATTAATTAACATATTGAATATAAAAATTTAATTATATAAATTTTGTATATTATATAATTACATTTTTTTTGTAATGGAACTTTTTTTCTTCTTCTTTTCACATCTTCATCATTAAAACTCTTAGAAAAGACAATAACTTTCTCTAAGAAAATTGTCTCTTTTGACAATTAATTAGAATTTGTATAATAAGCTTTATTTTTTTTAGTGAACCGAAGAACATACTTGAAAAAAAACTTGTCTGAGTAGTATATCTATCACATAGACCACAGGAGGTTTATCTGATAAATATATAAAATGTTATCACAAAAACACCTGCTCTTGAATGTAAATCTTGCATTTAAAATGTTATGCTAAAAAGAAAGAGAATTAAATTAAAACTTCAATTTTAGTTTTTTATTGTCACTTTAAAGTGAAGCCATGACAGGAAGTTTCACATGTTTGTAAAGGAAGTAAATATGTTTGGCCTGTTTTTACACCTTTATATATAATATTTCAACTGTGAATGATGTGACTGCTTTCACACATCTAAACAATGTCTAATGACATTACATTTATCATATTTGTCTCAGCCTCCCTCTGGTTTCCAGAAGATTCCTCTCTTTTGTAGTATTTATAACATGTTGTCCAGTCCCATACAGATGTCTCAGATACCTTATGACATCGGAACAGGTCTTTATTGTTTAGACAGATGAATACTATGATATTTTTCAAGGCTCTTGTCTTAGACCAGTTCTGAGACCAACCACAAATCAAGGTATAAAACAAGGCTAAACTGAAGTGAGTTTAAATGGATTATAACTGAATATATCAAGAATCACTTGGTGTGCATACACACTCTGTGAGCAGCAGGTCTGATGATTTTTGACTTATGAAAGTGTACATTGGGTATGAATACCTGTTGTAGACTTCCTTTCAAACTGCAGGGCCCAGACATGTATTATAGCAGCTTATGCCTAGAACTGCCTTGTTTTTTCTCAAAAACTCTTTAATTGTAGAGTAAACACCTCAGATGTCAAAGTCCTGCTGTTAAGAATCCTGCAACTCTGAAATGAAATTACAAATTCTGCTTGGGTGACAGTGATTAATTCTGTGTGATTATTCTTCTGTGATCTATGCCTATGACTGAAGTGGAAGTATTGCAACTGAAATACCTAGTAAGAGTCTGTGTTTGGTTTTCCTGTATGAAATTCCATGTTCTTTTTTCAAATATCTTTTGAAGTATGGGTTTTTCTTTTTAAATCTTTCATCTTTCTTGGAGATGATAAAGAAAATTAAATAATCTGATTTAAATTTTATAATATTTGTTTTATTAATGTGACTCTTTGACATGCGGCCAATTACATTAGATTGACTGCATCCAGTTCACAGTTTCTCTTTTTAATCTGGATTTTGTATTTTGTAACTCCTCTGCATTCCAAGGATGTCTGTCTGGGGATGAAAGTCTTAAATGTTGAGCTTCAGTTGCTTTTTGATGCGAATTTGTTCTGTTTAGGGATCCATCTTTTCATCTGGATCTCACAAAACAGCTTGATTAATGGCACTTTTATAAAATGATGGGTCTGCATTAATGTGTTAGAAAGAGAAGAAACAATTATGAAAATGTGTTCCCTAAAAAGGACAGTGAATGGAAGTACCAAATCCTGTCATGACAAACAGAGATATGAAGCAATAGTAAACAAGAATTAACTCCAAATATGCAGCAATAGTAATTAACAAAAAATAAAAAGGTAACTCTGCAGTGTAGAACTAATGGATATCCACTGATACTTAAAATATTTATTCAAACAGAAATTTGAATAGAATAATGAATTATATACCAGAAGAATACTAATTTTGTTTCAGGAGAAAAAAGCATTGAGCAGAGTGCCAATCAGCAGTCTGTGCTTACAAAAACACAAACCCTGCCTTTGACAGATTGTAAAGTATCTTTCACTCATGTATCCTTTAGATTGCAGAGGAAAGGATTTTTTTTCTCTGTTTATTGTATGTGGAAAATTAAACATATTGATATAGGTAAAAAAAATGAAAAATATTTTTTCTTTAATTATTTTATAATTTTAAAATCCTCTCTCCTATAATACTGTAGAAATATGGAATAATCAAATATCATCAAGAAAAATATGTTTATATTTTGATAACTTTCCCTTGTGGTCTATGCCCTTGGACAAAGAACAATAAAGCAGAAATATTATAGAAACAAGTAAGTGGATGTCTTGTGCAGAACACCATTGGGAAATGTCTGATTAACACAAGTAGATGGCAAGGCCACCCTAGAATTTTCTATGCAGGTAACAAAAAAAAAAGGGGAAAAAAAAAAAAAGCGCTTTTGATTAGATGGGTGTATGGAGTGAGAAACTAATTTGACCCTTGATTAAATGATCTCACTTTCCTGGCACCATCACCTATCTCTCAACTATATTCTACTAAGAAAAAAATAAATTTGGTCATTATTTTAACTGACATGAAAGGGCAGAATACAAGAGTTTCAGCTTTCACTGGTTCCTGCAGATAGTGAAATGGGAAAATGAGTGGCCCCTACAATTTGCAGCCTCTTACTTATTACAGGCTGTGACTGCTGCAAGCACAGAGGGTATAATCAGCTTGTCAAGAGTCTGCTGCTGAGAATGCCAACATATGATCACTTCTAGTGCTTCAGAAGACTTCTTAGGAAACTGTGGCACTGCATTTGCATTTAAAAAGACATGTTGTACAATTGCAAAGAGAGTTTATTTCAAAAAATACTGTAAAATAGTCCTTAAATGATTAATTCATTCTTTCCCATGAATACCTTATAAAGAGATGCAAAAGTTAATACTGTTTTATTGAAATGCTAGGTCCAAATCATTAAACTAACAGCTATTTGTAGGGTATAAAAGCCCATTCACTGGTGAACATCATTTCTTGGACAGGGCATGGTTGGTGCTGTACTTATAAAGTAATAAAACTCAAATGAATCAAAACTTGATATGTTAAGTATTTTAGAACTTCAGAATATATAGCATTGCAACAATTGTTAGTAGCTCAAAATTGGACTTGGGCTCTCTGGTAGCAATGAAACTTCTTAACTCACAAAGGCCTCTGTTACATGGAGATGAATGCTAAACACCAGCTGCCTACAAAGTAGAAACCTTGCCATTCAAAAGAAAAATAAAGGTAAAAGGAGTTTTGTCAGATCCTAAGGTCTAAAAAGAGACAGATTAAATGTTTTAGATGAAAAGTACAATAGCAACCGTTTGCAAGGAAATAAAGACAGGCAGCTTTGGAAGTCACTGAAGCTCCACTGATTTGAACTCAGCACAATATTGGGATTCAATACATATATATAGTCAGTCAAAATATTGTGGGCAAGTGGAAAACAGTGCTAAAGCTCAGTTAATAGGAGCCATATACAAACTGCAGAAACTTTCTGGAGCCATATAGATACGCATAAGCAAAGAAGAGCACTGAGGGGTTAAAAGATATATGAAGGGAATTAGATTTCTGAAATAGGATGCTAATCCCTTTTAGCTTCAGCTGCTATATCAAGATTAGAAAAGGGGATAAAAAGCCTTAATAAGGACAAACTAAAAGTGAAAACTAAAGTATCTAATCAAATATTAAACCAGGCACAATTAACGTGCCTGACCCAAACCATTCAAATATGAAAGCTAAGAGTAAGTGAATTATAAGCAAATCATAAAAGGAAAGGCCAGATGTTGTCTTTCTTAAAGAAAACTATTAGACCAGAATATAGATTGGCAAGCAATTAATTTGTGCAGGTATTATTTCTCAGTGATTAAATTAAGAGGAAAATAAAAGATAAAATAAAAGATAAGGATTTAATTTAATATCAAAGAAACTGGAATTTATTAATGGAAGAGATTAAACTAGATACAGATAAATAAGGAAAAAAATAACTGTGTCAATCTAATCCCCTTATTTCGGGGGGAGGTTTTTTTAGATTAATTTTGATTTAACATTACAGATGTTGCAGTTGGGAAAAATCATACATGGAAGAATTATCAACAACAAATGTCATTGCCTATGAGAGGATGCACTTAAAAATGTATATATTTAAAATGAGGTTGAAAAGGATACCATGATCCCATAGGCTCAAACTCCAAGGTAAAAATAAATTAAACTTAAGAATACCTGAAGTCCTTGTGATCTTATCAAATATACTATCTTTCTTTTCTAGCCTTAGAAATGTATGTCTCAAGTTCTGTTAAATCTTGATTTCCTTAACTTCAGAACTATATTAGACTAAAGTTAGGTTTCAGAATATCTAAATAGGTATCTAAAAGATGTTGCAGTGTGGAGAAACAGGTAGCTAAGCAGAGCCACGAGATTGAGAAGATTCAGACAGACCAAGTTTACCATGCTCAGGTTCAGTCTGGCATAGAAAGGCAAAGATAGAAGTTGAGGAACATCAATATCACGGAAATAAATACTGGAAGCAGAAAAAGTATCTAAAGCAAAAACAAACCACATTGGTTTACTTAAGCATTATGTCGTGCTGCACTGCTATATAGCTTTCAGACACAGCTACCTTGTTTGCAAAGTCCTGTGCATGTTTACAGCCATTTGTGCGAATGCCTGTAAAACATTAGAGACAAATAACTAAATAACTGCTAAAACTGATCCTCCATAGAGAAAGACAAACAAGTGTTGCTCCTCATCATTTAAATGGTTTCATACTTTTACTTCACTCAAGACTTTCTTAACCTTAATCTACTAAATTATCTTAAGTTCTATCTGATTTCATCCATGGATTTCATCCACGAGCTATTACGAGTTCAGGAAAGAAAAGCCAGAGAAAACACAAGAAAGTAGAAGCCTCTTCCCAACAGTTTAATAGAGCTCTCAGTTAGAACCATTAGTTGCTCTGATTTTAGCTTCTAGGACTGTTTTGAATTAAACAATCATTTAATAAGAAACTGTCATAAGAGATTCAAACCTAGGTCTCTCTCACGAGATTATTTGGTTCGCAACATCGTTTAGTTCGCATGGTGATATTTGATCCAATGTTGGACTTGAGGATCTTGGAGGTGTTTTCCAAACGTAATGATTCTACGATTCTGTGAAACGGCTAGCCTTTGCTCAATACAAATGCTTTACTACTCCCTTACTGTTGCTTTAGTCCTGCTTTAGGTAAACAGTAATTCAATTCTCATAGTGTTTGCTTTTGTACATACATTGTTTCATCGTCTTGGTTGAAAGGAATAATGCACCTTTCTCTGCTGAAGAAGGGATAGAACTGAGACTTATAAATAAATATTTGAACAAACTGTGAGGCAGAAGGAAAATAAAGTAAAACTAATAATCTCCTAATCTATACATTAAGGGAGGAGAAAAAGACAAACCCACAACCCCCAAAAAAGTAATAAAAAAACAACAGATAAAATAAGAAAATAAAATGCTATGAATTAGAAAAATACTCTCCATGATTAAAAATATGTAGGCACAATTATATAATGAGTCTCATATACCCACACTGATATGAGAATGATTTTTATAGCAGGTGAGATTCAGTTACTCAGATATAGGCAACTGGTGCATTTATTGGCTCTTTTGAGATATTCAAGCCAGGCCCATGAGGTTAGCTGCTATGACACAGGATCTACCAGAGATCTTAAACTTTCTGACATGGCAACTGGAAGCAAAATGAGTATGCAGAATCCCAGATTACATTAAGGTCTATTTTTAAGCAACTGAACTCCTTCCAGAGAGGCAATAGAAGAGAATCATAGGAGAAATTGATCATATTAAGCACCAGTGACCAAAATTTGTCACATAAAGAAAGAGTTTAAGAAAAAGCTATGCAGCTAAATAAAAAGATTGAGTGATCATTTTTAGAGAGGAGTAGTTTAAAAAGTCAAAGTAGTATATAAATAAATAAACAAAGAATTTTGGAAAATGACAGCGCAACACAGTAAGAAAGAGTTTGGGGAACAGCTGTATAACAGGCTGTAAAAAGGATCCTAAATCTTTTTTGAAGGACATAGAATGTGATAAGTCAATTGGTAACAAGAGTTCTTGGATCTATCAGGACACAGTTCAAAAGGCAAAAATGTGTTGTGGGTTTCTTTTCGCACTTGTGCCAACCCTTCAGAAAATGGAAGAGTTTCCCATGTTGTAATTCTTTTGAGGGTTGTGTTTCAGAATCTGTTGCAAACTGACATTTTTGTAGATCTTATGCAACAACATAATGAAGACTAATGGATCATGCTAGAAACCTAAGAAAATCAAGGAAGATAGATCTGAGCAACCAGTTGTACAATATAGCTGATTTCAAGTCAGTAGTGCTAACAGATGACTGGGAAGTGTAAGAAGAAGAGACTCAATTTTTAAAAATTGAAGGGGTTATTCAGAGGAAAACACAACACTAAACTAAATATTTATGAAAAGAAAGTTTGTGTAAATTATTCTGAAAAAAATCCAATAGATACTACGAAGGTTCACTAAAGGAGTTAATGAACAACAAACATTGAAACAATTTCTCTTATTTTCAAAAGTCGTTCAGTAATTCTATCTAGAGGGACCCTCAAAATGTCTCATAGTAAATATGCAAAGAATTAAAGGAAGTGCAATAAGAGGCAAGCTTCTAACATGGAGAAGTACCTGTTCAAACAGAAGAAAAACAGAATCGGAATAAAATTTCATTTCTGTCAAGAAGAAAGAGATCACCAAAATTCCCTCAGGAATTCATGCTCTGTACTATTCAACATGCTTATAAATGATGTGACATTTAACTTGGTTTTTCTCTTTCTATATATTTAAAAGTAAGGAGATCCTGCATACACTGAAAATAATTGTAATATTTCAATACCAAGTACAAAGGAATGGTTTTTTATTTTGTTTGTATAGGCTGATCTCACCTCTTAATTTAGATCAGAATGCATTTCTATGATTTTTATGAAAAGAATAGACCCAGTTTTTCCCTTGAGACTATGTATTAATTGAAAGGCTTCATATATAAAATATCTACATAACGTACATCTCTCTTTTCTGCTGGTAAAAAAAATATTTAGTCCAGAAGATATGGGAATGCTTAGCAATATATCAGATTTTAATCTTACTTTTACTAAATTTTCAGAATTTCTGAAAAGTTGTGAGTGGGGAATTGCTATTACCACAATTACTAAAATCGTTCTCAGTTACTAAGGACACTTTTGGGATAGTAGCATAATCACCCTAATGTTGCACAAAAATTACATTTAATTTAAATATAAATTAGATGCAGCAGGTTTGTTTTTTTTTACTCAGAAGATTTAAATCAGCAGAAAAATACACAGGTTTCATAAGAATGTTTCAGATACAGAATTTAATAAAAAGAAGAAATATTTTTTCCCTTATTCCCAACACCCTTCAAAAATTATTCAGAATTTCAGCTGGGGTTATCTAATCCAATATGCCATGTGCGGGAAGGGAGAATGTATGTGATCACCAGTTATCTTCTATAAAATTATGGAAATTAGTACTATCAGAGAACATATGGGACTATTAATATACCAGTTTGGAATTAATTGCAATGAAAACATCGTAACAAATCTATGTAGGAAGTGTAAGTTTCAAGAGTGCTAACTCTAATTATGAGAAAGACTGTCTCAGAGGGCCTGCTGTTTACATGGTTTAACTGACTTCAGCTGTTACATCTAGGAGGTAAGGCAGCCTTTACAAAGAAGTTATAGCCCATCTTATGGGACAGTTTGTTTGGACAACTTTAGCTGAGTCCAAAGGTACTTTAGAGTAGGTTGTAAATAACTCAAAATTATAAAATGAATATCTATTAGCTAGTACATACTCTACAAGGGATTGAATGAGATATTAGGGATTTCCTGAGATATTACTTTAAGCCCTAGTGCAGTCAGAACTCCCTATAATACACTATACTCCTTATAATATACCTAACAAGTCTCTGCTGTCCATGAAAATATCAGTCAGGAGGAGCAGGGACTGCATCATACCTGTGTGCTGCAGCTTTGCCAGGACCCACCAGCTCTATCATCAGTGGTAACTGATGGCTTGATTAGAATATCCTGAAAGTGATCTTGAAAGTGATGGACCATTGAACTTTTACTGTTTAATAACATCCTAGAAGAAGAAAGTCCTTGATGTATCTTGCTGATTTGCATCTCTCAGGAGATTATGTTTATTACTTGATCTTGTAACATACTTTTCATCTGCAAACAGCAAGCAGGGGTGAAAGAGAAGCCTGAAGCTGCTTGAGCCTGTTCTAATGAGTGAAGCCTCCTTGAACTGACTTTCAGAAAAGACATTAATTGCAGAAAGGTCTCATAATAATTATAGTATCTTGAAACATGTAAGTTATCTTGGCTATAAAATGGGGCCTACACAATCAAATTATTACAGGCACAATATTAAACTGTCTCCTTTTTTTTTTTTTTTTGTGGCTTGCTCCCACTATTATCATGTTCTCATTAGTCAAGTGAAAGTATTTCATTTCTACAGATTTTATAGTAGATGAGGTTTATATCGTACTTCAGGGGCTGCAAGGCTAATAACACACGTCTTCAAAACGTGCAGTGAAGTAGCAGCACTTTAAGTACCCCATACATGTATTCCTGCATTTTTCGAATAACATGAAATCAAATAAACCTCTAAAGATGTAACAAATTTTCAGAGCTTCTCATCCTACAAATAAAAACTTATAAACTTATATTAGATGTGATCTTAGATAGTTTTTTTCATTTTTCCTGTTTATTTTCTTTTTTTTCTTTTTTTTTTTTTTCCCCCTCAAGGGTAAGGCAGAAAATTTCATGTTAATTGATAGACTGCTATAAGTGGATTATATGGATAGTCTATAGCAGCACAGAACTGTTATGAATGAGATTTATGGCCAGGTCAGATCACTACTATAAATTCATATTGGTTATTCCCATGTAGGAAATAGGTTGAAAAGGATTTTTTTTTTTCCAAAATACCTGCCATACATAAAAAGGACTTTAAAATATTTTTTCATTCCAGAAGGTAGTAGTGAAAGCAGAACAAATTTTTAGGTAAAAGAAAATATGAAACAATTCAGCCAATTTTACCAGCTGCAATTTATTCCATTCTTCCTCTGTGCTTTTTCTCCCAGGATAGCTGCTTCTGCTGCATTGAGCTTGTCCTAGTTTAAATGAGACAAGGGTCTTTTGCTGAGGATGAGTTATGAGGAAAGACCCTAACTCCTTCCTCTAAGCGCTGTTGGGTCACTGGAGATGCAGAAGTTGTAGTGTCCTATAGCAGCCACCAGGTGGCGCTGCTGGATCACTGGTTGCTGCCACTTGGGGGGGGTGGGGGAGAGGGGGGAGGAATTGCCCCCCGGGGTATGTCCGAGAAAAGAAAGAAAGAAAAAAAAAACAAACCAGAAAAAAACTCAGTTTCCCTTCCCACACACCGGGAAAAGGGGAGGGGGGGGGAAGGGAAAACAAGAAAACAGAAAGTTATCCCAATGGAAGAAAACTCACGATCTTCAGCTGGTCAGGATTCACATGGCAAAAACTGCAGCTAGCAACAGCTGGGCAAAAGCAGCAGCAGCAAAAAAACCCTCCTCCTCCAACAAGAAAAAAAAGGAAAGGAAAAAAAAAAACAGGCAGGTCCCCGAGCTCCCAGGCACATACCAGCCTCTCCTCCTCACCCGAGTTCCAGCCCCTCACTCCTTCCTCTCCTTCCCCAGGAGACGAGAGAAAGAGAACAAAAAGGTCGGGTTCCTTATCTGCCCCGTTCCTAGGAGACTAATAGTTTGGCCATTAGCCAGCCGGGTTAGGTCTTTTGTGTTGCTAAGTATTTTTCGATGGCCAGGGGGAAGGGAGAAAATTCTGTAGCTGTCTAGCTAAAACCACGACAGAGCTCTTCTCTTTCCCAGCTGTACATCACTTATTCTTAATCATTCTGCTTCTATCAGAACTTTTAAAATGTCCAGAAGGTATTAAAGATAGCTTTTTACCTCTGGTTAAGTTTCGCCATCAGGTTCATTTCTGTAATCACAAATACATTTTGCTTATAAAAATCTCTTCTACTGTGGTAGAGAATTGAAAAACTAAACTAATAATTCTTCGCATTGACAGCCTTTTTTGATGCTGCCATAATTTTTTAAAGGGCTATTTAATGCAAAAATTTCTGAGAAAACAATTACCCTTTAAATCAGTTTTATTTACAATATGAGGACCTTTGAAAAAAAATATCTCTAAGCATGATGTTGTGATATGTTCAATCTTTGTATCCAAATTTGGCAAATTTTGACCAACATGTGTAACATTGTGGTAGACATCTTCTCTTATTATGTAGTCAAGAAAGGAAGGTAGAATAAGACATCTTCAGAAAACTGGAAAAAATCTCATTATCACAGTCCCCAGTTGTCATCAGGAACTTTCTGTTGAAAGGGTGGTACCACTGGCTGCAAGATACCCAGAAGGTTTTTGGTCTGTGTTCAAGAAAATTTCTTGACATACATGACCAATGACCAGGAGAAGCTGTCTGGACCTGTTGCTTAATGTTAAAGAAGAACTGGCCAAAGTTAAGGAGGTGATGGCAGCCAGGGATACAACAACAACAAAAAAACCTGTGAAATTTAAATTCTGAAGAGAAGGGGACAAGATGATGAGCAATACCAGACCCCAGAACAGGGGAGCAGAGTCTGTTTGTTTCTGAGTTCTGTTTTGAAGGGTGAAGAGAGATAGTTAATATGTAAAATATCCTCAAAGCAAAGGAATAATCCATTCTGATATGTCAAATATCAAGGGAGAGTAAAGACACATTACCCAAGTTTCCAGGAATGGATTTAGCAGTTTATATTCTGCAGCAGAGACTAATTGCTGTGAACTGACTGAAATCTCCATTCCGCATCTCCCCTGAGCTACTTGGGGAGTATGAGATAGAAGAGTCAAGGAATGAAGGAGTGAAGTCGGGCTGGTCTGGGATCATTTTCAAGCACATGAAGAATAAGAAGGTGGTTAGCAACATGGATTTACCAAGCCTAAATTATGCTTGATTAGCTGTGCCTGATAGCTGGCTGTGGTGAAATTAGTTGTTTGGCAGATGAAGATAGTAATGTTTTTTGCCTTGACTTAAACGAGGCTTTTAACATTGTCTTCCATTGTATCCCACAGCAAAACTGGTTTGGACAGGTGGGCTGAATGAACTCATGTCTGAACTTTGAGAAAATCTAGAACCAGCTCATGCAAACTGAATTGCTGATTGCAGCTGCTAATGATCTGTAAAAGGAAAGTCGATTTACCCCTTGATAGAGATTACTGTACCAAATGTAGCAAAAAGCTAAGTGAAATGTGAAACATTTGTTGTTCAGTGGGGAAGATATTATTAGTGTGTCCAGTTTCTTTTTGGGGGGTAAAAAGAAAATAGGTCTGTCTTCTTCCGTTAATTTTTTAATCAGACACACACAAAAACAATTTCCAGTTTTGTTTCTTTGGCTGTTTGATAATACAAACATTATACATGAGTTTGTTATTTTGTATGCAATTTCACAGTTCCTTTCATCTGTATTTACCACCTCTTAGATCAATGAACTATTTAAATTATGAAAAATTGTAGCTGCCATGGTTGGCATACTGTCAGACTAAATAATTTGTTAAAGTACCCTTGATATTCCTACACACCTTGATTGGTCTTCCTTATATTTGTAATTTTTCTTCACTTCTGCTAAGCATAATGTGATTTTTAGTACTAGAGGGTCTTGGATTTTTCACTGAAATTGATAAACGAAAAATATGCTCCATGTTTATCTCTTTTCACATTATCTGCACACAGATTTTATTTATTTGGGGGGGGGGTTGGTGTTTTTTTTGTTTCTTTGGGGGGTTTTGTGTTTTTGGGGTTTTGATTGTTTGTTTGTTTTGGTTTTGGTTTTGTTATTTTTTTTAATGGCCAATCTTAGCAGGATAGGCCATTTTCTTGAGTCCTGTTCCTAGCCTAGTAACTCCTAATGGTTTCTATGCTATGGTAAACCCCACAGAATTCCTTTGGAATGTGTGAAAAAAACCCCTGTGTTTCTTTCTTTTTATATAATTTTCTCTCTTCTTGTCTCTCTCTGTCCACTATTTGTTTTGATTGCGTGCTTGACTGTTTAAATATTTCCCCTCTTTTCTTTTGCTCTTTCCCCATCTCAAACTTCAGAATCTTTTTCCAGCTCTGCATATTCATTTTGTCTGAAAGAAAGTTCAGTTGTCTTGTCCAGAGTGCAGCAGGCAAAGTAAGCCTTTCTCTATGCCTTTGCCTCTACTGTGCCAATTTTTTATACAATACAACATATATTTTACAGTCAAAATACAAATTCTCGGGAATTATGAAATTGCAAATAAGTTATGGATTTCTTATGGAGTGTCTGACAAAAAATATACACTCTATGATCTTGAAAGCTACTCAAGTCACAAAATTCTTATTTTTCCATTACTTGGATATTAAAAAAATAATAATTCTAAACTTTTTGAATTTTCCTTGCTTTAGAAGAACAGTTGTCTCCCAGAGATACCATACTTACTTTACATTTCTCATATGGACATGTAATTCCTACCAAAAATATTTCAGAGTGTCTTTTACAAGCATTAAATCATCACATGTAAAAAGTTTGTTATCTTCAACTTCTCTAACACTAAAAATGAATAACCACATCAGAAATCAAAGCATTTGACCTTTGATGGGATTAAGCTCCTTTTTCAAACTCCATAAATGCATTAAAAAATCTTGAGTGAAATCCTGCTCTCACAGAAATCAGTGTTCTGACTTCAACAGCAGATTTTGGGGCCAGGAAGGTTGTGTGCAGACATGAAAGAAGACTCACCTAGAAGATCTCAGCCAGTTTTACTTTCTTCATTGGGGACTACAGGTGGCTTACAGGGTTCTTCCTGGATCTTATTAAGGAAGTAACAGCAGCACAAAGAGATGTTAATAATAGTAACAACACAATAGGTATAGGATGAGAAACATATAAATAAACATATATATGAGAAACATATAAATAAATATAATAAATCTTGCACTCCTTCACATATTGGAACCCCATTTGTCCAGACTGCTGTTGGGTAGCCATGACAGGCTGCACATATTCCATCTGTGGGGAAGTTCACCTTCCTCCCAGTAGCGTGGTTCCTTTTATCTGCTGTAGCAAACAAAACTATATAACTTGTTTTTGACAGGCATCTCGTCATTAATGCCCACCACTAGCTACATGTACTTTGGCACTGTAACCAGCAGCAGTATGTACCCAGACCATTCCAGCTCTTTCCTCTTTTCTGCTATACTGGCATGGTTACACAGTAGCCACTGTTGCTGTCCTATGGGTATCTCAGTCCCAAGCACACAGCCCAACATTGCTGTCAGGACTTACTCAAGAACCTTCTGCAAATCTCCTGACACAGTTTGGCTGAGGTCCGCTCTCCTATTTCTATGCAGTCAGTATTCTGGTTCCCTGCTTTAAAGAAGATTTTTTCATGGTTCATTTCCTTGTTGGATTTTTAATTATTCCTACTATTAGGCAGGAATCTAGGAAAGATTGCTTTCAGAAAAATAAACAAACAAACAAAAAACCCACCAAAAAATCCAAACCAAAGCAAACCAAAACTGTTGTATAGGTTTTCAAACAAACACACCCCCCCAAAACCCCCACCGCAAAGAAACCCAAACTAATAAAAAAACAAACTAAAAAATCCAAACCAAACCAAACCTGTTGTAGAGACTTTTCAGTTTAACTAGATGACATCCAGAGATTGCATGATAAATAATGAAAGTAGATATTGCTAAACTCTAGAAGTGGCAGTTTTAGCAGGGTTTTGAGTCTGCAGACTCAAAAATATTTACCTAGTTTTTATAGAAGCAGCTTCAGTACACTGCAATTTGTGGGGAGAAGTTTGCTTCCATATTTCACAACTTAGCCCTAGGTTCTTTTTTTTTTTTAATATGGAGAGGAGAATGAAGCTTGGAGTTTCTCAACTGAGTCTGCTCCCTCAGCAAAACTATTTGATCTCTAACTGATTCTCAGTTTTATAATTGATCATTAGTTATAACTTAGGTTTTGGGGTAATTTTGGTAAATATGTTAATTTTACATACTGAGATTCTTTGGAATTTTTTAATTTCCTTCTGCCAACTACTGATCTTAACATAGTCTGGTCAGCATTCTTCCATTTAAATTTTGGAAATTTAGGTATAGGAAAAAATATGCAGAAAGCTGTATCTAGGCCATTTGGACAAAGGCCAATGTAAACATGAGTAACAATGAAAAATAACTACTATTTCTTACATGGTTCTTTCTGGTTATTACATATGCAATATATACAGATATGGATATTGATAACTTTTTTGAAAGTACGGTGGTAATCTTCTAAACGAGGCTTGCCAACATGCTGTTTACATGAGGTGACTTCAGTTTGAACAGTTAGCAGTCATGTTGGTTTTGCAGGTTTTCCAAATTTGATTTAAAAATAATGCCTAACAATGGCAGAATGGCAGAATGCTGATGGAAGCTCCTCTAGAATGTGTTATGCTCTATCCCATGGCATTCCCTCTTAAAACAAGATCAAAAAATGCCAGTAAATGAATAGACCTACTTCAAAAAGTATATATTCACTTAATTTATAAGTCATAAAACATAATGATTTCTCAGTCAGAAATGTTAATTATTTCTGCTCTGGAGAAATAATGAAAGTAATACTAAAAAACTAAGGCCCATCTAAGAAAACTGGGTAGTGTATTCAAAGGGGAATAAGTGTAAGGAGTGTAAAGAGGAAAAAACTATTAAGAAAGAAAATGAAAGAAAGAGAGAATGAGAAAAAAAAAGGAAGAAAAGAAAGGCAAAAAAAGAAAGAAAATTAAATAGACAGAGACAAATACAAAGAGAAAAATACAGAGAGGGAAATGGAACAGGAAAAGCGAAAGGAAAAGGAAAGAAATTAAAAGGGAAAAGGTAAAGAAAGGCAGACTCCTTCACACAGCAACGTGAAGCAATTATTCATCACTAATACACATATTAATGGACTGGGACTAACATGATATTAGATTAAGCATAAACCTAATCACTAGGCTTTCATTATCCTCAGTACCACCTACTTAAGACATTCTGTTTCCTGATCTCTCAGTTGAGTGTTATGGTTTAAATCCAGCCAGCAAGTCAGCTCCACACAATGCTCACTCACCACCGTCATAGAGGGATGGGGAAGAGAATCAGAAGAGGAAAAGTAGGCAAGTGGGTTGAAATAAGAACAGCTTAATAATTGAAATAATGACAGTAATAATAATAATAACATGAAAAGGAAAATAACAGATAGAAATAAAAGTTAAGAGAAACAAGCTACGCAAATGAAAAACAATTGCTTGCCATCAAAAGATTGAGGCCTAGCCTATTCCCAAGCAGGAGCAGAGGATGAATAACCCAGTAAAGTGAGGTTAAGGCGGCTACAGAATGACATCAAAAGAATTGGTGTCTGTGTCTGTTTTGGGAACCCCAATCTGGGGGAAGAGATGTAGGATGAGGACAAAATAAATAGTTATTTTGGATCAGTTCTGGAGGTGATGAGGCGAGGATAAGGAATGACATCCAGAGAACTTATAGATGTAACGTTTAGAAGGATGTACATAGGTCCTAGGATTTTTAGGAAGTGAAAAAACAAATGAAAGATTGCAAGGATGCACCAGCAGAAGGATAGGTATTTGATGACCCTAGTAGCACCAAAGGAAAAACACCTTATCCAAGACGTCTTTGTACTCATGTAAGGTTGTCTGTGGAATCATAAAGGAGACTTGAGGTCCTTAGATGTTAGGAAAACTCAGTGATTTGGAAGAGCATAATCATAGTATTGTGCTACTACTAGCTATTTTGACTGTAGATGGCTACATTTATTATTTTTTTATTCCCATTGCCATAGTTGTCTTACACATATCTCACAATTAAATACTGCTTTAACATAACTATATTTGCCTCACTGAGTTGTATGTTTCAGTCTACATAAGATATTACTTTATATAAGTTATTAATATCCTTACAAATATATACTTCAGTCAAGTCAGGATCCTCCTTCTCTGGTAACACCATTGTATGCTCCTGTCTGCCTGCCAGCCATTTTGTTTTGAGACAGGCTGATTCTTGATGGTTTTTGAGTTTCCATCTTATTCTTTGCTGCTCATAGAGTTTCTATATCTTCTTATGTTCTTACATGTTTTGACTCTTATGTGACTTCAGTTCCTTGTTTTTAATGTGTAATTAATAGTAACAAACTTGTAATCTCACTGCACTTCTGTCTCCCCTCCCCTTCCCTCTCCTCCTTCCTTTCATTCTATGTTTCTGTCTTCCTTTTTTTTCTATATTTCACTTACAAACAATAAGGAAAGTTATGGCTAATAGTTAGCTTATTTCATAACTAATTGTAGAGTCATATTGCAATGCTAGAGAGAAAATAAATATTGAGAGATTCATACATCTGTACTATGTAAAGCTCTGTATCTTAGTGAGTACTTGGTTGTTGTGAAAACCCTGAAATATTGTGTCTGTTCTTGAATGAGTTTAGGTACTTTATATAACAAATACGTTATGTCAACCTACTCTATGTAACACTTCTGTAGGTATAATTTAATGAAAAAGTTTCCATTCTTTTAGCTCCTCTCCTCTTCTTTCAAAATAAATTAAATTTGGGATATGCTTCACACTGTCAGCAAATAATACGTGCCAGCATAGTACACTGGAGACAATCTTTTTTTTTTTCTCAGCCCTCATTGCCATTTTTTACATCAATAGAAATGTTTCTTCATTGGCTTTCTTGTGACCTCAGGCTGAAATAAGGGAATGATTTAGTGATAGACTATGATATTTTTATTCCTTTTGCTTTAAAATTGTCTTGGTTTACTGACCGTAACTTTAGAATATCCTCTACATTATTTTAATGAACTAATTCATTTGCCATGATGATGTTATCCAACACATTTATAGGCTCTACTTCTGCAACTGATTAATAAATATATGTTTGTTAGGTGATTTAAGTACGAACTATGCTTACAAAGCACTGAGTATTTTTCTTACTCTTTGAAAAGATGTTACTAATTTATGTATATCACTTCATGGCCATGAGTTAGCAGATATGTCTCTTTCCTGGTGTGTCCCTGTTTTGACTTAAAACCTCATACCACACAGCTGCTCACTCACTCCCCCACCAGCAGAACTGAGGAGAGAATCATAAGGATAAAAGCTGGAAAACTCCTGTGTTGAGATAAAGACTTGATTGATTGGCCAGTCTTCGTGAACGAAGAACTGGGGAAGGTCTTTACACCTTCCAGCCAGCGCATTGGATTTTTTAGGTGAGTTACAGTGTGCGCGGAACTGAGCCCACCCTTTAATCCTAAGGTTCATCTGCCGG
>JAYRBT010000001.1:62464496-62480129 GCA_036023395.1 Myiotriccus ornatus | reverse complement strand
CCTTTCCTTTCCTTTCCTTTCCTTTCCTTTCCTTTCCTTTCCTTTCCTTTCCTTTCCTTTCCTTTCCTTTCCTTTTCTTTTCTTTTCTTTTTAGGGGCTGTTGTGGTTTTATACATTAATCTGGGAATAAAGGCTTTCTTTCCATGAGTAAGGCAAACAATGCCATTGCAACTTGCTTTCAAATAGTGTTTACTATTAAGTAGGAAACAATACTAAATACGTCATGAATATTTATCATGTGCAGGTATAATGTATAGTTCATGAAGACTCCCTTTGTTCAGTCTAGTTTTATGCATTCCAACTAACTCCAAGACAATATTTTACGAGAAAGTTGATATCTTTATTATATAATTACCTATTGTACTAGTTTGCCATTAAAAGTATCCTTTTCGTTTTTTTTTTGGTGGTGTACCCACGAGTCTTCTATATAACTATTTAATTTATTTAATTCACTGGAAAAGATGACAGAGGATTTCTGTTTTCAAAACTCAATAATATGCTAGTTTGTGGATGTTAATTAATAAATGAATACTTGTGATCATCTGAGAAGTGTATCAGATAGATATTCATGCAACATCATGGAAACTATTTTGTTACTAGTTCTGATAAGAGTATTCTATTCTTCTGAAGATATTTTAAAACTTTTTTTACAAAAAAAAAAAGATGCAGCTACTCACTTAAAACTACTGTCTTTAACATACAGAAAAAACAAAAAAAAAATCAAATATAGTTTATGCTTTCAGTAATCAAGAACTCTGAAAGACAGAAGGTGTTAATATACAACCAATAGGAGAAATAAGTTGGCAATAATTTCAATTATGAAAAACTCGATTGTCAACTGTCAATCATATTTTATTTGTAGATAGGAACTAGACAGATCAACATGTTTCTACCTGGCTAAAAATATGGATTTAAGTTCTCTTTCATCTGCCATTTATATTTAAATCTTTATATTTTCAAGTGCTTTATAAATATTGAAATATAATCATGTTTTGTGACACAAGTCTACTTGCAAGAGTTAATTTTCAAGGAATATATTTTCATGGCAAGGAGAAAAAAAATGTAATTTTATAACTTTTCTGATGTTATAGTTCTATATACAGCTTTGAGTATGAAATTCTACTCTGAGGACTAAACAAGTACACAGTAAGTTTATTTATATTTTGAATAAATCTTCTTTATCTAACAAATATTGAATGGGTTATTTGGTAGTGATTCAGTTGCCAACATGAAACTGAAGACATGATCATAGAATCATAGAAAAGTTTGGGTTAGAGAGACACTTAAAAGTTCATCTAGTTTCAACCCACCCTGCCATGGTGGGCTGAAACCCTAAACCTTCCACTAGACCAGGTTAGTCAGAATTCCATCCAGCCCGGTCTTTAGCACCTCCAGGGATGGGGAGTCCACAACTTCTCTGGGGAACAAGTTGCAGTGTCTCATCACCGTTATAGTAAAGAATTTCTTCCTAATATCTAATCTAAACTTGCACTCTTTCAACTTCAAGCTGATACCTATCTAGGACTGGGACAGCCAGTCACCCTGGCACATGAAACACGTGTGCTTCTGGAGAAGCAGCTGGAGGCCAAAGGGGATACTGTAGCGCAACTCAGATTATGATAGATGCCTACGTTTAGTGGACTGAATCTCCCCTTATTTATTATTATTTTTGAAAAATATTTGTAACATATATCACGACTGAGGAGAAATTTGCTTCTTGATTTAGGCTTACTACTTCACTAAGAGTTACAGTAGTTGTTCAGTAACAGATTCACAGCTATTTTATATTGTCATCATTACTTTGTCACCTCATCATTTATGTGAACAAACAAGTGGAGATAAAGTGACTGACTACTCAAGTAGAATTTGAATGGAATACTGAATGTGTACATTTATTGTTAGTAGTGAATTTCTTTTAATTCCATATGCAGTGTAATGGTGTGAGTTGCTTTGTAATTCAAAACTACTTATGGCAATACAAAAGACAACAAGAGGGTTCTGACATAAACTTAGATGTGTATTTCTGCACTTGTTCTCTTGTGTGGACAGGCTATTTGTTCCTGTATGTGAATGTTCTCAGTGACTTGATAACTTCCTAGAGAACAAAAAATCCCTCATATTCAGGCCACAACATCTTTAAGTCAGACTGTAGAATGCAAAAGAAACCAGAGTTGTTGAGAGAGATTCAGGAAGGGTAGGCAGGAGGCAGTCAGGTAACAAACAAGTTTTGTAAGAATGATGAAAAAAGGCTTAATACAAATGGAAATGGGAAATAGAAATCAGGGGGTGCTCTTTTACCAAGTAATGTGGGACATCCCTTTTTAAAGAAAACAGCAATTGAAACCTTTGATTAGAAACTATAGTTAAGAAAATATAGATACGTTTCTGTGGAAAGTGCAGAGGGATAAACTGAGAAAGAAAACTGTTCAGAAGCAAAAAGCATGGAAGTGCATGAGAATGACAATGACTCAATCAGGAGCAAGGTTGTGAGATTGTTTCTTGATCTGACAGAAGAACTGATAACAGTTGCAAACAGAGGTCTTTCAAAGACTTGGCTTTGCTGACAAATCATGTAACTGCCTGATTCAAATTCCTGTGTAAAATTAGGTTTAACATTATGTGTACATTTCTCTCCAAGTAACAGCCTTTCAGAGATCGTATGAAGAGTGGTTAACTAATATGAATTTATCAATGTGTAGGTCATATATGATTTGGTCTCCAGATGCCTTATTAAAGTAATAAAAATACCTCACTGCAAAAATGCCCAGTCCTGGTGAGAGCCAAACTTTCTCGTATGAGGTGGGTTTGTAGGTGTTTTTGTCTGGTTGGGGTTTGGGAATCTGTTGGCTTGATTTTTTTGTTGTTGTTGTTTGATTGGTTTGTTTCTCTCATTCTCCCCAGACATATTTACAGCTAATAGTAAGAGAGGCAGAACCATAACAGGTTAAAACTTCATATACCATTTCAAGGGTATAAGGGTACATGTTACCAAAATGCGTATTTTTATGTGACAGGTGATAGTATCATACATCCAAACCAACATCAGGTTGTCTGCATTTCCTATTCGTAATTCTACTTCAGATTCAAATTTTCTCAGGTGTTTCTGTTCTTTGATGACTTTGCTGTTTCATAATTAAACATATAATGATCTGCCATGATTAACACATCCAGAACAGAAAAGCAAACAATAACATACTTCCTTAAGTCTTGCCTCCTGATTGGAAATAGCCTTTGCCTCTGAAGGATACTGGTTACTTAAATATTTCACAGAGTTTTAGCAGATGGTTACTTCAGGTTGAGAGGCCCAACACTTTTTCTTCAAGTGTGATGGCGTGACTAACTTGTGATGGTGATAACTGAAAATCAAGAAAGACTTGGAAAGCTGTCACTTTCTGCCTGCTTTCCAAGACTTCCTGACTCTGAATGAACAAATAAATGAATGTACTGTACTTCATCTAAAGCTTTTCAACATGTTTAACTTCAATTGTTCAAAGATATGAACAGAACTGTCTGAGATAAATCCCTTCAACATCTGCTGAAAGAGAGACATTTAGACATAGATTTTGCATATTAAATATCACTAATTTTTTCCATTTAATTTAGGTAGAATCCAGGTAATTATATTGTTCAGGTTTAAATGGAAGCTTGAAATTAAGGATGATTCACAACTGTATCACTTGGACTTTAAATTGGCTACTTCTTGCTTTGTTTTTCTTCTTATGTAGCTCTTTGTCAGATCCAGTCCACCATTTCATATTGAGAACTTGCTAACCTTTCAAATATTCAGGATGTCCTTAGTTCTGTTTTGGATGTTTCTGATTGCAGGTTTCAGGATTCTTTCCTGAATCCTTAAAATAAACTCTTTTATAAAGATAACTTTTTTCCTTCTTTCCCAATGATAGGGACTGTCATCTTCTTTGTAACTCTGTAATCATTTAGAAACCACATATACAACCCTTAAAGAATAAAAATTTATTCAGAAATTTTAGGGCCATAGATGTACACCTTAAAATACTGTGTCCTATTATTTTTACAGCATTCCAGGAATTTAAAAAAAAAAAAAAAAAAGAAAAAAAAGGATTCACTCAGTTTGCTTGATAGACTGTGAGAGATATATCACAGATGGGAAAATTTTGGAATATTTCTTATCTAAATTCGATAAAAATCAGTTAGAGTATTAGAATGCTTTTGATAGATGTGTGATACAACCAACCACATTACAACTAAAGTCGCACTGTTAGCATTTGTGCAGAAATTCAAAATTTCAAGTAGATTGCAGGGATTCTCAAAACTCAGTTTGTCCTAAAGAACAATATTAGTATATTTTGCTGTCTTGTAGTTTACTTACAAAATTTCCAGTAATTTAATTTCAATATTATTATGATTTGTTATGCAAGATGCATCCTTCAAAATATGAACTACGAGTATGTAAGATCATTTAGTGGTTTTTTCATGTAGAACCTTATGAATTACTCTCATTAGACACAAGTAATTGCTAGGCATTTTGTTAAATTTCAGGGAAAAAATGGGCAAATTTGATAATTAAAGATTACAGGATATGTTGATATACTAGTGAACAAATATGTTTGGTGCACTGCATTAATTGGCTTAATAATGAGTGAGATGACTGGATTAAAATAATGTTCAATATCCCATAAGGATGTTTGGCCAAGGCATAGATACAGATGTTCAAGTTGGGTACCAAACAGAGCAATCGATATTTGTAAAACTGAAACACCATCTCTTTCATTTCTTATGTTTCTGGAACACGTCTTTCACTAGGATAAAATAAATTTTCATTAGTTTCTTATGTTTAGTGTCCTCTCACTTCAAATTGAATTGTATTTGATAAACTGTTCATATTTCAAAAGTGATTTAGTATAGACAAAGTGTTTCAATGAAAATCTATGTCTATATGTTTTCAAAATTTCCACTATAAAGTCTTTCAAGGCTGCTCCCAGTAACAACTGGCCTGGGAGAAAACAGAGACTTTTCTGTTTTAAAGGAGGAAAAGGTTGCCTGTTTTTATTTAGGTTTTTCACAACTTCCACTTTACCGATTTGAATCTTTTATCAAACTACTATTTATCTTATCCCAGCTATTATGTTTCCTAGTGCTTCATAACATGGCAACAGTCATTCAAGTTTTACCAAGAAGCAAAATTCCCATAGGTCTCCATAATTGAGGGTCATTTCTTCCTGCCAGAACAAGAATCATCAGATGACAGAAAGTAATGAATATATAATCTTCTAAGTTGTGGCTATTCTGTATGCCAAATAATTTTTCACTGCCATGAAGACCCTTCTGGTTTCCTTGCATACTAGTTCACTCAGTCAGTGCTGAAACTGTGGGACAGGAAGACAAAATAAATGCATAAATAAAAGGGAAATAAGATTTTGTCTCCAAACACCAATACAAGGAAATGGAATGAGATAATCAAGAACAAATTGCATTTGCTAAAATATCGCTTCGGAGATGAGTTCAGAGCCAATTGTTTAACTCCCTTCCCAGAATACTCTGATTGAATTATTTGATCATCCATTACAAATGTAAAAAAAAAAAAAAAAATTGCTATTTTGGGTCTTAGCAGAATGTGAGGGTTTTATCATTTGTGGGGGGCACATTCAAATTAAAAAGGGAGGAAAATACTATGTTTGATTGTATTGCTGTTTTGATACTGTTATTTTAAAACAGGATAAAAGTAAGTTATTTTATATAACATATTTTGATACAACAGTAGCTTCCCGGTCTCCCCAGGCTTCTACCCCAGCAGGACAACATGAGAACTAAAACATAAACAACCATCTTTTCTACTCTTTGAGCAAGCAGTTTTGGTGGAGACTCCTCCATTCCCATGTATGTCTTGTAATAATAACCTGGTAGCTAGGAAATTCTATAAAGGGAAAAGATGTTAATTTCAATAAATTTTGATCTATCACTGCGTTCACATTTCCTTTTTTGTGGTTAAGTAGGTGAAATGTTGTGTTGTGGGAAACCAGTGTCTTCTTAGCTAGCTCCTCTCACTACAAATTTTGGAAGATAATGACAACCTGGGCCCCATTGTTTCAAATCAACTATGTAATTTTCTTGATTGTGTTCCAGTTAAGACACTGAATACTTCAACACAGGCACTTTCTTCAGTATTTCTTGCTCAAATTGTAACTGCTCGGTTAGTGGCTTTGTGAGATTCTCTGCTAATTTACTGAATGATTCCCATGACTGTATAGAGAGAATGCAAATAAAAAAGGGACAAGAGCTAAAAAACTCTAAATCCCACAGTATTTAGTGTATTAAAAGTTCCTATAGATCTAACCTTGATTACTGTTAATTAGCAAGTTCTAGACTTGTCTGAAAAACTTTAGGAGGTGCTGCTAGAAAAAATTTAACTATGTAGCAAATTAGAAACCTGTGAATGGGAGTTTTTCAAATCTCAATTTTATGTGCAAGGACTTTAAACAGAAACTGAACCCAAAAACTGGGGGAGATCTAGCCATTTTTTTAATTCTGATTCTCTTCACAGTTTATTATCACAATATGTAATTCTGTCTGCCAAACAGCTTTTTAGAGTACAATGCTGAACTATTTATTTTGGAGAAATTTGAAGTTTTACTTCTGTGTGAATGGTAATTTTTTTCCCATTACTTGATTTATGAATATGTTACTTCCCTGTCAGACCTTAGTGTTACTATGCCGTCATCGTTATGATTGAAGGTTTAATTGATTTTAGAGCACGCAATTTTTTTTTAATTCCTTCTTTTTATTGCCACATTAATCTAAATGATGGTAACAGTAATAATTTTAGAAGCAATAATGTACAAGAAGTCTAGTTTTATATATCTACCATTATCAAACTTCAAATTAATTCCTCAATACCTTTTTTTTTTTTAAATATATAATGAAAGCAGTACTGAACAATGATAGACCACAGCTTTTCTTTGTCAAGTATGTGAAACATCTTACTAATACAGTCCTTTATTTTTCTCAAATTACTTAACCCCTTCTTTTCTAGGAGCAAGGAGAAAAGTGTTTTGGTTAAAATATCAGACTTTGAACTCACTTATAAGCTAGTCAATATTATAAAATAAATGATTTTTTCTAAATATATTTTAATGCAATGTCATTAATATATTTTAAAATACATGTATACTTGTGTACAATTTTTCATGCTAATGGACTTTTATTGAGATGGTTTAAATGAAAAGCGTGACAGGGGAAAAGCTATTTTTATTTTAAATGCTACAGAGATAATTTTCACAAATTGTTCCTTTAGTGTTTAAAATATACATAATTGAGTAGTTTGAAGTGAATAATTTTCTTTGATACATTTTATCTCTTTCCTTGAATTCCACATAAAAATCATACAATTATCATACATAGAATAATTTGGAAGTGTCTGATGCATAACTTTATCAAATAATGCCTAGTCCAAGAGCAAGCCTCAACACATGCTGTGTAGCTATGGTCATATTATAAGAACAATTAAAGCTTTTATATATATATTTTTTATTTTTTTTTTGTATTTACAAATCATTCAATATCAGAGTACAGAGCTAAATGAAAAAAAATAGGTATTAACTTAATTGATATCACCTGGGATTCTCAATTGGTTAATCTTTTCAAAAGACTGTTTCCAAAAGAAAATCTAGTTTTTATGAAGGAATTTCTTCATATAAATTAGCAGCAATTATCAGTTTTGGGTTAGTTCTTTTTTTGCTTGTTTGGGGTTTTTTAATTTCTTGAAACTTTTACAGTTTCCAGAATAAATGCAAATATGGCTCATCTTAACCACTGATCTGATTTTGCATGGCCCTGATGAAAAATATTTCTTAGAATTCATGCAATCTTTGTCCTCACTTTATAGTAGAATTGCTCTAGTTTTCAGTGTAATACTTTGTCCTGAGTGGCAGTTCTTCCTCTGCTCTTCATGGTTCTCATTCAAGTGCATCTTTTCAGTTCTTAGTCCTCCCTCTTCCCCTTGGAGCAGAGATACTTATAACAAATTAACTAGCTATCTCTATAAGGAAAAAAAAATCATTTTTACAGAGCAATAAGGGAATAGTTCATTTTCACAGAACAAAAATAATAAATTTAAAGCAAAGTTATCCACTAAAATTAAATACAGTGTTCTGTCAGGTTTCTCAGCATGTACATAGCTGACCTGATCTTTAATTCCCTTACCCTTTCCCACACAGAAAGGAATCTCTACATTCTCTTTTTTTTTTTTGAAATTAAGGTTCTGATTTGTTTTGAATGCAGTATCTTTCATTTCTACCATTGCCTTTTATACTGGATGTGGAAGTTTCTTCAGTAACAGCCTGTGCAAGTGCTGTGCTTTGCATTTGTGGCTAAACCAGTGTTGGTGGCACGCATTGGTAAAGAGTGGACGCACAGCATCAAGGCCTTCCCTCCTGCTTCTGTCCTCCTCAGTGAGTGGGTCAGGGAAGAAGTTGAGGGAGATATAGCTGAGACAAATGATAACAGTTGGCCAAAGTGATATTTCATCCAGTATGGCTTCATGCTTAGCAATAAAAGCTCAGGGAAAGGATGAGGAACGGAGGACACTCATGGTTACCGTGTCTTCCCAAGCAATCATACAAGTGTTGAGATTCTGCTTTCCAGAGAGTGACTAGAATTCTCTGTGTCAATGGGACATACTGAATGAATCCCTTGTTTTCCTTTGTTTGCACAAACAGGTTTTAGTTTTCTTATTTATCTTTCATAATATCAATCCACCCTTTTCTCTCCTTCCTTCTGTTTTTTCTATTTTCTCCCTGTCCAGAGGTGGAGGGGGGTGAAGGAGAATCTGGGTAGGTGTTTAGCTCTTGGCCAGGGTCAACTCATTACAGTATGTAACTTTTCAGCAGTCTTTCAGGGTATGCTGTTCTGGTAGTAGTAGTGCTGCGTTTTTGTTGGTTTGGGAGGAATGGGGGGGTTGGGAGGGTTTCCCCCATGGGCTTTTAAAACCTAATTTTTTTTTAATTTATAATTTAAATCTACCATCCAGTAAATAAATAGCTTTGGTGTACTCCCCAGATCAAATATTTAGTTCATAAAATTATCGCATAATTGTGTTCTCAAGTCACTGCAAAATACCTTTACATCTATTGGAAATTTTTTAAACAGACATTAATTTGAGATATATAAATATAAATTTATTCCAAATTTTGAATGAACAAAACCTGTACATGAAATTAAAAAAAAAATCTTTTATAGAAATCAGAATGCAATAAAATACAGTTCAATTGATTTGCCCTTATTTTTACAAGGTAATTTATTTGATGGTACCACAATTTTGACAAGCATTCTGGCAAGAACTGGAAGCTTCACACCCTTACAGACTTTCCTGTCAGCATGCTTAAGTTTCAAAGCATCTGACAGTATCAAGCTCTAGTTCATAAATACATAGTAATTGAGAATGTTTAATATTCATTAGCTGAGTAAAGTGACATTCATCTACCAAGATGCTGTCAAAAACCTAGGCACATAATGTAAGCTATTTATCTGGATGTCCTCTAAAGTCAATGGAAAGGGGCATCTTGCAAAAGGTAACATTTAGCCTAAATGTAAGTGACAAAGTGAGGAGGGTTGAGTCCCTTTCTACAGGTGGTTCTGTAGGTAATTGAATGACTGGTGTGCACTACCAATGTAACTTCTAAATAGCTATAGGCAAGATTATTCCCATTATAAATTACACTTTATTTCATCATTACATATATTAAAGATGAATACTGTGCAAATGTCTGACTCAAAAAAATAAAGTATCTTTCCAGACTTATATTTCCACAGTGAGTGCTCAAATTTATGTTTTTCATAAACATTTCTGTTGATAAATCTGACTGTTGTCCTGAATATTTAAGGCTATTTTACAAACTAGTGATGCATCTATATTCAGCATCAAATAGTAATGTGTAATTAAATGCAAGGTATAGCAGTGCTCAAGAAAAGGCAATGCATTCATACAAATACAAGGAATATGAAGAATTACTGCAAAGAAAATTTAAAAAAAAAATAGGACTATAAATTTTGATGAAATGAAAAAATTACAAATCCTCTACATTTAGAAATAAATTTCCCCAAATTTAGCTTTTTCATTCCTTTTTTTTTTTCTTTCCTATTACATTATGCCATCTTAGTTCCCTTCATATTATCTTGTGTCTTCCTCTGTTACAACTACCATAAGCAATCAAGACTCAAAAATAATGATGAGATTTTCCTTTGTCTGTATTTTTTTTCCATGCCACTGGGACATACACTGATCCATGCCATTCCAAAGAAGGGCAACAAAACTGATGAAAGGTCTGGAGCATGCATCTTATCAGGAGCACTTGAGGGAACTGGGGATGTTTAGCCTGAGAAAAGGAGGGTGAGGGGAGACTTTTTTGCTCTCTATACCTACCTGAAAGGTAGGGGTCAGTGTGTGTCTTCTCCCAGGTAACAAGTGACAGGACAAGAGGAAAAGGCCTCAAGCTGCAAGAGGGAGAGGGGGTGCGTGTTATGATAGATATTAAAAAAAATATCTTCACCAAAAGGGCTGTCAAACATTGAAACAGACTGCCCAGGGAAGTGGTGGAGTTGGTATCTGCACAGTTTGTATCCTTTCTTAGCAAAATTTTCCCCAAGGCACCACCATCTTGGTGGAGTGACTCATATGTGCCTGGCGATGGGTCTGCTGGGTGATGTTAGGTCTGTGCATGATAATGAGCTTCTTGTGTTAGAGATTGGATGCAATTTTTCAGAACAGTTTTTCATTTCAAGCCAACTTTCCATCACACTAGATGGAAAACTGTTTATCAGGACTTTGCTGTTTTCTAAGTTTATCTCATCTGGTTTGCTTTCAGAATTCTCACAAATATTGTCATCCTTTTTAGGTTTCTGTAAGCCATACTTTTTACCTTATAAATAATTATAGTAATGCAAAGACTTTGAAAAGAAATATTGTAATAATTGTAATTTGACATTTTTATAACTTCATGGTCAAACATAAATGAAACATTAAAATATGTTATAAAAATAAACTCACCACTTCCCAGATATTCTGAATGGGGAGACAACAGTTAAAATACCAACCTGATTACATTGTATAATTATGACTGAAGCTGCTTAATGCTGAAATTTACTTTGAAGTGCTGCATTTTCAGACTTTTATTTTGAAAATGATCAAGTTCAGTTTACGTACAGGAAAATAAAATACCTTTGAAGATACAATTTATTGTGCACTTTAATCTCTGAAATCAGCAGGCATTCAATTTACACTTGTGAACATATCCTCACAGAATTTAATGACTTTAAATATGGAGAAGAAAATATATAAATTCTACTGTACAGTTATTTTTATATGATACTTTGAGTGTATAAAGTCATCATCAGGACAAAAAAAGATCAACATAAAACAAACATAATTTTTTAATCTGAAAACAACAAAAATGTGTAGAATCATTTATGAAATATGTCTGTCAAAGGAACTGGAACAAATTTAGGATAAATTAACTCAGGAAAATTAAAGCACAACCAAGAAGAAAATACTGTCTTTTGCAAACACATTATATTTCATTTACATTAGTAAAAAATATGCGTAGTGAAAATAAAGTGCATAAACTTTATAACTTGCAGTATTTTAAACAGTTGCTGATATCTCTGTTCCTTAAAAACATGAATATATAAATCTTCTCATTGGAGACTGTGGAAAGCATCCAAAATTTAGGTAATTAATCCTTTCTAATCCTTAAAAACACGTGGTAATGTGATATTAGACACACATGATAAAGTGTTTTTAATACCACATCAATCAATAAAACCATACTAATATCATTCCAACTAAGATTAATTCTCCTTTGTTATATGAAAAAAACTTAAAGGATTAGTTCATATACTTTAAAACATCATTTTACAACATATTTTAATTTCTATTATGAAAGGTAGACAAACAATAGCCACTATTTTTGTTGTACCTTTGAAGTACAGACATGAAAGAGACCACAGAGAAGAAAGATCACCTTTTTTTAATATTTGCTGACCCACAGTACACCTACAATTACACAAAAGAAATTGTATTCTTTTGTATAAAAAACCTTAACAATAAGATAGGAAAAAAGCTAAAAGAGAAAATGTAATTTCTTTAGAACTGGGAAAAACAAAAATGGACTTTAAAAATATAAAGAAATTTCTCCTGTATGATGAGGTTTAGTTTATGCTGTTGCAGACTTTGTGTTTCTCAGGAGTTAGTCTTGCAAACTGAAATGGGAATTTAAAATTTGCCTAGGCAATAGTCTGGACAATATTACCCACTTACATCTTTATAGAAATAAAAATTATATCATATAAACTTTTTAACTTTACAAAAATGGCAAAGTGCAGTTAGGAAACATCTAATGTTTAATTCATTAATCATTTGGATATATAGATTAAAGATCTCAGGTAGTCTAGACTAAAAACTTAAAATATTTCAAAAATGGATATTGAAATCTTCATCAGCAATTAAGATAAACAGATAAATGAGTACATATAGCTTAATGTAGAAAACATTATATAATTTTACTCACCTTGAATTGCTCATAGTAAACATTTCAGGTTGTAAATCTTACTTAAATTTGCCAATATTAACAAATATTTTTGTTTAACATAAATACTTGGCACAACAACTACTCACGCTCTAGCTTTACTTTAAAATATGTTACATGAGGCTTCTTTGCCACTGGGTTGGAATTTAATCTATGGTTTTCCCAGAGATATTAATGAATAGATATTATGTATATTTTCTTAGAATAAGAACAAACAGTTTTATAAGTTAGCTGAAAATTTTTTTTTCTTCTTGCTTACCTGAAAATATTTTCTGAAAGAAATCAGAAAATGTTCACTAAAATACATATAATTGGAACACAGCATATTAGAAACTGCAGACATCCATATATACTCAGTTTCACTACCATACATACACCAAATACGCCTTAAAACTTTTCAACTCCATTGATTTTAATTTATTTATCCAAACCTTCTTTATAATAAGGCAGAGTAAGACAACACCTGTACTGGTTTTGTCTTCGAAAGAGTTAGTTTTCTTCATAGTGGACTGTATCAGACTATGTTTTGTAATATTTGTCAATAAAACAGTTTTGATAGCAAAGGAATGGTTTATTCACTATTGAGCAGTGCTTATACAGCCTCAAGGCCTTTTCTGCCTCTGACCCCACCTCACCAGCAAGGAAACTGGGGGTGCACAAGAAGTTTGAAGTGGACACAGCTGGGATTGCTGTTCCCAGCTGACCAAAGTAATATTTTGTACCATGTGATTTCATACTTAGCATACAAAATAGGGAGGAAAAGAAGCAGGGAGGTTTGGAGCAAAGATATTTATCTTCCCAAGTCACCACTATGTGTGTAGAGCATTGCTTTCCTAGAGATGGCTATGCCTGACTATGGGAAATGGTGAACAAGTTCCCTGTTTTGCTCTGTTTGTGCGTGCAGCATTTGCTTACTATTAAACTGTCTTAATCCATGAATTTCCTCACTTTTATCCTTTTTATTCTTTCTCCATCCTACCACGGCAGAGTGAGCAAACAGCTCTCTGGGGCTTAGTTACCAGCTGGGGCTAATCCATAGTAACACCTTATACATGAAATCAAGAACTTATGGTCAAATAAATTAATTTTAAAAAATTAACTGTGCAATCAAAATTAAGAAAATTATTGATACTGTTAGTCCAGATACAATAAATTAGTACTGGCAGTACACACTTACCTAATTTTGATACAAATAAACAAAAATTATTACTATCAATGATGCAATTAAAATTGGTATGCAAGAAAAGTCTTTGCTTCGGTGTTATGCCCACTTGCTCACTATTCCTCTAATCCTGAGGCTGATAGGTTTAGCTACAGTGGGAAGAATATCAGTTTGCTCTATCCTGAGCTCTTCCTCTAGAGGAGAGTGATGTTAATGGGGGGGAATTTACTACAGTCTTTTTGCCAACAGAAGCATAACATCAATGCTGTGGATCTTTTGGGTTGATTAATGAGTCAAGTCCTTAGTTTGTGAGCACTGCTAAGTTGCTGACAGCCCTGGAACTTCCCATACCATCCTACGCACAGATGCTTGAAACCTCTCCTGTCATCCCATGCCTGTGGTCCTTTATTCAGCATCACTGTTCTAGGGTTACAGACAGGTCATTCTACACAGTCTAATTTTTATATTTTTTTAACCTATATATCAAAATTATTAACAAGAAGTGTTAATGCATCCAATTATAGAAAGCTATGCAAAAATTAGACAAATTATGTTTCAACCACCTGGACATTAGACAACTGCTAGAACTAAGCAAGCTAAAACAAACTGCAAACAAGCCAACACAAGTTCAGACAGAGCTTGGAAAATTCAGAACTCCAGCATATGTTAATAAAAATCCTGTTAGTTGGAACTAATAATGACAGTATTATACCTATCAGACTGTAGGTCCTTCGCTGTGCTTTGTAAGAACCCCTTCCGTCATTTGTCTGATGAATTAAAATTGCTTATGAATTAAAGTTGTAACTAGTATATAGCATTATATTTTCTGGTTTTATGCCATCTGTGACAAGGATATGGATATTATATTTTTCTGTGTTGACTTCTGGAGCAATAATGCAATTCCTTTGCAGAAATGATCCATGATGTTGGACAGGATACTGATTTTTATTCCTGGAGGACATACAGGTATGAGACACAGTCAATCTAAATACACAATGAAGCTATGGTACCTTAAAATATCATCGCAGCACTTCTAAACATGACAGATTCTTATGTAATAGTCTGTTTTGGGAGACTTAATCTGCACCAATTCTTTAACAAAACTGAACATGCTCCTTCCAAAAAAGAGGTCCATATTCTTTTCTAACTCTAAGAATGCCTAAGCATTGCCAGCAACCAGTAAAATGGTGATAAGAAACTAAATCAAAACAGAATGGATGTGCACAAGTGGTTTTTATGTTTAAATAAAAATACAGTTTCCAGTAAGATTTAATGACTGCTTCATATTATGTGAAATTGATTGTATCTGACACCAATAGATGATTTTACATGATAGGGGTTGATTCCTGTTTAGAACAATAATAGCAGGACTTCAAGAGATCTGGAAAACAAATAGTGAATCTGTAATTTTAACTAATCAGTTTTGGAAACTGGCCCTCATATAAAGTAATTTTGGAAGTGGAGATGTATATCAGTATAAGGATGAACCAGCTTTCATCTGGGCTGTTGTAAAAATTACATTTCTAAGTATCTGGGCAAAATATGGGATAGGAAACAGTCAGGAAGACATTACTAGCGTGCAGTGTGTCTGTCTTCTCTGCATCCATACAAAATTCTGAGCACTGAACTGATTGAGAAATATCAAAAGTAAGATAGTAGTCTTGATATATCACTCCAACTAAATCCATAAGTTATATGGGCGTTGCCCTCGTATTCTCATGACTAACCTGGCCTCAAAAGTCTGAGCATTTCTACTCTTCAGTCACCTCACTTAATATAAATAATGGCCAGCCTTCTCGAATGAAGAACCGGGGAAGGTCTTTACACCTTCCAGCCAGTGCACTGGATTTTTTAGGTGAGTTACAGTGTGCGCGGAACTGAGCCCACCCTTTAATCCTAAGGTTCATCTGCCGG
>JAYRBT010000001.1:62443415-62464396 GCA_036023395.1 Myiotriccus ornatus | reverse complement strand
AGGGCTAACGAGCTCCATCTGCCCGGGGAGTGGCCCTGACCAGGAATCGACCCCGGGTCTCGGCGGTGACAGCGCCGCGTCTTAACCACTAGACCACCAGGGGCTCCACTTAATATACATATATATTGAGATATGTAATAGCAAAAGCAAAAACCTTTTTCAGATCTGTAAAGACTGCTCAAGAAGCTGAGTAAATACTTAGATCATTAGCCCGTGCCAGCTCCATTCTGCCATAGCTGTATTTGTCAATATGCTATGTAGTGATTTCAACAGTGTCTTCTTCTCATCCATCTCCTATTGCCCCAGATTCAATGCTGTAAAAAGAACTGCAAGGAAAAAAGAGCACTTCTGAAAATTTCTTGAAATTTAATCATTAGATACCTAAACTTATACATATATATAAGTAAATATATTCTGCCCTAATATAGAAGCATATGATTATTATGGAAATAGAGACTTAATGTAAGAAGTGAAGGGGAAGATAAAAACCCCCCAATGATAAAATCATTATACCATTAAACTCAGTATATGGTTCTCTCCTGAGTCCAGCTGAGATTTGCTTACCTAGTGGATAAATTTTAATTGTTGTTACTGAATCTATTCTTTCTGACCCAAGATGTCACATCACTATGTGGTTGAAGCTATGTTTGCTAAGTTATTTTGGCATTAATCACATTTATTGTTTGCAGGACCGCAATTCTCTTATTTATGGGCACTACCCTTGGGAATGCAGGTCACTGTTATCTAACAGCAGAATCTACAGCTGCTCTTGCTGACTTCAATTTGAGTCTTACTTCCTCAACAGAGGTCATATAGAAGCAATTGAAGTTAATTTTATGAGACATCTGTTATATTTGTGGTTATACTCATTTTTCAAGATTGCCCTCTAAAGTAGCAGTTGCTAAAAAAACCCCAGGCACCATAAAAGAGAAAGAAAACCAGCAAATTAAAGAAAACTTTAGAAGTTATATGATCACTTCTATTTAACATGACTAAGGAGGAAATTATTTTAAATGAAAAATCTCATAATTTGGGGGATGAAATGGATATATAAAAGGTACAACTCTGAAGCATTTTACCCTTGCAAATCTGAAACAATCCACTGCATGTTAAAGTGCTGTAATAAAAAAAATAGATATTGTCAAATACCTAAACAATATATCTACAGCTATATTTTTTTTTCCAAATTCCTAAATAGGTTCCGTTTTTATTAAAGGATTGTAAATTTATGCCTGGAAAATGAAAGAAGTAAAATTCTGAATATTTAGAAAGGTTTTTTTTTTCGCATGTCTTTTTAGTTAATATGATGGTTTTTCCTTCGAATTAATTACTAAAAGTATAGAAATAAGGAGGAAAAAATGTATATATTCATTATAAAGAAAATCATCTCCTGAATGTAAGCATCTAGATACATAGATTTTTTCACCTGAAGTGTTTGTGTCTGCTTTGTGTTTTTAAGCCAAGGCAGTATGTATAGTCAATAGACATTTCTCAATGCAAATTTATCTCACTCTGAAGCACCATCTTTATTTATTAAAATAACTCACACGTCAGTATCATCTGCTTCTGTCTAGTGCAATGCCAAATTTTTGTCAATTCCATCACTGTGAAAAATAGCAATCTGACATTTTTATCATGGAGAAACAGCAGTTGAGGAATAATATAGTCCCAGAAGACACAGACAATTGGGTATGGTGCAGTATTGTTGCAAGATAAGGATCTTAGGAATTAGTTCCTTTAGATTTTAGGGATTGTTTTACTTAGGGCTATTTACTCAGTGCTTCTTAAGCTGTGCAAATTTTGTTGGATATATTTTTTTCTCTTATTTGTGTTGCTCCCATTACATTTTTCTGCCTTAACAGAATTGCACTCCAAGATTTTTTAAGGTTTCTATTTATAAACATCTTCCTTTCCCCTTCCCCACACCATTTCCCTTCCTGTCCCCCCCTGCCCCGATATGCTACATATACAACTGTCTGCACACTGAATTTTTTATTTTTATTTTCCTACGATTTTTTTGGAGGGTAAACAAACCCCATGTGGCTGTCTGACAAAACGCTCTTCTGGGATATATATGGATGATTTTTTGAAGGGTACTGGTAAAAGTACCATTAAGCTTAAAAACCCCCTAAATTTCCATTTCCACAGTTTTCTCTGCAGGTAAGTAGTGCCAGATATCAACTTTTATATGTATTTAATTATTTCAGTTTCTCCACAAATGACAAGTCATTTTTCCTAAAACTTCCATATGGACCAGGCCAACCAGACCCAATTTCCAGCCTTATTTATCACACAACCAGAATTAATCAGGTATTAGAAGTTTTGTAACTATTGCCATTTGGAACAACCTTTCCTTGCGTCCCTGCTTCATCAGCTTGCCATCTCATTTACATTTCAAACATATCTTTACTCCATTGACTGTCTTTTTTTATTTTTTTTCTTTCTCTAACACTTCTCTTTAGGTTTATAAATGAACTCTGATAAACTGTATAATGTGTGTATGAAAAGAGAGTCATAATATTGTAACATGGTAAATGTTCAGAAGAATTTGTAACGCTATCTACTATCACAGGTTTTGTTTTTTGGTTTTAATAGCATACATAGTTTCAATGTGATAACATAAAAGGCAACTGAAGAAGGGCCATACAGACATTATGGTCTCAGTTCAGTTGCCCATGTATTTCCTACCAAATGTCATTCGAGATGTCCTAAATTATCCCACCTGGCTTCCAGATGTTACTTCAGAAAAGTTCTTCTCCTGCAAACATACTTGCCAGCTGTCCCTGAATCTTTTAGATAACTTAAGATGTCTCAAAAAAACTGTGTCCAGGCAGCTGAACTGATTTCTGACTGCCAAAAAAAAGCTAAACTGAACAGATTCATAGATATCCCTGAACGACTCAAATAGGACTGCAGTGGCTAACATGAAAGTTAAGACCTGAAATTCATGTGAAGACCTTCTGATGTAAGCTTCTAATTAGCATAAACCTAGTAGGAAGTGAGTCAGACTCATAACACAGCTTGTATGATTAATAATTTGTAATTTTGGGGGAAAAAATCAGCAAAATGAAGGAACTACATCAATTAGCTCTAAAGCTACAGGATGGCCTTGACCAATTTTCACATACTTAGATGAGAACATTGAAAAGACCTGTATCCTGACATAGCACTAGATGGAGATCAGGACATGATACTGATACTGAAAAAGTTATCAGATGTCTGACTGCCACACACAGTTGTCTTGGGCTAGGAAGCTTCAAATTACTTCAGTGTGTCTATCTGTGTCTATAAACCAGTTGTAATAACATTTAGACATTTAATTTAGAAGTCAAAGGCTGGAGGATAATCTCCTTTGACTCACTCATAAGAAATGTACTTTAATACTAGCCCAGTGCCTGCCTGAGTCATCAACCATTACAATTTCGAGAGTGCTGGGGCAGAAGTATTAATATGTCTTGTTCAGTAGATTTAAAATACAAATTTCATGTTGGTAGCAGTAAAGGTAACCTTTACATTTTCAAATTCAGACATTAATGGTAGAGGCAGATGAAATGCCTTGAAGACTGATAAGAAACTAAGAGTAGTTGTGTATCAGACTACAGGAATTTCTGTTGTTAGGTCTTTATCTAAAACATAAAATGAAAAACAATTGAAGGACTGTAATTACTTGTTTTTTTTTTCTTTAAATAAATAAATAAAAATATTTTATTGTTTTCCTTTTTAAAACATACCTATGTGTTTAGAATTTGGAACTATTTATTTCCTGCAGGAAACGTACAATAAAAAACAGTCCAAAATTAGACATTTCTTACAGACCACTCACATTTTAACACATAGACAGAGCAAATATTGCACTTTACTTATATTAGAAATAGTATTTTTATTAATTTAAACATTGTAGATACATTTATATATTCCATTTTTTATTTACTTTTTATCGTTTTCTTTTTTAAAATTTATATTTTGATCTTACATTGGTTCTAGTTTTCATTTATAGTTTCTCTCAGTTCCACCATTGTGAGACTTTTTCCTTTTATAAATTTTCTGTTCCCAAGCTTACCATCCTTACTTGATCGTACTCTAGAATTGAGTTCCTTCTGTTAAGGCCTTTTATTCCAAACTGTCTGCTTTTGATGTCTTTTTTTTCATGCTCTTCACTGGTGTAGTTCAAATGTTGACATTACATCTAAAAAGAACAGTTTAATCTTACTTTATCACTAGCAGAGGAAAACACGACATATTTATGGTTAATATTAGACAATTATACTCTTGTATAAAGGTAAAATTAATAAAATCCTTGAAGTATTAATTTTTCTTCAACTAATGTTGTTTTTTTTTCTTTCTAATTGCTACGTGTCCCCTCTTTGTATTTGGAGTCTGTGATAAACAATACAAATAATATTGTGCCCAAATTTGTTTCTTTTAAGGTTTGCCTACTCATCAAGAAAAGATGATATTAAGATCTGTCTACTGAAGGAAGACTTTGCAGCCCTAGGAATTTGACAGGTTCCTTTGTGCTTTTAGCTACATACACTGAGCAGAGAGGTATTTTCATGAAAAATACCCTCTTCATTTCTTATTTGTCAGTTCAGGTATGTTTTTGTGTGGTGGCCTCAACACTTATAAACTTCTTTCTTAAGAAAAATGCCTACTAAGTATATATAAAGCATTATCCTACTGTAAGTTTAAAAAAACAGTTTACATAAAAGGTCATATAGCCTACTTCTGAAAAAACATGTTCTTATGCTACAGCTTATGCTACAGCAAAGTAATATTCTAATAATTTTACACGTTCAGTCCTAATTCCTTTATCAGTATTTCTCCTCTTATTCCTTCTTTAGGTAAACTGTACATTTAGCAGTAAACAGAGTAGAAAATATGATACCAATGCAAAAGCTGTTGCTAATGACATGACTTGTTCTCATTCTCATTATTTTCTGAATAATAACGACAGCTAATTTAAACTAAATGCACAGGCAATTTCTTAGAATATCCATCCCAACAGCTTCAGAAAGACAATGATGCCACTGCTGAGTTAGGGAAGTGAAGCACAATTTAGCAGATTTTCAGCCCACTGAGCAAAGATAAAAATTCTTTCACAAAATATTGCAGTGCTGAAAAAGAAAAGTCATTCGCTATTCGCCAAACATACAAACACTTCAAGGATTCATTGTAGTTCTAGAATTTTCTTCCATTAAAGGTACTTATGCATTAATACATACATTGGTAAAACAGTGGTTTTTGTATACTTGAAGTTGCAACAACTATGTGAAATCTGCACTTGGATAAAGCCACCATTTGTTTCAAAGTTAAAAAAAAAAAGAGAAAATCAGGGAGCGTGCATACTATATTGAAAACAGAAATCAACTATTGAATGATCATGCATTACACTAAATTGAGCTTGCTATAGAAAAATAAATTAGTATTTTAAAATTTTGCTTTCCAATATTCTTATTTCTTGCTGTTTCAACAGTGAGCTCTTAGAATTAATTGTTGGACATCCTGAATCTTAACATAATAGAATTAGAGTACTGCTGTTGAATTCAATAAAACTAGAATTTCAAAGGAATAGTGTATCTAGTAAATCAATACAGGAAACCACATTATTTCATCAAGTTTTGCTATTTAGTTTATCTAGAAAAAATTTCCCTATGAAAACCAGGCCTGAATATTCTGTCCAGTTTTATTTGTAGTTATCCATGACTGCAAAAGAAATAGGTGATGTTAAAGTTAGTCCGTATGTTGCTGATGAGGAACGCTGTGAACAAGGAAGGACTTAGCAGCTAGGATGAAGGAAAAAATTACTTACTATTAGGGTGCTGAGACCCTGGAAAAAATGGCCCAGAAAAGCTGTGGATACTCCATACCTGAAAACATTCAAGATCAGGCTGCACCAGCATTTGAAAACTTAGTGGAAGATGCCCACAGCAGGAGCATTGGAATTAGATGATCTTTAAAAGTCCTTTCCAACCCAAACCATTTTATTATTATTCTTTGATTCTGTGAATGTTATTTGCTATTTGAAAACAGTTTACTGCTTCTGCTGTTTCATGATAAATGTGTTTTTCACAAGTTAATTGATTAGGCAATGCAAGACACAATTGCAAGGGAACACTTGGCTTAGCTATTGCTGCGGACTGATGATGAGCTCCACAACCAGGATGAGCAAACAACTTTGACAGTAAATGCATGAGAAGAATGGAAGAGACCCTAGAGGAGCTGTTCAGACAGCATGGGACTGCTAGAGAGAGACAGTAAAACAAAATAAATTACTTGCAGCAGAGTACAGTTCCTAGCACTAGCTGGACAGTATGTCTCTGCAAATTAGAGAGCTCATCCCAAATGAAGGTCCTGTGGAAGGACTTTATCTGTTCAGGTCTCTGACTGCAGGAAATGTGTCGTGCATCTCTTTGTCTCTGGGACATCAGTTCCTAAACAGACAAAAACACCTTTCAGAGTTGAACAGACACAGAGTAACAGCAATTTGATGCATTCATATAGTAAATCCTAACAGACTGAATAGTGATATTCTGTCTCACAAGCAACACCTCCAGGTGTTGCACCTGAGATTCATGTGACTGTCCAACTAAGGACCAGCTACCATATATATATATATATATATCAAAGGCTTACAATAGAAAAAAAAAAATAATCTCATAGTGGTAAAACTGTGGCTTAGAAGGAGCTTTCCTGCAAGCAAAGAATGGAGAATGCAGGTTGTTTTGAGCTCTGATTTGTAAGTTACAACCTAATTATCTTTCATGACCAAAACTTCAGTGTGAAACAGAAAAGAATTGTATTGCATCTAAAATCAGCATTTGAATGCAAACGGAAAGACAAGACAAATACCAGTTCTTTCTTTATGCCTACTTTTTAATTTTTCTGATATTTCTCTAAAAACATTTTGCAAGGATGACCTAAGCATGTGTCTCATATTGTAGCTGTCAATAAAGGCATTTCTTTCCAATAAAAAAGAAAAATCAGCTGCCCAGTGCCATTCAAGACTGTCAATACGTCCAGGCAATCCTGAGTGACTTTATTGTGTCAGGCTGCCATTCTGGCAGCCTGACACATCTCTTCATCCATGCCCCATTGTTTGATTACACAAGACTCACTGGTGATAAAACAAAAGTCTTCAGGGCTCATCTAAATCTTAGAACATATTTGCTGCTTCATTTCCTGTCTTTTGTTTATCTGCTCTAAGGTTTCAGTTATTTGGATAGATTTTTTTTTTTCTTGGATGCCTGAGAACCTTTCTCTAACAGGGGAAATCTCAGATTCTATTCAGCATTCTTGACTTATGATCATGATCAGAGAACTGAGAATAATATAATAATTTTTAAAATACAAAATGAAAAAAAGAATCTTTGAGTATGATATTTGCATTTGTGATAGGATATCTCTGGATTTAAAAGACTATTCTAGAGGCACTTGTAGACATTGGAAAGGAAAAAAATTTGTCCTGTCAAAATACAGGATACAAACCACAATATTGTTAAAATTATCTTAGTGATATTTTATTTCAGCATGTGTATTAGACAACAAGTTTGTTTTTATAGGTCTACTGAAGTTCTGCAAAGCCACTAAGATTTGAAACAGACTCTCAAACTCAAAAGAAGTCAAACTTCACTTTATATTTTGTATAATGCTTTATATTAAAAACTATGATGAATATAAAAAATAGAATTTTCGGAGTTTCTGATATATAGTATTTAAGGTAAATGGAGGGCAATAACTAAAATAATTTTTTTTAATTTTTATTTTCATATTATAAATATATGAAGAAGCAACTTTTTTTCCTGAATTTCCTTTGATTCAATATGAACAACCAAGTGAAGAATAACATGTTGCTGCAATTGCTGAAGTTGTGACAGGAAAAGCTGCCAGAGTACCAGTTTTGCTAACAATCCAGTACATTCTCCCATGTGGTCTGTATAGGTAGGTATGCATTTGTTTATTTGTAACTTTTTATTATGTTGTTTTTTTCAGAGTGTGGGCTGCCTCCTCTACTGTAATACTGCATGGAAATAAAATGGGTTTTCTTCTCTGCTGTCTGCAGCTCCAAGGGAAAACTTTCTTACTTTCAGTCAAAAAATGGAATAAATTCAGAAACTGAACCAGGTACAGAGAAAAAAAGATCTGACTTCCTGTTACGTGCCTTCAGATCTTGTAATTGTTCAAGAATACACTTTTCTTGCACATGTTAAGGGAATTCCATAACTAAACTCTATTCAAGTCACCTAGTGCAGTAACTGAGACAGACTTCTGGAGCTGGAGCTTAGGAGTCTTTATTACCAACTCCTGCAGTGTATGTATGATTGCCATTACAGACTCATCAGACAAGTGTCTCTTCACAAATCATAAAGGTATGTATTCCTGACTGGATCTAGTTCAGGTGAACAGTTGTGTGCTGATCAAGCAAATAAAATGTGGTAAGAAGATATAAAACTAAATCCAGATGTGCCTTAGGCTGAGGTGAAAGACACAATTACCACAATCCCAGAAAAGAAGTCAGAGTTGTGATAATTTGATGTAATCTTGTCTCTCCCTTCCAGAAGAAGCCTACACTGGTCATTCTTGGGTGGGGCTGGGACCAAGAGAAACACTGAGGATAACTACAGGGAAAAGGAAATGGTTATTGCACTGGAAGAGGGGAAGAGGACAGACATGACAAAAACAAACAATTAAAAAAAAAAAAAGAAAAAAAAAAAAGAAAAACCTCCCACACAGGTTTTATTAATTTTAATGAGACTTTTCTGAATTAATCAGGTAGTGTGGATTATTAGACTATTAAATCTTTAACTAGAAAAACAAATATTTCTAGGGTTCATCTATATGCTGTGTTCTGTTTTGCCATAAAATTTGTGAGTGGAACCGTAGGACTGCCAGAAGAAGTTAGAATTCCAAAGTTAGCATTTCATTTTATTCCTCACAAAGCAGATGAGCTTTTATAGAAAATTATTTGATAGAATGGTAATATTTTTTTTTTACAACTGAATTGGAAGGCATTCAGATCTGTGCCTTATTTCTTGCTCAGTGTTTACTTTCTGGAGGGAAAAAAAAAAAAGCAACCTCAGATTTATCTGCCCTTAATGCATGCATAGTATTTTTCTTCCTGCCACTTACATGCTAAATTATTTAATAAGCATTCATATGTTGAATACTCTTCAACTTTTTTTTTTTTTTTTACATTTAATAGTAAGGATATTATGAATACTAAGCATTAAATGAAGAGTATTCATCATTAACTTAAATATTATTCCAATAATTTTGTTTTGAAAACTGGGATTATAATTTTTTTTCAGTTTTACAAATATCACTGTCGGTAACTAATATGTTAATACTAATGAACTGATATGAAATAATCAGTGTTTTAATATGAAATGTTTAAAATCTAAATTACAGGTAGAAAATGCTTGTACTCACACTGTAATTAAATAGAAATTAACCTGTGGTGTTCTAATGAACTCCGACAAAGCAACCATTTATTTTTCACCTTCAAAATTGTGCAATTAAAAGCAAAACAACTTTTTAACAATGATTATTATTGTTTGGTTTTGCTATTGTTTTTGTTGCTATTGTATTTTATCTTTGAAATACTGTTGATTTCAGGGGAAGTTGCTCAGAAACATCTCTGAAAATCCCAGAATAAACTGTGTTTCTCTGTGTACTGTGGCATCGGAACAGATTTCTGATAACCTAGACATAGATGTTGGGTTCTAACCATTTTTCTTGTATTGTTCATGTATTTGTAATTAGACACTCATTAGACAAAATGCATGCTTAGTAATATCAAGTGTGGTAAGAACCACATCTTACCCTCTTTGTCACAGTAACGATTTATTGGTGTAACAGAGAATCAGATCACAATGTGCTTTTACTCTCCGTGATTGTAGATTAATTTTTGCAGATGAAGTAATTTTTCATTAATTGAGAAAGAGAGCAAGTATACTGTTTGACATGACATATTGCTCTGAAACATTTGCATAATGTGTTTAAACTTCATATGTCTATCCACTGCATCATACAGGATAAGAGGAAATGGCCTCAAGTTGCACAGGGAAGGTTTAGATTCCACGTTAGGAAAAACTTCTTCACCTAAAAGGTCATCAAGCACTGAACAGGCTGCCCAGGGAAGTAGTTGAGTCACCATTCCTGGAGGTATTTAAAAGCTGTATAGATGTGGACATGCTTTAGTGGTGGACTTGGCAGTTCTAGGTTAACAATTGGACTTGATCTTAAAGGTGTTTTCCAACCTAAACAATCCTATGGTTCTTGTGCACTTAGCTGCCTTTACGAATGGGTACAAAAATTTTTTTTTAATATAGTGGTTTGGATACCTCTAACTCTGAGAAAACACCTTCCCCATCCTGTATGCAAAAACAATGCAAGTTTGGTTTTCTGGGGTTTTGTTTTATTCTAACAAAACATATAGACATTATACTGAGGAAAAGTGTTAGCTTTACAACACTAAAAAGGAGTAACAAGCAAATCCAAGATATGAATACCTAGAAGTGAGATGCCAAGACATATCATTCTATGGATGTTTGACAAGACAGAGGAATCCTTGATATCTTTTGGATGCCTGGGCTTAATTAAGTGAACTGGTTTCTATATGCAATGCATAAAAAGAGTTATATACTTCAAGATGAAATAGGTTCTTGTTACTGTACTCTTCATTCTCAGAGTATTATCCTGAGGAAAGTACTGCGCTAATAAAGCTAGCAGGTGCCAGACTAGGTTGGATCCTGTCTGAGCAACATGGGACAGGATCTGAGTGAAAGTGCCCTTGTGTCCTCTAAAATGCTATCTAAAGCCTCTGCAATTCATAAAACACATCCATCTATACTATATCATAGTTCTTATTAATACGAGGAAACACACGAGGGATGATTGCTAAGGATTAGGAATGTACTGGATGAGAAAAACAGCATTTCTTACAAGAACAGTAAGAGAAGGAGAGGTTTTGAGTGAAATTTAGGGTAGATGGTTATTCATACTTATTCCTGAGACTTTTAGTCTAATATGCCAGGTATATATGTATAGTAAGACCTAGGGGACTGTAAACCATGATTTCTTTAAACCAGGTAATTTGCTAACAAATAGACTGTAGAATAAGATGTTTTCTGGTTCTTTTGGGAGCTTATAAACTTGATGCAATACCATAGTCTCAGTAAAATAGAAGTACTGCTAGGTCCTGTGAACTGCCTCCAGTTTGGTCTGTTAAACTTCCAGAAACAGGCAGAAGAACTAAATGCTGAATTTGTTTGCTCAGTGAACTCTGATCACCGCATACATCATACATACATAGATATCTTTTTTTACTGAAAACATTCTCTGTATTTCACAGAAATCTTGATAAGACCTCTCATAGGACTCAGGTAAAAATATAATTGTTTAATAGATTGAATATCGTTAGCGTTAAGATCCTTAGAACTGTTAAAACTGCTCAAAGGTCAAATTATAATAAGCAGACAGCTGTTGAAGAGGAAAACAGAAAACTGAAGTTTGAGATGCACAAATAAATGTCACTTAAGTCCCACTTCAAGTACCTCTGTTGTCATTGGATCTTGCCACAAGGCATATAATTACCTATTCCCTGATGTCAAGGCTTCCATTCAGATTTCTGCAATTCTACTTTCTATTTGCTTTAATTGCTTTAAACATGGCAAAACCACTTCAGGGATGAAGGCAAAATAATGCATATGAAATCAATTGGCATAACACATGGAAATGATGACACATTCCTCGGAGGGGCTGAAGGTTAAGAGCTAAATTAAACTTTTTTTCTCTTGTTGTGGTAGCAATGGGGAAGGAATGCAGTTCCAACAACTGGATCAGAATCAATAACAGCATCTTTTACTGAGCTAGCCAGAATCTCCCCCATGCTTTTATTTTTTATTCAAAAAGAGGACCAGACTTTTGTAAGTCTGCCGTTATTTTGTAAGCTGAGGGAGATTCAAAATATTCTCAGTACTCTAATATAACATCATAATTATGTCTGACAATTAATTCCTCATCTATGATAGATAAAACCTTACTGAAAAAAATCATGCAAAGAAAGATATGTTTATTTATGACAGTAATATAGAAGATGACTTTTACCCAACCTTTCTCTAATTCCAGATCGTGTTCCTGTACTGGTTTTGACTTGGGTAGGGTTTATTTTTCTTCAAAGAAACTTGTTTAGCACTGTCTTTTGGACTTTTGAGAAAAACAGTAATAATAACATGGAAGAGTTTTTGCTACTGCTGAGCAATGCTTACACAGTCTCAAAGCCACTCCTGCTCCTCACCCCACCCGACCAGTGAGGAGGCTGGGGGTGCTCAAGAGGCTGGGTGGGGACATAGCCAGGACAGCTGACGCCAGCTAATCAAAGGGATATCCCATATCATATGGCATCATCTCTGCATATAAAGCTGGGGGGAGAAAGACAGGGCGGATGTTTGGAGTGATGCCATTTGTCTTCCCAAGTCACTGTTATGCCCTGCTCTCCTGAAGATGGCCGAACACCTTCCTGCCCACGGAAAGCAGTGAATTGCTTTGTTTGCTTCTGTGCATGGCTTTTCCTTTCTCTATTAAACTGTCTTTATCTCAACCCCTGATTTTTGTCATTTTTACCCTTTCAATTCTGTCCCCTATCCCATTGTGGAGGAGTGAGTGAGTGAGCAGCTTGTGTGGAGCTGAGCTGTCTGCTGAGGCTAAACCCTGACAGGCTGCTGTGATGTCTGCAGTACAGCAGTATCTATCCAAAACAAAGAGTGTACCTATAACCTGTTCCATGTAGGTACCAACATGAGAAAACTGTCTTCAGCTGAAACTGAAGGTTTTGCCAAAAATAGTTGGAAACAGCATATACTATTTATTCATTGATCTAAAAACAAATAAAACAACAAAAAAGGAAGTGTCACATGTATGGAAAAATTGGCCAAAGCTCTTAAATGAAACTGATTTTAAAAATTGTAAGTACAAGATAAGCTTTTAGTGTAACTGAAGCAGAATCTTGTAAACTCTATAAATGAAAAGTGCACTGTGCACTTGCAGTGATGACCATCAACTGTATATTGGGCCACTTTTGCAAAGATGACATACAGCCTGTATATTAAGGGAAGTATCCCTTTGTCCTGGTACTTATGAGGCTGGAACACTGCAACATGTAGGGAAAATGGTGTCTCACATTTGATGCCACAGTATAAGACAGATGTTGACAAACTGGAGTGCAATGAAAGGCCTAAGGGAACTGCGTCTGATTAAACTGAAGAAGAGAAGGATAAAGCAGGGGATTGACCTATAGTTCTCATTTACATAAATCGGGGCTACAAGACGAGTTTTTCTTATGAAGTACATAACAGATGGATAATAAGGAAAACAACTCGATAAGGGGAATTGCGTCTGAAGAGAAAATTCTTCACAGTGAAAGGACATGAGCACTGGAGAAGGTTGCCCAGAAGGACTGTGAGATCTACACCACCTGAGACTTTCATAACTCACCTAGAAAAGACACAGACGATGTGATCTAACTTTGAAATTAACCCTGCTTTTAATAAGAGGTTGGATTAGATATTTTCCAGATATACCTTCCAATTTTAACCAGTCAATAATTCCCTCATTTTAAACAAAATTTATGCATCACATGGTGATGATCTTCCATTTATAGGCATTAGAGATCTTATTTTCCTAGATGCTGCCTGTAGGAAAATCAGGTTTTCAGTCACTATAATTTTGCCAGTGTTAAGCCGTTACGATTAAAATTCCCGTCCTGGATATTTGCCTAATGATACAGTCACTTTTTTGTTGTAGAATGGAATTTGAGGAAAAGATCTTGTTCTGAATATCTGAAGTAAGGTCACACTTACTGCTTTTTAAGAACTAGTTCAAGCTTTAAGATAAAGAGTGAAATACATCCTAAATTTGAACTCTAAATATTTACCAGTCATTTCAATAGATTTTTTTTTAAGTTTGATTGATAGCTGAAAAATAGATTACCAAAAAAAAAAATTCTTATTAGTTAATATGAATTTTCGAGTATGATTTGGAGCGCAACTGTAAACTGGAGGAGATGTGTGGGCCCGTGTGGTAGGGAAGATCAGGAAAAAAAAGACCAGAGAAGTATATTAACAGGGAGGGGGAATGGCAAAGTTTAGTAGAGAGAGGCCTTGATTGTGGAATTGGATGGTGAAGTACATCAGTGAAGGAGACGTGAAGGTACCAAATTAGGTAATTGCAGAAGATAGTAAATATGGAATAAACCTGTGAAGCAGAAGGGAGAGGCATGGGATTGTAGGAATGGCAAAAGAAAAGAGAAACAGGAATGAACAATGAGAATAGAAAAGTAGTATCAGAAGAAGATCAGATGACAATATGGGGTGTAGCAGTCTCTCATATCGGACAAACTTCTCTCCAGACTTTCAGTACGAAAATATTCTTCCTGAATTCAGTGTTCCTTTTTAATTCAAAAAAGATATCTGTGATACTGACTTTTAACTCTCAGTGTCTCCATCCTTCTGTAAAGTAAGGTTAATGGAGAAGTTAAAAGCCACCTTAGTGCTATATTTCACTGAATTAGTTGATATGACAAGCAAACTGAAATTCCTGTAAAGGTCTTGAGCCTGTCAATGACTTCAGGGGGTGACTAAAATTTTTTGTGCTATTATTTTTCTCCCTCTTTTATGCATAAAATGAGACATTGGTGAATATTAGACTTACAAAGCAATCAAAAAGTAAGAAAAAAAAAAGAAATAAATATTGTCTGTCCTATAGCAAAAAAATAGCTTCTAATGGTATTATTGTGCAATATTACATGATGTTTATCTGCCTGGGGGCTGAATTATATTTGCAGGTATAACCTTTATTCTCACATTTTGTAGACATCTTAATGAGTCATTTTTCATATTCATATTTCAACTTTCATATTCTTTTAACTACAGACGTATATGGACATAGCATGCACATATAAAAACCATAATTAATTCAGCTTTAGGCTATTTCACATTTCCTATTACAAATATGCATCAGTACACTGAGTTGTTAAGGTTTAGAATATTATTGTAATCAGGAAAATTATACTAGCACATCCTGAGTGTAGAGAAATAATTATACAGTCATAGCTTATCAGAACTTTTCACAAAGGTAATTAAAAATTCATATTCTCAGAAATTCTCTATTTCTAAAAATGTTATGTATCTTCAATGTATGATTTGGTTTTGTTTTAATTTATAAATAGTTTATTAATTTATTACATATAATGTTTATTAATATAATGTTGTCATAGTTTGAAAATGGCACATATAAATGTTTCCTGTGGGAAAAAAAATCTTAAAATATTGTCAATATTTTTCATTACATTAATAGTAGACACTGTTTGCATGGCAGCTAATGAATAAAGAAACAGTGCAATTAAGCACATTCATCTTTTGAGGTTATACTTTCTTATTTTTTGATTGCAAAGTCTGTATTAATTCAGACCTCTTTACCTTGTTCTTGGGATTCTGTTATAGTTTAGTAGGAAAATACTTTAAATACATTTTGTTCTCATACAGATCATAAAGCTGAGCAGGTTTATATCACTTCCACTTCAGAATATTAAAACTGAATCAGCTGTTTTTTCTGCATAAAATAGTGTTGTGTAAAACGTGACTTCATGTGATTCATCTGATTTCCTGTACAAAGAACTTTTCTTTTATACTAACTGTAAAGATTTGAGGGGGAAAGATTACCTCAGAGAGAAATAAATGGCTTTTCTCACATCAAGAAGAATGTTGCAAATATAAAACACGTATAGTGGCATAATCCTGGCAGCTGCTGAAACATATGTAATTATAAATTATATATGACCTTGCTTGAAGACTTATTTTGGTCGTCATCAATAATGAGTAATTATCCAAAAAAGTTCTTGCATCAAATAAACACATAAAAAAAGAAAAAATGTCAGTCTAAAGATGTTTTTAATACAGTTTGCTATTTTACAGTTAGATGCAAATAAAGGAAACCATTATTTCCCTCGGATTTCCTCCCCCCTCTGAGGCATCTGAACTTATGCTACTCTGTTGCTGTTTAACAAGGAGAAATGTCTAATTGTCTGAATGTATTTATGCTGTTTACACTTTCATTCTTCATGAAACAATACAGAATATAATCCACATTTCTCGAACTCAATACATTTTTTTCTTTCACTAGTTGACTTGTTTCTCAAACAGGAAGAAAGTGAGTATCACAAGGGAAAACTTTCCCTGTTCTTATGGTTCGTCTTCCAAAGCTTTAGTACAGAGGAACATGTAGGGTTTTCATTCAGGGAAGTCTATTATATATTAAATTTATCAGGCAGCTATAAAACTCTGATAGTAGTAATGCTCGTTTTGATTTCTTTTTTTTAAATTTTATTTAACCTACACTGAGCTAATTTATTTGTAATCGTAATTTAATCATTTATTCATATTAGTTCACAACATGCAACTTTAAGCTTATGCCTATTTTATTGGACATAGCTTTGCTATTAAAATGATGTTTGGGAGATCCTGGTTCAGGTTCTGTTTAGGAGGAATGCATACAACTTTATTAAATGATGTAATGACCAAAAGAACAAGAATAAAACAAGAGGAAAGAATGACAGGAGAAGACTAATTTCCATTTAGTTTTGGGAAACTGAGATAAAACCAGTGTGCTGGTGATGTTCATAACTCCATAGCTTACTATTATTTCCAGTTACCATTACAAATTCTTGCTAAATATTTGCCTAATTTTCAAATTACTTGGGAAACTATTGTGTGTGCAAGCAAGACAAAATTTCTCTTGCTCAGCTTCTCTTCATAGAGTTCTCCATTATTGAAGAGAGAAAGAACCTCATTCAAGGACTCTTCAAGAGTTTCATTTTAGATGCTCTGAATGCCTTTCTTGAACAACCAACTTCTCTCCACTAACAGTAGAGGAATTTTTATTCACCAAGCCTCTCTAACTTTTGTGAATACTCTCCTTGTCTGCTCAAGATACATGAAAGAACCTAAGGCTAGATCTGAAAAGCATTACAGCATCTCAGTATTCACTACTGCACTGCTCAGATTTCAGTCACCTTTCTACTAAGATCCACAATATCGAGGACAGCACATGTATTGGTCATAAAATTATTGATAAAGATTTTCTGATTGTTAATATGAACCTTCTAAATTTACTTTAACAATGTACTTTTCCTGTTGAAAATAATCCAGCTCCAGTCCAATGAGAGACCCTAAATAACTTCAAAGTTATGTGGCTGTTGAACAGATATTTGAGAAACTAAGTTTGGTTTTCTGGCATATGTAGCATCAATTTATGTCAGATATAATCACATAAATCCTTTCATAAACCTCAATCTTAATTACTCATGCTATGACTTGTGCACAGTAAGGAGTTACTATCTGCATGCATTATTTTACTGTTGCATTGTATTGTTTTGGTAAAAAGCATGTACCTTCCCTATTCACAAAGAATCCACACTATCCTTCTTTGTAAAGGATTATTCCAAAGTCTAAGACCTTTTCTGAATGTAGAACAGTCAGTAATATAGAAACTGATCTTCCTTCTCCTAATTCGGTAAACAAAAACTCAGGAAGTATTTATTTATATAGGTTTATATTTCTAATTAATTAGTCCAATAATACATATTGCTCAGAGCAGGAGGAATGCAACTCTTTCTCCTTGCATTAAGCCTTGTGGTCTACAGAAAAATATATATACATTTGTAGTTACTCTGTAGTGTTTGGACTCTGTTGGATAAAATCAGAGTTTACATTGAAGTTACCAAAGCTGTTCACAGGGAAACAGTTTCCAAAGATCAATTTCCATAAGTGACATATGAAGGTACTTGATTTTAGTGACAATCTGGGGAAAAAATAAGGAACTGCAGAGATGAAGAACTGTAAGTTGATGTGAAATACATTTATTCAGTGAGGTAAGACAGTTTTTATTTAGAAAATTTGTGAACAGTGGGTTTTCACAGTGTGTCTCTCCACGTTAAACAAATAATATGTGCTGTGTATGTAAGAAAATTATAAAATGTCAGGAAAACAGCTTTTTTGTTGTTGTTCCCTCTCAATAACCAGAATTTCTCCAATGTAATAGATAGAGTATGGATCACATAGATGATTTTGGTCCAGATCAATTCTAGATCTGGGAATAGTGGCTCCTGGACCAGATTAGTTTCAAATTTAGGAATCTCCTCCCAAAGTCATCCATCTTTTGAGAGTCATCTTTCGTTCTATATCTTGTACATATTCTCCTGCTCTTTATTTATAGTTTCACTTTACTTCTCCCATGCCCTGACAGTTTCAGCCTGGAGATAGATTTTGGATGAAATTTCTTTGTGGTTATCTTTGACAGTTATGGATTGCTCCTTCACTTTCAGAAACACATCACAGGCAACCATGAAGTATTGGTTGAATGTAGCTATCATTCTGTCTCAATAATTGGTCTATATTGTATTTTGCTGGGTTTTTTTCTTCTCGTGGTTCCCTAGAAGATCTCTTATTGTGATCAAAAGCCATCAGGCTTTACTTATCAAGCTAATAAAGCTCGTTGACTACTTCTCTAGAGTTGATCTGTGTGCCTTGCACCAGCTCTAGATACCTTTGCTTCAAGTGTCATCATCTTAAGATGTCTGTGTGGAGGCAGTTGACTCTTAGTAAGTCATCAAGGTCATAGGTAGTCTGTGTCATCTATTGCTTTGCTGGTTTTGACTAGAATAAAGTTAACTTTTTTCTTTAGTAGCTGGTATGGGGCTATATTTTGGATTTGTAAGCAAAAGAGTGATGATGATTTAGGGATGTTTTTGTTATTACTGAGCAGTGGTGACACAGAGTCAAGTCCTTTGCTGCCTCTCATCCCACCCCACCAGGGAGGAGGCTGGGGGTGCACAAGAAAGTAGGAGGGGACACCGCTGGGACAACTGACTCTAAATGACCAAAGGGATATCTCATACCATATGCAGTCATAGTCAGTATATAAACCTGGGGAAAGAAGAAAGATGGAGGAATAGTTAGAGTTATGGCATTTGTCTTCCCGAGTAAATGCGGAAGCCCTGCTTTCCTGGATATGGCTGAACTCCTGCCTGCCCATGGGAAGTAATGAATGAATTCTTTCTTTTGCTTTCTTGGGCACATGGCTTTTGCTTTCCCTGTTTTACTGTCTTTATCTCAATCCAAGAGGTTTTTCACTTTTACCTTTCTACTACTCTCTGATCTATGCCACGGGGGGGCGGGGAGGGGGAAAGTGTGAGTAGTGCTGGATGGCTTTGTTCCCAGCTGGGGTTAAACCATGACATTTAGTAACACTGGAGTATTTAACTGACAAGAAATACAGAATCAGAGAATGGCTGATGTTGAAAGGGACTTCCAGAGGTCATCTGGTCTAGCAGCTTTGTCAAGCAGGGCCACCTAGAACTGATTCCCCAGAACCAAACCCATATGGCTTTTAAATATCTCCGTGAAATAAGGCTCCAAAACCTTCCAGGGCAACCTGTGCCAGTGCTCAGTCATTCTCACAGTGAAAATGTGTTTCCTGATGTTCAGATGGAACTTGTGTTTTTTTGTGCTCATCGCCTCTGATCTTCTCACTGGACATCAGTGAAAAGAGTCTAATTCTATCCTCTTCACACTCTCCCTGCAGGTATTTATATATATTAACAACCCCTCACACCAAATCTTTTGTTCTCCTGGCTAAACAGTCCCAGATCTCTCAGCCTTTCCTCGTGGGAAGGCATGACTTTTAATCATCTTTGTGACACTTCTTTGGACACTCTCCAACATGTTGATGTCTCTCTTGTTCTAAGGAGCCTTGAACCAGACACAGTACTCCAGAGATGACCTCACTAGGGCTGATGAAGGAGGAAGGTAGAAGGAACTTAAAAAACACCATTCTCCTTTCAGAGGTAACTGAGAAACCTGAAGTTACTGTAAAATGAGTTTTAGCTTCTTAACCTAAATACCTTGTTGTCTCTGTTCCTACTGCTGTTCAATACTCAACTGAATATGGAACTTGGATGGCTAATATTTATTTGAAACACAATTCACAAACTAAGTTAAATAAATCAACCTGAAAGTTTTCACTTTTGCTTTAAAAATCAAAAAGACATGTGACAGCTAATATTTTCACATCTTAAATATTTCAGATGCCTAGAAAAATAACTTAATGGAATTATCAAAATTGCTTCTGCTTTGTTAGAAAATTAAAACAAAACAAAACAAAACAATTTAGAAAATGGAAAATACTCAAATGAAAGAGCTAATTGCTAAAATACTGAGACAAACTCAGTAGATGGCCTCAAATATGTCTATCACAAAACAGCAACAATTACTTTAGCAGAATGAAGAAAATACAGTAATGGAGTGCAATCTACTCTCTTGACAATAATTAGATCACACATTCAGAGAGCAGAAAAAGATAGATTTTAGGTCTCTTCTAAGTATACAGAGATTCAAAGTCATGTTTTTCCCCTAGAAACTATCTGAAATATGAGTGAGAATCTCTCTTACTGTCCACTGAAACCTTGTAATTTTGCTGGAGGAAGTTCAAAATTAACTATTTTATAGACGAGGGTAATTTGGAGATTAGGGCTCTTGCTGTGAGCTGAGAACCATGAGGATTGTGCCATCCTTTTCAGATGGCAGCTAACTAGATAAAATGACTATTATCCTTAATTTTTATGGGTTTATTCTAATTATATCACTTAGGTTTAATCCAGATGTAAAAACACATAAATGTAATCAGGGTGATTCATCCAATCCTAGAATAAAACAGATGCTAGGAATCAAACTCTGGATAAAGAGTCATGCAACAGAGTGTTCTGAAGACTATTCTTTACCAGATATTTCACTCTTAAATGAATGAAATCAGATGATGACGCGGCTTTGCTGTCCTGGAAAGGAGCAGACCAGTGTCAGGGGTTCTTGCGCTAGCCTCCGAGGTGGAGGTCTCCGCAGGGCTGCCAGCGGCGGCTAGTCTGTGGCTGTAGG
>JAYRBT010000001.1:62422516-62443315 GCA_036023395.1 Myiotriccus ornatus | reverse complement strand
GTCGGTGTTATCTCCTTCACATATGTCTTTCACTGCACTGGCTCTCCACTCTGCAAAGGACGTGCAGGTTTTTCCCTAGCTCTCCTGCTTCACAACATGTGCTTTCCACAATCCATAAGAGGTTCCTTCCAGGTCACTCCCAACAAGATGACATGTATTCTAAATGCAGTTAGTTTTTTTTATGGTAAATACAGAGAAATAAGCTGTGGCACAATTTGTCTTGTCCAGAAATAAATGATTAAACTATGTGAGATGAACAATGTCACAAGAGTATCTACTTTCAAAGCCTGAGAGAACTGAGAAGGGAGTCAAGGTTAATTAACTAACGTGTAGTTTCCACAGACATCTCCATTTTTTCTGTGATTCATTCTGCCCTGCAAGACTTGTGAATTAGCAAGAGCTTGGGTTTTAATCTAGCAGAGTTTAGAATGGTAATGAAAATATTTATGTGAATGCTACTTAATATTATATAGTTTTGAAAGGTTTACCACAAATGTTGAGTAGGCTGATATAAATTGAATCTCCTTACTTTTGTGTCTGTGAAGTCAACAATTTTTTGAAATTACATGAACACCTGATATTTTTGCTGATCTTCTCCTCTAAAGGCATTATTCAGGTTGATATTTTGAATTATCTCCTCTATAGCATGATGAGTTGAGAGGCTTATTTGTACTTCTCAGTAATGACGGGATGAAGCATGATGAGTTCATTAATTGTAGGTTTTTTCAACCTGTTACTGACAAGAAATATATTAAATCCTGTGTTTTAATGCTTCCATTTTCTAATCCCATAGATATTGGCTGGTACACCCAGACCATCTAATTTACTTTTACTGCTACTTTTCACTTGGAACTTCTGCTACTCCAATCTTCAAATGTTTGTCTGCTTCTTTTTGAAAATAATGATAAATACATAAAAAAAGTTTTAAACATTAGACTGAACAGCACCACAAAAGGTGAAAAGTCTGAAAGGAATCACACAGAGACCTTGCAGAGATGAAGTCTTGAACACCTGTGTATAAAACTGAAATACCAGAATAAGCCTCAGATAGCAATTAGTGGAATAGTATCTAGAATATTATGACTTCTGTCAAAAGGAAAAAAGCAAACTTCTCCTCCCTGAGGTATTCAGCTCCATAGATTCTGTGACCTGGTAGCAAAGGAAGGGGAAGAAGCTCCTTCTGAGAAGGTATGAGCCAGATGAGAACTAGTAATTGAAGTTAGCTGAAGAAAACCCCATCTGACCACCTAAATTTTGGATCTAGAGATTCGCTACTTTTCTCAGGTGCTCAGAATGGGGATGTTGCAGAGAACCTGCTAAGATTCCTCTGACCTTCATATTATCAGTCACTGCAGTTTACCTATGTAGTTGCTAATTATAATACTGGCAGAGACTTCTGATGTAACCAAAGCAACTGTTTAGATCTGGTGTCCAGGTGGCTTCTCCACCCTGCTGGCAAAAGAGAAAGACCTGGGGAGGAGTAGGTAGACCTTACAGGTCAGTGCTTGGTTGCACAGATCATGTGGTCAGTAGAGATTAAGAGTTTGTGATCCTGAAACCCACTTTGAAGAGGAAGGAATGGTAGGAGAGACAGGATCTACTTGATCCATATTTCACCAGCAGCAGTTTTAATTATGGAGTTCTTCTGTGAGATTGACAGCCAGCTGTCTGACAGTTTGTGGATCTCAGAATAAGAGGAGAGGCTAAGTAAAAGTGACATCGAGGCTGGGCATTTTTTGCAGATACTTGATTAACATACGGAAGTGTGTTAAGTCTTTGCAGAGCCTAATGAAATCTTGCCCATGCATGCATGTAGGGTTGACATTAGAGGAAAAAAAGATCACTTACAGCTAAATAGGCAAGAATGGTAAGAGGAGCTTTTTTTTTTTTTTTTTTTAACCAATGGGTTCTCACAGGCCTCTGTGCTTAATGGCGGGGATCAAAGTGGAGAAAACTAGCAGCAGTGGATGAGGATCAAGTCGAAGATCATTACAGAGAACCTGACACAAATGCCCACCAGATCCTTTGGGTTGTATTTAAGAATTCTGAGAGAACTTGCTGTAAATCATGGCAGGTCTGCTCTTGAATATCTTAACAAACTTACGGAGATTAGGGTAAAAGGTAAATGATGCACCTATCTTCAAGAAAGGTCAAAAACATGATCTGGGGAGCCACAAGTCAGACAGCTTTGCTTTGTCCTTGGGAAAATTGTGAAATTAGCCCTCTTGGAGCACATTTTCTAGGGGAAAGAGTAATTCTTTGAAAAACTACTGGTCAGGATTGGCAGTCTGGGAAGAAGCGCTTTGTAAATGTCCCAGGGGTCTTGGTAGACAGCAAGCTGAACACAAGCCAGCAGTGTGCCTTTACAGCAGCATGGGGCAAGAGCATCCTGGGCTGTATGAACAGGAGCATGGCCAGCAGCCAGAACTCTCTACTCATTATACAGCATCAAGATACTGGATCCAGTTCACGGACCCTTAATATAAGATACAAAACAACTATAGTGAGCTCATCAGAGAGCCACCAACTAGGCAGCGCTGAAGCACTTGCTCAAGAATTATTAAGAATTTTTTTACTCTGTGCTTGCTTGTGGTTTTACATACAGTTTGTATTCATTGCACTGATGTACCAGCCATTTATTGCAACAGTAAATTTCAGAGAGAATGTCAGTCTGCAAACTACTTTTTGGGTAATCTGTATTTTTTGACCATACTGAAGAACTTTTAAGAAAAAAAACCACTCTACCACTAAAATTAAGAGACCTCAGTCATAAATCCTACCATTAGGAGGCACAAAGCTTCACAAAATAACTAATAACCAGCTTTCAACAAATGCTATCTTTATAATTTCTTTTAAACTAGCTCTGTAATCTCAGACAATGTAAGATTTAAGCAAAGTCTGCTTTGTAGAAGCAACATGTAAAGGGTAGTATGTGGTGTCTAACCGTGTTGATTAAGACCAAGGCTACTTTCCCTATCACAGTTATTGCAAGAAAAATCAAAGAATTGATATGTTCGGCCTCTCCTGGGAATTACAGTATGACTGTTACCTTGCCAAAACTTATTGACAAGAAGAAATACGCTCATTCTGATGGCCCTGTAATATATTGTTTCTTCTCTCCTTCTCTCCCTGTCTGAATTTCCCCTTCCACTTCTCAACTCTTCTCCTCACTTCTCCCAGTGTGATATATATCTTTCAGAGAAAAACAACCAAACAAAATGAAAATAAAATTAGATTTTAAAGGACACTATCAGACAAACCTGACGGCAAAGATTCCTGCCACAGTCAAGTACTTTATTTTCATTGATGAACAACTTTAGTTGCTTTCTACACTGCAGTTAGATGTGACATCTTAATAGAGAAACAGCACAGGTATATAACTGAAGCCTCAAAGTGTGAATCTCAACCAGAGGAAGGGGCAAAGAAAAAGGGGCAAATGTTGTTAAATAATTACTTTCTATGTCTCTAAGCATAAAGTACAGCACTTAAAAAACAATAGTGATAAATCACAATCTCTAAATCAAATATGATTAGTCTCATTTGTTTCTGAAAGACAAAAACCTGAATTTTTTTAGAACTACTGATACAGTTTTTTGACATGGGTCTTTTTTGGGAAACCAGCTACTGAAAGCTTACCAACCTAGTTTTCGTATTTAGCCATGGGGAAACCCTTACAGTGAGGTGCTTTTTTTCTGCATGTAAATCTTCCTCTCAGAACTATTTGCCTAACACAGATATACAGTTTCGTGTAAGGTATGTGATGGCATGCGAGAGATTCACATGGGTCTAGCAGAAAAAATGCACAGTACATTTATGTTCCAGAAAGACAACTGTTGGACACTTAGCAATCTGAAATAATACTACTGGGCTGTATTTAACCAATTGTCTCCCAATTTTATTTCTATTCATAGATTTTGAATATGTTCATTGCTTTTTGTTGTTGTTGTTTGTTTGAGGCAGGTGTTTGGTTTAGTTTGGTTTGGTTTTAGTTTGCATGGAGTATTTTCCTATCCTCCTAGAGAGAACCAATTCTTACATTTCTGGATAAAATAAATTTAGTTTTATGTGGCTTTTCAAAACATCAGTTGCACTAATAAGTGCCAGCAATAATTTTTCAATGCAAAACACATCAGAACACAACACCTCTATGAAGGTACATATATAAACAAGAAGGATGTTATGAGGGTGGGCATAACATCAGGGAAAGCAGGTAGATATCAGGAAAATCTTTTATACAGAGAGCATGTTCCCTCTTGCCCATAACAAGATTTTTGAGTGCAACGATTTTTATCATGAAAATGTATCATACAAGAAATTATATTCAGAACTGCATACATTTAAAAAAAAAATTTCATTAGTTTCAAATGAAAATTTAGCAATTTTTATTTCTGCAGTTATTTAAAATCCATCTGTAATAATTTGCTGCTTTTTTAAAGCCATGTTTATTTAATTTTTTTAGTAAAGTCTTTTCTCTTGGAAAGTGTTCAGCTGTTAACTCCTTGATAACTCAGTGATACAGGAACAAAGGGCAGCTATCCACCACTACTTTGTAATGTTTGGATTATTCTGTTAAGAGATGCCATCAGGTTCTCAGGTAAAATATGCACACAGAAATAAATGTGTAAATGTATTTAGATATTATCTTTGTATTTCTTATTATATTGTCTCTGCACCTCACATCTGTAAAAATGGAAAGCTTTTGACAAACAAAGTAAAGGAAATTGATGCAACAATAAGTAATATTTAAGATATAGGGAATAAAAAAGGGATAAAATCAGAAGTAACTTAGTTTACAAAAAAAATTGGTACTATAGAACTGTACCCACAAAAGGAGTTCTTCTATGTCAGAATCTGTAAAAATACATAGCACTCTGATTTTGTTATTCAGAGTTGACTGTATGAAATGTACCACAGACACCTGATTTTTGCATATTCTTTAAAGAGCTGTGTCACAGGCATTCACAGGAACCTTATAAATATGAGGAAATTTTATATGGCCTTACATGTGCAGCAGTCATAATACATGATCATCAAAATTTAAAATTACCACATTTGCTCTATTGTATGTTTCAACATATTTGTTTCAATTAAAAATAATGTGACGACATTCTAAGTTTAAAAAGAAAAAGTGTGGAAAATTAAGAGGATATAGGCTTTCAGTATGAGCTTCCTCTAGCCAAAAGGTCCCCATCCATTTCAAGAACTGGAGATCCCATACTTACTAATCCTAATAGATCTGGTCAAAACCATTTAAACTCTTGCATGCGTCTTTCACATGTATGATCTTTCTTAACTCCTGCTAATTAGTGTTGAATTCCCAGATGCCATGTGAAGCCTGTCTGATTTTCAGGTATAGCTACTACCACGTTAATTATCAATGGCTTCCCTTTGACAAAAATCAAGTAACAACTAATGATGATGAGGTAGGAAAGTATAGAATTAATATAAGTATATCACTTGGGGAATTATAGATCACTGAAATGTGTTTATAGGACTGATAAATTGAGACAGTCTCAACCTCTAAACCAAAACTTTACTAGATCTTCATTACTATAATTTATGTTAACAGTTACTTCTTCCAGGTCATGCTTCCTATTCCATGTCACTAGTTCAAAGTAGCAAATCTTTAAAACTCTTAATCTAGACTAGTTGATAGTGTACAATACCATAGAGCTGCTACCCTAAAGTTAGTGTCAACTTATGTGGCCCTTGATTGTTGTTAGTCATTGAAGTCTCCAAGCCCAAAAATCCTTGGTGCAAGGAAGGTGGAGCCAAATTCAGTATCTTTTTTCTTTCTTCCTGTATCCCAGCCTTACAAACTGAAACGCAGAAAGTTCCATCTGAATATGAAGAAAACGTTTGTTACTTCTGAGGCTGACAGAGCGCTGGAACAGGCTACTCAGAGAGGCTGCGGCTACTTAGAGAGGAGTGGAATCTCCTTCTCTGAAGATATTCAAACCCTCCCTGGAAAAGATCCTTTGCAACCTGCTCTAGGTCAATCTACTTTAGCAGGAGGGTTGGACTAAACGTCCCTTGCAACCCTCAACCATTTTGTGATCCTGTGATCTCTTTTTATGAGATATATGAATCTATTCAGCTCCTAGCCTTTGTCTCTGTCCCTGGACTACACACTGTTCAGCGGCTGAGATGTTAATTTACCAGGCCAATAGGTGTCACAGCCTGCTGCTCCAATTAGTTAGCTGCTTCTTTTCTTACTTCAAAATCAATCTTTTCCCATTTCTTGAGCCTCTGCTTTTTCAGTGACCAATAAATCTTCATCAATTATTTGTTTATGATTCCAGGTCCTCTGTTTTCAACCTGTGCCATTATTGTCAAGGCCTTTGCCATTACCTTATGCTTAAACTTCATGGAATAGCTCCTATAACAGAGTAGTCATACGTGCTAAACAGTGGACCAGGGCTATTTTTATCATGGGGCCATTGGGCCTAAAATGCTTATCCAGTTACAGTTTATTGATGTGCTTATGCTTGGATTCAGAACAGCCTAATATTTAAGTCTTCTAAGTGTGTTTCAATGTCTGTGGGTGGAATAGGACTCTGGCTATAGTCCAAATGAAAACAAGCAGGATGTTTCACCCATGAAGATCAAGCAATTTTCAAAAAACTTCAAGAAGTTTTCAAAACATATTTTGGGGATATTCCTAACTAGAACCTCTCTGTTTTCTCTGAAGACTGAATTTATTTGTTTTTTATTTAACTGTGACAACATCTGGGGCTTCTAAATACAGATGTTGAATAAATGACCTATTCTTAAGGCTCTTAATTGTGGAATGAATCTCACTATCTTAGTAAAACTTCCATAATTGCATAATTTTTTGACAGCTTGCAACAGACTAGTATCAAAACTCACTATCAGTTCTCAGTGAATAAGAATAGTTCTGAGTGTTATATTAGCATAGCACAAAGAAGGTAAGAGTTTGAGAGGAAAGTTGCTGCTAAATATTGGTTCAAAAATGCCCTTCAGTCAACTGGGGAATAACAATAGCAATTCTAATAACAATGTCAAGAAAAGGTGGAAAGTTTGACTACACCTAAAATGTTTATATGTTTTATGCAAGTCCTCTGACATTTATAAATGAAGTTGATTGGAACAACTGTACCATTCCCATTTTCCTTTTCTGCATCCATTTTCTTTCTTTGCTGGCAGAAAAGCAACTGTATACATCATGGATGAAGACTGTTCATCCCAAACAATGTCCAAAAATCTCTATGACCCTAAATAATTACTTTACTAGTTTAAAATAATCCTCAAGAGATTCCGTGCAATTTTTCACCTGACTTACAGAAATATATAATCACTAGCACTTACCACTGAAATATATTGATTATCATAGCTTTATTCTAACTAAAATGTGGTGTAGAAAAGTATACTCTGTTATAGGGAGATACTCAGCATCTCAGTTTCCCATGGTATCTGTGGCGTTAAGGGTATGTATCTTTATTTTGCAGAAAGTCATCTTATCACGGAAATTCTCTGATTTTTGTGCTTCTCTTTTTTTCCTCTTATGTCCAAGTGCCAATCACTGTATTACTTCACTTTGAATTCCCTTCAGTTTGTCATGACCCTTACAAATGTGAACAACAAGTGATATAAACTAGACATTAGTTGTTGCATATTGTTCTTTGCAACATGTTACATCTGAAAAGATCTTGCCAACAAATCTTCCAAAAAGAGTAACTAATTTTGATTATTTTAATTTAAAAATTCACAGTCAACAGTAGAAATATAAGCATATATTAATTTTTATGATTAAATTTTCAATATCAGCTTGCATATGCACAGAAAATTATAAAGATAAATCTAATATATTTCTTCCAAAAATAAGATTAGAATAATGAAAAATATCAGATAACATTCAGAAAGGTGATATAGTCATATTTTACATTGTTCTCAATCTCAGTGGCAGTAAACCTGTATCCTAGTTTCTTGGATAGACTATTTAGTATTATCCTTTTATATCTGCTGTCATTCATACAGCAGAAATAGAAGTAACTTCTTTATCCTAATCAATTTGCATGAACAATCCATTTTGCATGAACAATCAGATTTACTGATTCAGGAGATAGCTCATTAGTGTTCCTTTAGAGCAAAAATACTCACTAGGGATGCCAGAGACCCACATATCTCTTCTTGTATCTGCACAGGAAATAAATACTATTGAAGGAATATATATATATCATAAGAACCGTGCATAGTTGAATACACAAAGGAATGATAAATCTATAACCTTGTCCCACAACTTTTTTTTCAGAATTCCATTTATTACAGAAATAGAAGAATACATTACCAACCTGTAATTACCAACACCTTCTCCCCAAATTTAACATCTTTTTAATGATTTGAATTTAGTTGACATTAATATCTTATAATGGAAATTCATTTTGAAATTCATTGAGAAAGTTCCCCTGTTCTTCTCTGGCATATAGAAGTTTATGTTTCCACTGATCTCTATTGTTTTTGACTGAATAACAGATGTATACATTAGAATTTTCCAGCTAGAATTTCTGCTTCTGTGTAGGTCCTATTGAAATTAGCTGCAAAAACTCCCACTGCTTTTTTCAGTAAGTGAAGAAATATTCTCCTTAATGTCACAAGTATCGACAACATGATGGATCAAATATGACCAAAGTCTACTTTCCTCAAATTCAGAAAAGAGTACCAAAGTCCATTTTAACTGTCTAGGAGTTTGCTGGGGCAGAGAAGAGATAATGTCAATGCATGCAGTTATGAGACATGCTTACTTTCTCAACACTTAGTATTTTAAGACAAAAAACATCAGTGACATTCAGTGAGTTTCCACATGCAAATAGTTATAAATAGAAGAATTTTCACTTAAACTATATAATTTAGCAGCACCTTTACTAATTGAGCTAGTCAGCTTGCAATTGCATTATATGACACTCCAGAAAGGAAGAATACAGATGAAACGTCATAGATTTCTGTCTTAATCATCTCCATCAATCCACCACCAGCATGGATATGCTATTCTTCCAAAATCTATGCAGTATAACTACTGAGATACATAGAATTTCTACTCTGAAATATTCTTGAGCACAAGGTTTGCTTCATGTAAGTCTTGATGTATCCATGCATTTCTCCTGACTTTTAATTATTAGAAGAGAAAGGATAATTCTGTTTTGAAATTATCTTTTTATATTATTAGTTTTCTTTTACATATGTCAATAAACATAGGTAAAAAGTGGTTGTGAAGTGATTATGAGTCACTTGAGAGTTTTTCTATTTCATTGCTATGGCTTCCATTTGAAGGATAGTAGAGAAAAATAGGCATCAAAAGGATCATGGATAAAGAATTCCTTTCTTTTACATCTTTCTAAAAAATACGTTTTCCCTTGTTATTAATTAAGTCTTTAATTTGGGACAATACTTCACCTATAATGCTATCAGATATGATCCACCACTAACATTTACAATACGAAATAACAAAAAAGGCGGGTGGGAAGACAAACAGAAAAGGCCTCTACTATACTTCGGACAGGAAAATATAGGAAGTACTGCAGAGCTGTGTACACTGTTACATGTTTATTTCAAATGACTCACTTTTCAGTGCTTGCAAGACAGTGGGATTCCTGTATCTGAGATAGTAACTGCCTTCCATGCCGCAGGCTCAGTATAGCTAGTAACCTCCAAAATAATAGAAATCTTAAAAACAAGGATACAGTCAAAAGTCACAGAAAATGTTGCTATTTTAGCAAATGCCTTGGTCCAAAGGACCTGAGACTGTGCATTCAAAAAACAGTTTATGTGTGTTCACTATACAATTTTAATTGAACTTCTGAATATTTGGCAGATAGATCTGTGGACCACATAGATTATTACTAAAAGTGACAGTGTTCTCCCTTTAATAAAGCTGAATGTTAACAGGACTATGATGCTCTCTTCTGAAGACTCCCAGAGTACAGTATAAAACCCTGCTCCTTGTTTCTTTATATTGAGTTATATTCGGGTGAACGTATTTGGGCACAGGTGCAAAGGTTTTCCTTCCACTATCAAACAGGATGAAAAGAAGACAGAAGAGCAAAGCAATTAAAAGAACCAAAATCTTTAGTTGTGTCTGAAGAGAATGGGTGACGAGTGAAAAGGGCTATTCTTATCTAGTTTAGGACAGGATAACAAATACATAGATAGGTGACGGGACAGGAGGCACAACCTGAGATAATGAAGGTTCTGAATGATCATCACGAAACACTTTTTCACTGTGAAAGTGACTGAGTATAGATTGTCTGGGTATGTTTTGGGGTCTCCATCCATGGAGATATTCACAAGGCGTCTGGATGTGGTACTGGGAAACCAGCTCTAGGTGGTTCTTCTTGAGTAGGGTGGTTTGACGAGGCTTACATTCAAAGGTCCCTTCCAACCTCAGCCATTTTATGATTCTGTGATTACTGAGACAGTAAATATTCTTCTTCCATCTGAGAGAGAAGCATAACAAAGCAACAAAGGGAAATTAAAGACATTATATATTTGGGGTTTTTTAAATATCATAAGATTCAAGACATTGCAAAATTAAATAAATATATTGAATAGATAAATTTTACTACTTTTGAGTATGAAATTGTCTTATTACAAATTTCATCAGTGTTTTTTTCCTACTTGTAAAAGTACAACAGGAATATCTGGTACTTGTCTCTGAACCTTAAAGGTAAAGGCATGGGAAAAAATCCCCAGAAGAACAACATGAGGTTTAGGAAGAACATGAGGTTTAAGAAGAGAGGAAAAAAACCACACAATAAATTATTGGGTTATGTTTAGATTGGTGAAATAAAAAATATTGGTGGTCAGTAAGGATGTGAAAAATAAAGTCATCTTGTCTCATATGTTCTCCCACCCACTTCTCTCCTTTGGATCTCTGGGGAATGTACCATAATAAAAGCCTGAAAACATGAACAACTGTGGTGTTTTTTTCCTTCAAACAATGAGCAAAGCAAGCATCTGGCCTTGGCTATAACCTTCCACTGCTATGTGGAGGAGTAGATACATTCTTCCCCCTACCATCAGAAGTGAAAAACACTGCTGACATTTTCTTTGGCAGGAATGTATGATGCTCCCTGGTCAAACAATAGTGTTTTCACAGTACATGATACCATCTTAGTTCAAATGCATATAGCCTGTTCTGAAGGAAAAAACATCTGTAGGAAATCCAGGAGAGGAAAAAGAAGTGTTCAAAAAGATGCTGTAATGGTGCTAGAGACCAAATTTACCAGAGGAGTAATGGCTTGTGAGAGTCAGATTCTGCAAATCAGATGCAGGCAGCACTCTCAATAACATATATCCTAAACATCAAGACAGAAGTAGCTCTGGATCTGCTGAATAAATCTTAAATTTCATGGGGTTTCTAGCTGCTTACAGGTGACAGAGTCTTTGATGCAGCTGAAAGATGGACCCTTCCATCCTATAACAGGCAATGCCACTCCATTATCATTCAACTGTCATATTTGGCCAGCATATAGATGGGGACTGCCTTTCCCCTTTCTTTAAGGGGGAAAGAGGAAGTCCAATGGATTTCTAGGTCTCAATCTGCATAAGGTCATAAGGTCTGCTACATCTGATTTTTCTAATATACCTTTTTCCACTATTCTTGTTAGTAAAAAAAAAAAAAAAAAGAAAAAAAGGAAATGGAAGTGATTTTCTTCTCAAGTGTTTAGGTTCATTTTATGCCCTACCTCATGCTGATCCATATAGTTAAAAAGTTCTATGGCATAGCTTGAGATTGTGGCAAATTTCACCTAGATATGTCCTCTCATGTTTTAAGAGATAATATGGGCCAAAGAATACCTTTTCTTGCACTTTTCTGAGAGTTAATACATTTTAGGTCTTTGAACATAGTCTGTGACATGCCAACTGACCACAAGACAAGACTGTGTTCCCTGGCCTGTTTTGATTATCAGCATTGATATAACCACTGAATCTAAATCTTTCCACTCATGTATCATATTTAATACTCAACTGTCTTAAGTATAACGTCTGAAGGGGTAGCACCTTGTTTGGCTCCTTCCTCATCTGTTCTCTGGTAGTAGAGAGACAATTAGAAATAAACCTTTAAATGTTTTAGCAGACCTGGCAAGGACAGACAACTACAGCTTAAATGTCTAACATTCATATTTGAAATTTCAGATTTTTGCTACAATAACAAGTCCTAGAGAATCATCATCATCAACTGGTTGATTTTTTTAATCTTAACTAATATATGACATCTAAAAGGCAAAGACATAATGTTAATTTTTCTCCATTATTCAAAATATTTTAAAAAGGCTTTACTTTCTTTTATCTTGTTTAGCCACTTAGGCATTTTAAGTTTCAGAATTTAATATTTCACAGTTCACTTGTACTCTCTGTCAACTTTTAATTTGAACTTTCATTTCTGTGTAATTGTAGACAAAGTCTGCAGCACTTTACTCTGATCTCCTCTCCATTGCTTTAGATAGATAAAAACTCTCTCCAGCACTATGACTGTAAAAATCGGATGTCTCAGAAGTGTAGTTCCTGCATACAGTCAAGCAGCACCCTTGGGAATCGTTAGTTGCCAAGAACAAACCATGTCCTTTAAGATACCTGTACTGACTGAGAGTGTACTTACTGATCTTTCCTACTGGGATGTTTCTAGATTTTTTTTTTTATTTTTCCAAAGCCATCTAGTGTCATAATATAAAGGCAGTAAAAGGACACAGAAAAATAAAAGTCCCTATGAAAGGAATGAAAACATTTGTAGTCCTGCTGTGGTGAATGGATAAAAGATCTTCAAGTACAAAGAGACAAGTGGTGAACCCCCTTCACTCATGCAGCTACTGTCTCATTTTACTCTCCCCTAGACACTTTTAAAAAATATTTCTTGGGGATTCAGTTGTAAACCAGAATTTATCTTGTGGAGCAATGTGTTCATATGCTTTATTAAACAGTAAAAGCAAGACAACTCAGAATGTGAAAATTCAGTCAACGAGGATTTCAAAGGGGGCTGAAAGCCAACCTCCAATGTTTGGATGAGCTGTTTTGTGGAGAGCAGCCACTTGAGCACACAGGATCCTTATTTTGATGCACTTACATTAAAGCTTCATGAACTTACACTTGGGTAGAAGATCTACATTTTTAATATTTCAGCCAGTTTATAGATATAATAGTTTTGTAGCATTTCATAAGCACTTTGCTGAACTAAACACATAGAATATTTCAGTTTAGGCATTCTCTGTGTGGAGTCTAGAATAAATTCACAATCTCAGAAATCCTCTCTCTTGTCAATAGTCTCCAAAGACTGCACTGAATTGTTCATGCACTAATTCATACTAATTCCTATTAACACATCACCTTCATTAGCACATTAATTTCACTGTAGTCATGTCAAATTCAACCTAATATAGGTTTACCCCGAAAGCCAAGTGTCTAAGGCCCTACTATACATAGTATATGCATAAACAGGGATTCAATTGCCTAAGCATAAATAACAAGTGCTATTTCAACTTTCTAAGTGCTTGAAATGTCCACAGAAGCCTGGTAGATATGACACAGGCTTAACAGCAGTCATGCATTCTTTTGGTCAAGGACCTGAGGGCCAGATGGGATACACCATCACACAGTGTTCCACTTATGCCTATGCTTGAGCAATTGAACCCACACTTAGACCTCCACTGTACACAATGATAATTTAAAATATTCTTCCACATACTACCTTTTAAATGTAGATGCCAAAATTTGCATGCCTGTATTCTTTATCTGAACCAGACTCGATCTTGGTTGCACAAACCAAGTGTCTAGAATAATTTGAAGTTATTAGTGGATTTTCACCAGCTTTCAGTCAATACTACAGAAGGGGCAGGGGATCCTTTAAATATTTAGTCCTACCTGTCGTTTTTGTGTGCATGACTTGAATACCGTAGAATCTCAAACTAGGAGGCTACGTTCTGACAACTGCATTGTATAGTGTACCCTTGTGAGAAACTGGAATTTTTAATTGCCTTAAAACATTGCTACTGTAGCAAGCCGTGCAAAGAAGCCTCCTGCCAGGAGATTGAAGATAAAGCCTGAGGGGAGGAGGCCATAGCCCATCAGACTTTATGTTTCATGGGATTCTCTCCCCTATCAGTCCCCAAAGGACTAAGACAACAGCAACAACGAAGTTGGTTGTAGACTTCTGGGTGATGAATATAACCTCTTTTTCTTTATCTCTATTTACTTCTATTCTTTTTCTCTTTTCCCCTTACACTTTTTCTTGGATATCTTTATTCTTTTATATTGTTATATTACTATAGATAATAACAACCAAAATGGCTACATACTTATTTTCCTTTGCAACCAAATTCTTCTTAAAAACACCCTATCTATCTGTCTATCTATCTATCTATCTATCTATCTATCTATCTATCTATCTAAACACTGATCATCTAGTATTGATTCACCTCCAGGCATTTATTTGCAGAAAAACAAAGTTACTTCTGCCATGCAGGGTGGATTGTAATGTCCCTGGGGTCAGTATCTAGTACAGTCTTGTTTAATATCATCAATAATGACCTGGATGTTTGGGGAAGAGGTCTCTTTCACCAAGTGCTTTGACGACACAAAACTGGAAGGAGTGACCGATACTGCCATCCAGAAGGACCTCAGCAGTCTGGAGAAAAAGGCTGACAGGAACATCACAGAGTTCAACAAGGGGAAGCACAGTCCTGCGTCTGGGGAGGAACAACTTCAACATCAGTATATTCCGGGTACAGTCCACCTGGAGGGCAGCTCAGCAGGAAAAGACCTGGCAGTACTGAAGAAAAGGTTTGCAGAGGACTGAGTGTCGTGGTTTTGCTTTGAGTTAATTTGCTTTCACCCACCACACAATTACTATAAGTTGAGAGAAGGTTTATGCAGACAAAAGAGACTTGATTTGGGAAAATAATATGAACATTTACTACTAGCAAAATAAAACTAAAGAACTACATTTACAATAATTCTACTCAAATAAAAGTACTATGTATTTACAGAAATATCTCTCCCTCCTTTTTATCAGTTCAAGGAGGAGAAGCAGTTTCTTTCACCATTCTTGGAGTTCCAGGTTTCTTCATCAACTCTACAGCACCCTAAAGCTTTTCTTTGCTATCTCAGGATGACAACTCTGATTCGTCTTAGCTGGAACTCTTTTTCCATTTTCTCTCTCTCTGTGTCGGCCTCCAGGGCTGGGCCTACCCCTCTTCTGGGCTAAGACCGGAGGCTGGGGGTTACCCAGGCCCTGCAGGGTCTTCCATGGGCTTGCAAGGGGACACTTGCCTACCATGAATTTTCACTACAGAGTCACAGGGGATAATGGCTTTTGAGTCCACCCCTGTTTCTTGTGGAGGTCCCTCCCCACGGGAGAACAGTCTTTGATAGACCTCTCTGACATGGATCCCTCACTTGGATCCCAACACCCTACTCGAGCCATTCTTGTTCTAGCGCAGGTTCTCTCAGGGTTACAAATCTCCAGCACCAGCAGCATGGATCTCTCACTGAGATTCCAAGCTTACCCGAGCCATTCTTGCTCCAGTGTAGGCCACATCTCTCTCAGGGTCACAGATTTTCAGTAGCAGCATGGATCCCACACATGGATCCTAACATCCCACCTGGGCCGTCTCGCTCCAGCGTAGGTTTTCCTCAAGGTCACAAATCTTCAACAGGACTCTGCCTCACTTCAGGTTTCTCATAAAGCCTCAGCTTCCTCATGCATTAACTTACTCCAGTGTAGGCTCCTCCATGAGCAGCATGGGGTTCTCCTCAACCCAACAATATTCCAAAAGTAGCAGAGATTATTTTTCAGTCTCTTCCCTGCTGAAGGGAGAGAGTGAAAAAGGGAGAAACAGGCCCCCGCCTTCGAGCTTCTCTCCGCTGCTGCAGCTTTGACCTTGGACACTTCATTATCTCTTTGCTAGAATTCTTCTGCAGCCGTTTTTTGTCCAATCAGTCAGTCCTCTAAAGTTTTTGGTTTTTTACTTTCTTAAATGAGAGAAGGGGGGTTTCAGTGCCACACCTGCCCCCGGCCCAGGGCCGGGGGAGGAGGGAGGCTTGGCCCTCCTTGGGGCCTGTCGCCTCTCCTACATGGCTACCAATTTCAACTGCTACTAATTTCAACTGTGCAACACCCTTCTCTTCCATTTTCTTAAATATGTAATTGGCAAAGGCGTCACTAAGAGTTTTGATTGGCTTTTTGTCCGGAAATCCACCTGGACAAAACTATCCTCAGCCCCAGGGGCTTTCTGGTGGGCAAAACCACCACACAGAGCCAGGCTCTTTCTAGGGGTGACCAGTGACAGGACAAGAGGCAGTGGTTGGAACCCGGAAGGTTCCATGTGAATATCACTTTTTCACTTTGAGTGTCATTTAGCACAGGTTGCCCCTGTTGTGGATTCTCCATCCTTGGAGATATTTGAACAGTGTCCTGCATAGACAGCTCTAGGAAGCCCCATTTGAACAGGGTGGTTAGGCCAGATGTCCTCCAAAGGTCCCTTCCAACCTCTACCATTGTGCGATTTTGAAAATATTGTCCGAAATAGATTTCAAACTTCGTCCTATGGAGATTGTTAACAAGCAGCGTTTCTCAGGGATCCCCTAAGATCCTCCACTTGTCTCCATAGGAGACCAGTATTGTTTAACGTCTTCATCAATTATATAAGCAAAGGGATTAAGTGCACCACCATCAAGTTTGCAGACCACACCAAGATGTGTGGTGCAGTTGGCACACTGGAATCCATCCAGAAGAACCTGAACAAGCTTGAGGAACAAGTGCATGGGAACCTCATGAGGTTCAACAAAGTCAATTGCAAAGCCCTGAGTCAGGGAAGTCCTGGGTGTCAATACAGGCTGTGGGATGAATGGATTGAGAGCAGTCCTACCAAGAACGAGTTGGAGGTAATGTTTGAAGAAAGGCAGGACATGACCTGGCAATGTGAACTTGCAGCCAAGAAAATCAGCTGCATTTTGTGCTGCATCAAAAGAAGAGTGGCTAGCAGATCAAGGGATGTGATTCTGCCCCTCTGCTTCACTCTCATAAGACCCCACATGGTGTATTGCATCCAGCTGTGGGAACCCCAACATGAGAAGGACATGGAACTGTTAGAGCGGGTCCAGAGGAAGGCCACGAAGATGATTGGAGGGCTGTAGCACTTTTCCTAGATGGAGAGGCTGAGAGAGTTGGGATTGTTCAGCCTGGAGAAAGGAAGGCTCTGGGGAGAACTCATTGAGACCTTTCAGAACCTGAAGCGGTTTTATAAGAAAGATAGGGACAAGATTTATCAGCTCCTGTTACAATAGGACAAGTGGTAATGGTTTTAAAGTAAAAGTGTGTCAATTTTGCTTAGATATGAGGAAGAGGTTTTTTACAACAAGGATGATGAGAAACCGGAACAGGCTGCGAAGAGGCGTTGTGAATGTCCCATCTCTGGAAATATTCACTGTCAGATGGGGTGGGCCTCCGAGCAGCTTGATCAAGTGGAATATGTCCCTGCTTATCACAGGGGCGTTGGAATAGATGACCTTGAAAGATCTCTTCCCACCCAAACTGTTCTCTGAGTCTATAATTCTATAATTCTATTGTACATCCACTTGTTAACCTTGTCTTTCCCTGCACAGGTTTGATTTGTCACTGACTGAAAATTAACAGAAGAGTGATTCCATTCCTCATTTCAGACAGACAATAGTTCAAAAAAGAGAGAATTACATAATTCCAGTCAAGGAGTAGGGTCCTCATTCCCTTAATTATCTTTCTCCATTGATCTCAGTGATGTAACATATAGAGTATGCTCCAAATTCAGTAAGGACATCAACGTCTAGGAACTAGGACTTACAGATTAAAACGCAAAATATAAATAATACATAAGTTTTGAGAATAGAGACTGATTCCTTAAAGTACATTTGACATTTCATGCTTATCTTCTAACTTTTTTCCCCCTCTGGAAACACTGTTGTTCTTGACCTTAAGAAACAAAAATTGATTAAATTTTATAGGAAATGCAACAGATGGTTAGATTTTATTTATTTATTTATTTATTTATTTATTTATTTATTTATTAGAATGAAACTCATTAATATATAGGTAATACTAATGAAAATAAATCATTTTACTGTACAGGAGGAAAGTAAACAACATATTATATTATCAGTACCCAAATATTACAGAGAATGTTCTTCTGACCTTGAGATATAACATCATTTGTTGCTATTCAGCTGCTGACAGAAATATTAACATGGCAGCTTGCATTTTGGAGTTCCAGGAGAATGATTTGCACCTCAGTATATGTGTTCTTTTTCTACTTCATCAGCAATTAAAAGGTTAAAGAAACTCTAAACTTATCTGGAAATCTAATTCATTAAATTTTATCACAGTAGTTTTGCAGCCACATTCAGGGTGAAAATGTGATTTAAGTTCTGTTTAGTTTTTCTTGTAAAACAACATATCAGAAAATTCTCTTTTATTACACATTAAGTCATTCACCTAATAACAACACTCATTTATGCACATTACTGATACAGTAAGAGAAATATTGTGCTACTTACTAATAGTAATATAAACTCCTTGATTTTTTTTATTTTTTCTTGTATCTTTTATGAATTCTTAAATATATTATTTGTTCATTAGTTTAAATACCGTGCCTAGATGTGAATGTATTATGAAATATAAGGGCTACATTTATGATCATTTTTACATTCTCATCTATACTTGACCGTTTTCTTCCCCTCCCCTCTCCTCTCCTCCACTCTCCTCCCTTCTCCTCTTTTCCCCTCCTTTCCCCTCCTCTCCTCCCTTCTTGTATGTGATTAATATTGAGGACCTAGAAATGTCAAGATGTATCTCATCTTTCATGTGAAGATTAACGCCACCGTTCAAAATCTATTTTCTATACAGATCAAACATTAGTTGCACTTCCTTCTTCATGCTCTTTATTCCTCACTTGCCTTGATCTGTTCTTCAGGGTCTAAGAAAAAAAACTCACAAATTTTGGCTTGGCTTTTGGAGGTCCCCCAGATCAGTTCACAGAATTTGGAGGCAGTGTTACTAAGCCTGACACTGATAACTCTAGTGTTACAACTACATCCAGTTGAGTTCTGTGCCTTTCTGAGAAGATCTGCTGGCTTCTAAATAACATATAAACAACATGATTTATTAGATTACACAAAGCAAATTTCGGCACTCAAGCTATATATCTAGTGTTCTGTCCTTTATTACCAAGTCATTAACTTTTCCCCTTTAGTTTCCTGTGAAGTTGAGATAAAATACTAAGTACTTAACATCTGTGAAGTACAATATAAATGACAACAGGCACCAAAATTACACACTACCTTTCAGTATATCTGGTAACCTAAATATTTGATTCACTTTTCTCTTTCTCTTAGTAAGCCATCTATTTCATTGCCTTGGAAATTGTAGGAAGGACAAGCCAGATACAGGTATGTGCCTATTTCCCTGTTTACAAGCAATCTGGCAGAACTGAAAGTTGCATTCATGATATTCTCTTTGTAAAAGTAACACAAAATTCTAGTAAGACTTGCCAGATCTGAACAAATCAATGAACCCTTTTCACTGTCAGGCTGGCAGAACACACACTGCTGTGACTGTTAATACTGAAATTTGCCAGTGAAAGTGAACAATTATTCTTCGGGCCTTCTACAGTGTGTTCTAGCAAACTGTTATAATGGGGTGTTTAACAAATAGTATGTATATATTCTATTATATGAATATCTTTTATGGGATCTAATATATTTCAGCTTCAGATTCTACTATGGTAGATCTTCACAGTTACTTCTGTTCTTTATTTGGGTCAATCAGAAGAGGATAAGTGTCAAGATGTACTGACGTTCCATGTTAAAAAACAGTGCTAGATATTATCATGAGGGAAAAAAAAAAGAAAAAAAAAGTTATGACATTTAAACTTACTGGTTTCAAGTGGTTTTGTTCAGTATAACCAGTAGTCTTTAATATCCTCTGACATACTTTTCCCTTGGGATTTGATTTAAAAAAGCCTTATATCTACATACTTGGAGAAATATATATTTAGGAAACTGTGTCATAAACCTAAGTCCGTTCATTGTTATACCCATGAGAGTTAGCAGCAGATAAAAAAAAAACCTGCCTTTTTTAGCCACAGAAAACTATGGTTCTTTTCCTCCTCAGAGAAAACAGTTGTACTCATAAAGGCGTCAAAATCTAAGAAGGTTATTCTTTGGCTTCTAGCTGTAACACTGTTCAGTTTCAGACTCAACATAACATATCTCCGCACAAGTGAAGTGATGAGATCTCGTACTTGAATTATTGAAGAAAAGTAATTTTAAAAAGCTTGAGAGCATTGACGCAATGCAGAGAAATAATAATATTTGCTCTCTTACTCTGAGCTTTTAACCATAAATAAAATATGATTGTCTTCTACAGACATTGTGCAGAACTTAACACATAGAAAGAATGTAGTGAGTTGTCTTGAATACCCAGTATGGTGTGAATTTGCCCCCATCTGCATCAGATGATAGTTATGAGTTAAGTTGCTTGGTATAATTTCTTAAATGGTAAATATGTAAATAGTTTATTTTTCATATTATTTTAATGATATCTTACCATTTTCAAAACTGACCAAGTAGAATTTGCAGAACACATTTTCTTGTAATAACATTATCAAAATTCTTCAAATAATTTCTTCATTTTACAATTGCTTTGATGAAACAATTTCATTATGTCTTCACAATGTAATACTAGAATCATAGAATCATAGAATAGATTGGGTTGGAAAAGACCTCCAAGATCATCAAGTCCAACCCCTGATTCAACTC
>JAYRBT010000001.1:62386855-62422416 GCA_036023395.1 Myiotriccus ornatus | reverse complement strand
TTCTTTCTGAAGAGCTTGTAGCCATCCATGGCAGCACTCCAGTCATGCGAGTCATCCCACCACGTTTCTGTGATGGCAACTACATCATAGCCTTCCTGCTGCACAATGGCTACTAAAATACTAAATAAATAAATAAAATACTAAAAGTATTGGAGCCAGAACCAGCCCCTGGGCTACAGTATTTGTGACTGGGTTTCTTTTTCTCTTTACACTGCTGCTGACAACTTTCTGAGCCTGGAAGCTCAGCTCATTTTCAGTCCACTTTAATGTCCGCTTATCTGGTACATACTTTATCAGCTTGTCTATGAGGATTTCACAGGAGAAAGTTTCAAAGGCTTTGCTGAAGTTAAGATAAACAACACTGATTGTTACTCCCTCATCCACACCAATTATTTGATTGTAGAAGGCTTTTGGTTTGATTAAACATCATTCCCACTTTAAAAATCCATGCCGTACAACCACCTTGTCCTTTCCATGTTTAGAAAGGGTTTCCAGAGTGATTTGCTGCATCCCTTTCCTAGCGACTGAGGTGAGGCTGTCATTTAGCTCCCAAGATCCTTCTTCCTGTCCTTCCTCAAGATACCAGTAACAGTTTCTTCAACACCTTAGTGAGTTGTCGTCATCACTATGAACTTAAAAATATTATGTAAAGTTGCCTTAAAATTATATTGGTCAGTGTTATGGTTTAACCCACCAGGCAGCTAAACACCACTGAGCCCTAAACACCACTATTCCTGAAGTGGGATGGAGGGGTGAATTGGGTAAAAAAAGTAAAACTCATGACTGATATAAAGACGGTTTTATAGGACAGAAAGGGAAGGAAAAATAATAATAATGATAAAAGAATATACAAAACAAGTGATTCGCAATGCATTTGATCACGACCTGTTGACCATTAACCAGACAGTCTCTGAGGAGTGGGCCACCAGTTTTATTGTTCATCATGACATCATATGCACAGAATTTCCCTTTGACCAGTTTGGGTCAGCTGTTCTGGCTGTGTCCGCTAACAACTTCATGTCACCTCCAACCTCCTTCCTGGCAGGGCAGTATGAGAAGAGGGAAAGTCCTTGACTTAGGGTAAACACTGCTTTGCAAAAACTAAAACATCAGTGTTTTATCAATATTATTCTCACCCTAAATCCAAAACACAGTGCTGTACCAGCTACTTAGGAAGAAAATTAACTCTATCCACCCTAGTCAAGAAGTTCCATGTTTTACTGGGTGTTACACTTTTCTTTTAGACTTCAAGAGATTTCAACCACATGAACCCCTGCAAAATCTTTGATTCTTTGATACCTTGAGTTCACCTTCAGAGAAAAACTAAACATTTTTCTCTAAGAGATTTCTTTTACTTCGGTGATAAAATAGGCGTTTTAGGAAAAGGGTTTCACAGGGATAACATGCAAACAAAGGAAAAGCATTAAAACAGATTACTGAGACTAGCAAGCACTGCTATGGTAAGGGAATCTTTGTTACACCCAGCAAACACAAACTCCACAAACTTAAGTAAAATACTGAAAATTGGTATTTAAATTCCCCTCAGGAGTAAAAAAAGAGAGATTAAGAGAAGAAAGAATAAAGAGAGAAAGAGAGGAGAGAGACATATTTACCACTCTGGAGGTCACATGTTGACAGGTCAAGAGGGAAAAGTTCAAGGCGAAGTGGAAACCATGTGCATGTCAATTTCTAGACTCTGGCCATTGTGGCCACTCGCTCTAGGAGCCCTTTGGCTCACTGCCACTCAGTGTCCCCTTTGCCAAAGTGAGGGGTTCCACAACCAATTAGAGACTCCAGGGGGTGGGGGGGCCACCAGGCAGACCTTACTGACAGCCCAGACACGTGGCTTTCCCTGCCATGTGCTCTGCATGGACACAGCCTTGTTGGCTGCAGCCATAGGCCTGGCCCTTCGCCCCCAGTCACCCCTCTCCGCCATATGCTTACAAAGTGGTTCTGACCCAATAATAACAGGTCTGGTGTCTAACATACAGCCAAAACCAGGACAGCTAGTACTTGTGGGTTAATCCTATTAGGCCTTGTACTCTTGCATACGTTCAGTTTGCTTAAATGTTCCGCCAGCTCATCCTCCTCCAACAATGGTAAGTCCCCTTTCCTCCAGACTTTCCTTTTGGAAAAGATTGACATGAAGAATGCATTGAGTACTTTGTCCTTTTTCATGACCTTTGTCACTATGTCTCCTTTCCCATACTGCAATGGACTCACATTTTCCCTAGTCTTCCTTCTGCAGATGATATACTTGTAAAATCCTTCATGTTTGCTTTCACATATCTCATCAGATTCAATTCCAGATGGCCTTTGGTTTTCCTCAGATCATCTGTTTATGTTCAGAGTATTTATATTTATCCTGGGTGATCTGCCTCTTTTTCCACCTCTTGCATGTTTTCTTTCTAGGTCTGAATTTAATCAGATTCTCCCTGTTCATCCATGAAGTCCTCCTACTTCCTTTGCTTATTAATTGCTAAGTAGTTGCACTCCCTATTATAATCATCAATAAAAAGTTCACATTAACTTCATGTGACTATAGCTAACAAGGTTTCAAAGGCTTTCTTTTTTTTCAAAATAATATAATTAAAAATAGTTTTTAATGTGTAAGAGAGTTCCAAGATTAATTTTTATTATATTCTTTATTCTATTGTTAAACAGGTTTCATCAGAAGAAGGTGTATGTTACATTGCTAAGTCTAAACAGCACTAAATATACACAGTGGCTTGAACATTGCCTGACATTCTTCTAAAATACTTTTCTGTCTGGTAAGCAAAGAAGCTGAACTTATGATCTAAACCAATAGAATAATGTACAAGTTGTATACTGCTAAAAGTTGTGGTCACCTAAATTTATTTCACTGTAGCAGTAAATTCAGTCGCACACGAAAAAATCATAAAATCATAGAATATCCTGAGTTGGAAGGAATCCGGAAGGGATCCAGACAGGACAACCATAAGAATTACATGGTGTGCCTGAAACCATTGTCCAAACCGTTCTTGCAAAAAGTGCATGACATATGCTGGAGACCACAGCACTCATGAAGGGCATTCAAACACAATAGAGATTAACATTATAGCATTGGGAGATTTGTGTCTTCTTGGTCTGGAAGTCAGAAGCCGGGTGATGCACCTCAGGCCACAGTTTCAAATGATGACATCTATGTATGGTCAAACGACTCAAACCATCATGCCTGTACGTGAGATAGTCTTCTTATCTCACATTATAGGCAATGGTGGTATAGTCAGTGGAGCCATGAGTTGGAATGCATGTTTGTACTGGCAAGCCACTTATTGCCACTAAATCTGAAGAACCCCTCCACTGGTATTCAGCTGCATACCCACAGATGTCTAATGACACTTAGAGCACTGTGTGTCATCTCAGACATATATACATTTGCTCTGCTAATGTACCGGTCATGCACAGTCCTCACGGATCTTGCATCTCATTTTTCCGTTCCATGTAGAGATCTTTGACAAGATAAGGGATCTCATATGATAGTATGTTTCTAGACTACTGAATTTAGCCTAAAGTTTGGACCACTGTTTGGAATGGCCCCTTATTCATAAAACTATTTTGTGGTGTTGGCCACCTGTGGAAATAAGAGAAAAGAATTAAGAATCAACACTCTTGATCCTTCTATTAGTAAAACTAAATGCCGTTTTTACTCCTACGTCTTATGAAAATATTTCCCTTAATTAAAATGAAAAGTGCTTTGAACAAAAAACATTGATAGAATGAGCTGACAGCAAATTTTGTTTCCATTAAAATGAAAATATGCTGCTATGCCTGGCCACATAGTAGCTGGTCATTTAATTCACTGTCTGGAGGTGGATTTAAATGCCTACATTTATGTATAAAACACAATAAATTTCAGTCTGTGACCCACTGAACATTCATGAAGAGAAAGTGACACACCTAGCAATGAAATTAAGGCTTCAGACATTTCTTTACACTGTAGACTTAAACTACAACAATACCCTTAGGAAAATGCATAATAGTTGTTGTGTTTCACCCTTGCCTTCTTCTAAGCAGAATTACTAATGTATCATAAATTATTTGGACTGGTGTTATAATTTTTTAGATAATAACTTCCAGACGAAATTTAAACCAGCTCTAAGAATGAGAAACAATTTTTGCTGATGTGTTCAGCCTTAAGGAAGTCTTACTTTTATCCCTCCAGAAAAAGACTGAAGATGAAGGGGACAGATGAGAACTTTTTTCACTAATGCTGTTAGAAGATTTGAAGATGATGACCTTCTTACAGAAAAAGAGAAGTAAAAGTATCCTCCTTTCATCCATAATTACTAACACGACTCCCTACCCCCCCCCCTTATTATTTCTATAAATAGAACTTGAGGGAAATATATTGCTAATTCAATATAATAATTTATTTCTCTGCTAGACATAACAGAAGTTTTTAAGGCCAGGTATAATGAATTCCATCATCTTCTTTAACATTCTGAATACGACAAATTTAGAATTGTATCCACTGTATTCTGTCATGAGCTTATTCATATGTAGAAATGATTGATGAGAAATGGAAATTGAGCTGTATTAAGGAATAAACTATAAACAAGTTTTTAATGTCTATGTAAGTTAAACATAATGTAAACAAAACTTTGAACAGAACATGGGTTTTCAGTGCCATGTCTTAGAGATAAAAAGGTCATTCCATTTAAGCAATGTGCAAACCTTGAGTTTTAGAAACCTGATCAGTTGGCCCCTTTTGGTATTTCTTTAGTAATTTCATAAAGTGCAATTACTTACATGGTTGACTGCAATATTATGAAGAATTTACTTTACTAGAATAAGTAAAATAAGGTTTTTAAAATATACAGAAAAAATAAGGAAGACATACAGCAAAGTAATATCATTAATCTATGGCTGCTTTGGAAGCTACATCAGGATGTTGACTCTGGGAAGAGGTTAGTGTGAAAGCCTTGTTATATGGTTGTTTTCTATAGGAACTTTGCAAAGCAGCTTCAAATAATCCCGAAAATGTTAGCTTTATTTGAGTTTTCGGTGTTCTACTTTAGGGGTAGGGGCTGAACGTGCTATGTTACTGCCAAAAAAAGCAAAAAAATGATGGACACTGTAAAATTGATGAGAAGGCTCCAGGTGAAATCTTGTCCTCTTTGAAGTCAGTGGAGCCAGGATTTTACCTCATAAAGCTATTCAAATTACATTGAAATTGAACTTCCATGGACCTTCTCATGAGAACAGGATGTGAAAATGAAAGTGTAAATCCTATTTTCAAAAGCCTTGTAACAATTAAGCAGTTTTATTTGTGCAAAAAATTCTGAGAAGGTACCCATTAACACACACAAAAAAAAATCTGTTGAATAGGCTTTTTAAAACAGTTCAGTGATAGGTTCTATTTTTTTTTTTTTTTTGATATATTGGAGTGCTAAGACTTTCAAATGTATTTGAAGTTGCTGATATTCTTCTGTGTACATTGGGAAGAAAGCCTATAGTGTTTCCAGAAGAACAGCAGTCCTAGTGTGAAAGTCAATGGCCTGAGGCATAAATATAGAAATTAAAATTTTCTATTAACAATAGAAAAGGTGACTAATTACCCTTGATTTTAAATACAGAGAACAGATTAACCGAAGAGTAAGCTGCTACAACAGAAAACAAACATCTTACAGAACTTATCGCAGTTTGTATTCTCTGAAAAAAACAAAGTTCCTACAAAAAGCCTGCTTGCAACATTAAAAACTAGCTAGCAGTGTTCCTGAGAGTTGACTGACTTACTTTTTTCCCAGGCAACTTTTGGCATCTCCATTTTTATTTTTTTTAACCTACGATTGTCTTGCTCTGTCAAAACCCATTTACAAAGATCTTCATACAGGTCTGACTACGGTAATTGGAAGTAGAGATTACTGACTCACTTAACATTAAAAAAAAAGACAGCATTTATCAAATGCATTGCCATCATGATTCCAGGTTCATCACTTAAGTTTCTGAAACCTACAGAAAAATTCAAATAGCTCTACCAGGGGCAAAACTGATGTTAAAATGATTAAGCCGCCATGGAATGTTTCTGCTATTTAAATTGCCTTAACTTTATTTGTATTTGTGCTGGTTTTGACTGGGGTAGAGCTATTTGAATTTTTCTGTAGGTTTCTTCAACTTTCTTCGCAGCAGCTACTGTGGGGCTGTGCTTTGGATTTATGCCAAATACAGTGATGATAATATAGAGATGCTTTTGTGATTTCTAAGCAGAGCTTACACAAAGCCAAGACCTTTTCTGATTTTCATGCAACCATGCTGGCAAGGAAGTTTGGGGTGCATGAGAGGTTGGGAGGAGACCCAGCTGGGACAGGTGACCCAAACTGACCAAAGGGATATTCCATACCATATGATGTCATGCTCAGTATATAAAGCTGGGGGGGGAAGAACAAGGAAGGGGGAATGTTTGGAGTGGGCTTGGTTGCTGGCTGGGATTAAACCATGGCAGTTATTTATTTGACTTTATTTGTCAGTAGATCCATTATCCTGTCTCAATAATATTAGATCATAGAATCATAGTATGGTTTTTTTGGACATGACATTAAGGATCATGTAGTTCCACCCCACATATCATAAGCAGGGACATCATCCACTAGACCTGGTTGCACCTCATCCAACCACACGAAATCTGTTCAAGTGTCCTCTACCCTCACAGTGAAGAATTTCTTCTTAATGTCTATTAGAAATCTACCCTAGTTCAGTTTAAAGTCTTTACCCCTTGTCCTATCATTACATGTCCTTACAATAGTCCCTCTCCCTTTCTTGTGGGCCACTTTTAGGTACTGGAAGGCTGCTTTAAGGTCTCCCTAGAGCCTTCTCCAAGCTGAACAACCTTAACTCCCTCAGGCTTTCCTCCTAGGAGAGATGCTTAAGCCCCTTGATCATCATTTTGGTCTTCCTCTGGACTCACCCAGATGCTCCGTTTCCTTCTTATGTTGGGGGTCCCAGAGATGAAAATAGTACTCTATATGGGGTCTCCCAAGACCAGAGAGGGAGAGTTGGTTATGCTTCTTTTGAGGCAGCCCAAGATAAAGCTGGCTTTCTGGGTGGCAAGCACACATTACTGGGTCACGTTGAGTTTCTTGTCAACCAACATCTCTGAGACTCTCTTGTGATAGCTGCTCTCAATCCATTCTCTGCACAGCCTTGTATTTGTGCTTGGGATTACCCTGAACAGTGTGCAGGACCACACACTCATCTTTATTGAACTTCATGGTGCCAAGCTTGTCAGGGTGGCACCTAGATGGCACCCTCCAGTGTGTTGACTGTAGCTGTTTGCTGTCACACATCACCTCCTTGTTTTACATGTCCCTTAGCATTGGGAAGAGAATCTGCCCTATGATCTTACTGGACACAGAGTTGAGACTGAGATCTACTACTGTTTATTTGAAATTTTTCTTTTTCTGGGATAGAGTTGAAATAACATTTTGTGATTATTTTAGAAGAGAAAAGGGAATGACCACAAAAGTACTTCAGTAAAAAAAAAGGAAACAAAATAAAAGATCCAGGACTTGATGAAGAGAAGCAGTCTTTAGTGCACTTCTTGTTCATATGTACTTGCAAAATCAGTTTTGCATTTATGCTGGTTGATTTCCCTTTATTATGGAAATAGGTAATTTTATTATGATCCCTACTTGCTTGTTCTTCCTTTAAATCTTTAGAGTGGCATAGATCTGAAGTCTCATTTAAGTATTCTATACTTCAAAAAGCTCACTTTCTCTATTTGGAAAATTTTTGGCTGTTATTTGTGCATTTGGAAGATCATGTTTCTCAGCCTTTTAATTTTACAGCTCTCTAAACTTGCAATTTAGTAGGCAACCTTCACATTTTGCAATGTACAAACTCATAGTACTTGCCTTTTTTCTTATAACCTATCACCACTAATTCATTGCAATTTCAAGCTATGTTTCAAGAGTCTGAAACTTCTAAAGCTTTTCTATTCTTTTTCCCCGATATGCTTTCCTTAGTTCTATATTCACATACTGCTTTCATAAGTCTGTGATCTCATAAAAAGCTAAAACTAGGCTCAACATGTGTATTTTTCTCTTTATTCCTGTGTATTTTTTGTACTGTAGAAATTTAAAAATTCTATGCTTCATGACATAAAGCTCCCCATACCGCATTCTACTCATCTTCACTGCTGAAAGCAGATGTGTTATTTTACACTTGTGTTTCCTCTTTTAATTTCTGTTCTTCAAAGTCCCTTTTATTTTTTAATCTATTTTTCCGTAATAAAATTACAAGACTATACTTACATGCCTTTTTTCTATCATGGAGTACTTCTAACCATCCTTCCAATATACATTATGACATGAAGTAGAATTAATATACTGTACCTTCAAAAAAATAATTAAGCTGCATATTCTAATATGATACCCTTCAGCTATTTCCCAGATCCATCCCAAAGGCTTTGTATTCTGCAAAGGGATGCCTGTGGAAGGGGAAATAGGGTATAAATGATATTTAACCAAGTATCATGCAAGTGTCTTCATAAAAAAAAACCTCAACAACTAAAACTCAGTTTTTATTCCACTCCATATTTCAAAAATTATTCCTAAGTAAAAAAAAAAGTATTCCCTTGTAATTTTATGATTTCATCTTCAAAACATTCCTGCATTAGGTAAGTTTACCTTAAAACAGCTTTTTGTTGTGTTTTGACATGTTGACATTTCAATGTTACTGATGACACCAATGGTTACTTTCCAGATCTTGCTTTTGTACAGTCTCAGAATTTGTTCTCTTGCTGGCTTCCTTTTCCATGATATTAAATACAGTGTCATCTGTTGCTCCCTATATTTCATATTAAGGTGTCAGATGTCAAAATTTTTCTATCTTCATATTTTAAATATTTATGGAGTTTTGTTGGGGGTGGTTTATTTGTTTATTAATGGTGCTTTTATAGACATATACAAGTTTAAACAGTTGAATTTGGTCTGGAATACCAGCATTCATATCGAGATATTTTGCTTTTTTTTAAATCTCTTATCTTTATTATCGACCACTATGAATTTGTCAGGTAGAAATATGGGGAAAGAACAGAGGAGTTATAGGTGCTTGTGGACCAAGTACAGGTGGTAGTGGACTATTCAGAGAATTTGCCATTGCTGTTTAGTAAGTTTTTATTCAACAAGCACAATTCTTCAAACATTAGTAAATTTGGCAATTTATATCCAAGCATTTACAGAAACATTAATCTTCATTCTGAGACACCTAGCACCAAGCCTAAATAAACAAACAAATAAATAAATAAATAAATAAATGTAATATTTCATTATGGATAGCACAGTGCATCTTTTTCAGCCCCAAAATATTTGACATTTAAAAAAGAAATTTTCTCAAAAAACATGCAGAAAATGAAGTTTCATTAGATTCTTTTTTAAGTTCTAGAGAGAAAAGTAGAAGAATTTACAATAAGATCATTGTCTTCAGTAATATTTAGGGCTATAATCCTGCCATGTCTTCACCTTTAATACTTAGATTTTAAACATTCTATGAGTACTTAGGCTAGCTGATGAAACCAAACACCTGTGGTATGACTAAATAATACTATTTGTCTACTAATTTTCACTGCTAAGCCAGCTGTGCATTGGAAAGTGTCTGATTCATAAAATTATAGAATTGATAAAGTTGGAAAAGATCTTTAAGACCATTGAGTCCAACCATTAATCCAGCACTGTCTGTCCACCACTAAACCACACCCTTAAGGGTCACATCTACATGTCTTTTAAATACCTCCAGAGGATGGGTACTCAACCATTCCCCTGGGCAGCCTGTTCCAATGTTTGATAACCCTTTCAGTGGAGATTTTTTCCCAGTATTCAGTTTAAACCTCACCTATCACAACCTGAGGCCATTTTCTCTTCTCCTATCACTTATTACCTGGGAGAAGGATCTGACTCCCATCTTGCTATAACCTTCTTTCAAGTAGTTATAGAGAGTGATAAGGTGTCCCTGACCTTCTTTGCTCCAGGCCAAACAACCCCAGCTCCCTCAGTCACTCCTCATGAGACTTGCAGACTTGTGCTCGAGACCCTTCACCAACTTTGTTATCCTTCTCTGGACATGTTCCAGAGCCTCAGTGTCTTTCTTGTAGTGAGGGGCCCAAAACTGAACACGGGATTCAAGGTGTGACACTCATCAATGCCAAGTACAGAGGGACAATCACTGCCCTGACCCTGCTGGTCACACTATTTCTGATACATGTCATGATGCCATTAGACTTCATGGCCACCAGGGCACACTGCTGGCTCATGTTCAGCTGGCTGTCAAACAGCACCCTCAGGTCCTTTTCATCTGGGCAGCACTGCAGCCACTCTGTCCCCAGCCTGTAGCTCTGCAGGGACTTGGCGCTTGGTCTTGTTGAATCTCATACAGCTCACCTTAGCCTACTGATCCAGCCTGCACAGATCCCTCCTTCACAGCCTTCCAACCCTCCAGCAGATCAGCACCCTTAACCACCTTGGTCTTGCCTGTGAACTGACTGATAGTGCACTCATTCCCCTTGTCTAGATCATTGAAAAAAACATTAAACCTTTCTGGCCCCAACACTGAGCCCTGGGGAACTGCACTTTTGACCAGACACTGAATGGATGTAACTCCATTCACCACTGTTCTCTGGGCCTGGCCATCCAGCAGGTGATTCACCCAGTGAATGGTGCACGCATCAAAGCCATGATCAGCCAGTTTATCCAGGAGAATGCTGTAGGAAACAATGTCAAAGGTTTTGCTAAGGTCTGGGTAGACACCATCGACAGCCTCTCCCTCATCCAGCAAGCGTGTCACTTTGTCAGAGAAGGAGACCAACAGGACCTGTGTTACATAACCCACGTTGACTGCTTGTGCCTGATCCCCTGGTTGTCCTGTACATGTCAAATGATGGCAGTCAATATGATTTGCTCCATAACCTTCCCATGCACTGATGTCAGACTGACAGACTTTTACTTTTCTGATTATTAAAAAGTTCTTCATTATTTTAATTATCAACCATCTTTTCAGAAATTAGCATGCTTTTACTTAAAATGACATTGTGGTAGTTGAAACATCATCTAAATAAGTTTTCTGTACATTCTATGTATATATGTATATAGTTCTTGAAGCATATTATAATTAATATCTGCATATGTTAATTTCAGTTATGTACTTGTGTGTTCCAGAGACTTCCAAACAAAGTAGTAAGACTCAAAAAATTAAATGGTCTTTTTCTATTTATCTATCTACTCGCACAAATCTATATATATACACACCACTATATGTATAAACCCAAGAATGTATAATTTTCAGAAGCAGTGTACACTGTAAGGCTCTTGTTAAGGATTTTTTAATATATATTCTCTATTCACTCTGCTATCAAAATATCTTGAATGATTTCATATTTAAAAAGATGAAAAGTTTGATACTGGTATCAGTGAAAGAAATACCACTGAATTCAATATATATGAGACAAAACTTTTGAACTGGAGATGGTCAATGAATAAATATCATAAGGAATATATAGTGGACTAAGTGTATGAAAAATGAAACTAAAATAAGCTCAATATTTTATAATGACATAATTATTTAAACTGATCACATTTCTTCTGGCTGGATGACCTTAAGAGAAGAGTAATATTCAATATGGCTTCAGTTGAATAGTTGGTGGCATATATCTAATTCTGCACACCATTTGTATCTGTTTCTACTATTCTTGTTACTGAAGAGACATACATTGCTCTAGTTGAAGATCAAGTGTTTTTATACACCTTAAAAAATATAGATGAAAGAGGTATGATTGTCACTTACAGGAAAAAAAGTCTATTCTCTTATGCTATTACCATCCTGTAATATAATGTCTCACAAACTAAAAGTAATTTTGGGGGGATATTGAAGTATAAATTTTATTATTGAAAACGTAAGTATAGCATTTACTTATATTTTTACATTCCATATGAAAATAATGTAGTTGTTTTACTTTTGGTGTCAATTGACATTTCTTAGAATCTGCAGTTTTGTTTATTTTAGTCATCCAGCAGTTGTTTGGAAGGTCACTTTTCCTAGTTGTTAATGCAAAGTACAAGGTTCCTGATATAGAATGAGAGTGAAAGCAAGAAAAACCTTGAAGGGAATGATGAGAGAGATATGACATAAGCAAAATTATTCAATATTTTATATGTTGTGGAACAGCTGAATAGTTTCACCCAAAGCTCATAAATAGTCTTTATGTCTCCTAGCTGTAACTCTGAGCAAAGACTGGAATATAACATGAAAAATATATGTAAACTGTGTACATGTCTCATCTAGAAACAAATGGTTATAGCTTCAGTTTATTTACCAAGTGGAGTCCCATTCTGGTGCCATGCAATTAGCACAATAGCACAGAGAGCATTTGAGATATATTGCTAATTAATTGTTAATAACCTGCTGGGAACATAACCAAGACAGACACTAAATTGTAAAGCTAGTTTTCAAGAGAGGCAGAGAAAATGATTTAAAGGTTTTAATCAGAATTCTGCATACAGTTTTCTTCCTCTCTGTATAACATATACATGTATCATACAATATCAAGAGATTTGTGTTTATAATGTGAATTCCATCTGAAAAGTTTATATTACAAGTTCTGTGAAGCTCAGCACACTTAGGACTATACTTAGTAACCAAGAGAGAAAATTATGTATACATGTAGATAATCAATAAAACACTTGAAGTAGAATTCAGAGTCAGAAAGTCTGTCAGAAGGACACTGATAAGTGAGTTCATCAAATTCTGTAGAGGAAAATAGTGACTTGCTGATGATAAACACAAAGAATCACAATAACATTCTTTTTTTTTTTTTTTTTAAATTTAAGGATATGATCTAGGTAAGAACAGAATTCTTTTCATGCATCTAAAGATGCTACTAATCCTCAGCCTTTCACTGCTGAAACATATTCTCATGATTCTAATGCCTTTTATAGAACAATAGAGTATCTGTAAAGGGCACCAGATATCTATGACTGGAAGTAGAAGATAATTATTGCCTACCTGCAGAAATTCTTTTCATGTAATAAGGTGATTATAGCCCTTTGTCAATGACAATTTTCAAAAATGCAAGAGCCAGCTCTAGGGAGGTGAAGAAATAGTAGAACTGGCTGGAGACAGTTGACAATTTTGTTCTGGTCCTGCTAGGTGTAGTAATAGAAAAAGGGGAAGGGGAGGCGAAGAGGAAAAATGAAAGCAAGTGAGGAAGGCAGAAAGGGAAGAAAAGAACCTTTCATAAGGCACACCCATGCTGAATGTCAAGTACTTGAAGAAATATTGAAAAGTAGAACATCTTTTGTTAAAACTGAAATTTTAAGTAATCTATCACTGCTAAACATAGAGGGAGACCCACTTCAAATGACTTTTATTCCTATTTACTTCAATGGTTGAATTACTTTGAGTTAGAGAACTGTGAAAACAACCTATTGAGAAGTCTCTGACACTGGCTAAAGAAGAAATGGCCAAAGCAAGGAAGCAGAATACACAGAAATTGTGAAACTAAGTCCTGTCCAGCAAATCAGAATTTTTTTTTTTTTTTTTTTTTAATAAAAGCATTTAAGGTGATATTAATTCAAGAAAGGTACTCATAACTTAGTGAGAAGCCAGACAAAAGAGAATGCTGGCCATCCAGCCACAAGATGACATGAAACTGGTTTATTCTCTCCAGTGATTACAGAATCAAAAGGCTGAGAGAATTAGGGATGTTCAGTTTGGAGAAAAGAAGGCTCCAGGGAGACCTTGTAGCATCCTTCCAGTACCTAAATGGGACCTACAAGAGAGCAGAAGAGGGACTTTTGGCAAGGACATGTAGAGATAAAACAAGGAGGCATGGCTTCAAACTAAAAGAGGGTAGGTTTGGGTTAGAAATTAGGAAGAAATTCTTTACTGTGAGGGTGGTAAGGCACTGGAACGAGTTGCTCAGACAAGTTGTGGATGCCCCATACCTGGAAGTGTTCAAGGATAGTTGGTTGGTGCTTTGAGGAACCTGGTCTCATGTCCCTGCCCATGACAGAGGGCTTGGAGCTAGATGATCTTTAAGGTACCTTCCAACCCAAAGCATTTTATTATCCTATGATTTCTTAAATTAACATTATCTATTACAAAACTGCTTTCATTACATTTCTGCTGAATTCTAAATGTCACGTGTGAACACTGTGATTCTCTGTATCAGTACTTTCTGATGGTAAATGTCACTTGAGGGGCGGGGGGGTGGAAGAGACAAAAAAAGTCCCAGTAAAATCTTACGTTCTGTACAGTAGAAGAGTTTTCACATTTTAGATTCCATTACAGCTGTCAGATTCTTTCGCTTTTTTTCTTTCTACTTCCTCACTTTAACTACAGAAGTTGTGGTGAAATTCTGTTACAATGGAAAGGAAACTAAGGATCCTAATTCTAAGCAAGATTCTTCAGCTAGAAAAAGAAAGATGTGAGTCATTGTTCATGCTGTATAGAGCATCTGTCCTATTTATAATGGCCATTTACAAATACTGTTTTTAACAAAACAACCATATAAAAAAGGAGGATAGAAATTCTTCTCCCAAAACTGAGGCAAAGCTTTCCCTAAATATTTGTCATATCCACTGTGATAATCAAGTTTCTTCTTGCCTCCTTGTCCACTGACTAGTATTTCTGGAATTCGGTGTTGGATACCCATAATGGATGTTCCCCATGATTGTGCACTTCTATCTTTGCTGCTAACTGCTTTTCTAACTTAGATGGTTAGGTGCATCACATCACTCCAGGCCAGCTTATTTGATGTTCTCTATTTCTACAACCCTCTTAGAAGCTGCTGCTGGATTCCTGCTACCCACTAGTATCCCTCCACAGCTATATTACAAGGAAGTAAAGTTGTTATCGGGTCATCTGCGTTTTGTTTTGCTATTTTCTCCTACCCATAGCTAAGCCATCAGGGCAGCACAGGCATACTACATACCTCACTGGCAGTGCTTTGATGCAGGCTTCCTCATAATGAGCACTTGTGTTGGATTTGTTTTTCCAGTGCATACAAGAATCATCTAATGAATTCAAGCTAGGCAGATGTTTACAAAGACTCAATAATTTGATCAGTGTTTCAAGCAGACGTTAAGCTGTGACAATGTGGGATCTGAATTGTTCTCTGGACGTTTATCTGCTTCTGTCATCTACAGAAAATGCATGATGTGAGTGGGTGAGTCCAGCTAGATGTTTATAATTCAGCAGTATGAATACAAATTCTCATGTGTAGTGTTGAATCAATCATGTTAAATCCAAGGAAATACTGTTCTCTCTAACATACAAATTTTCAGAATTGCTGTTGAAATGTTTCAATTTCTTCCCACTTGGGCCCCTGTCACTGTGTCTACCTTCCATGGGCCAGTGAATGCCCTCTAGTATTCCCTCATTTTATGATAGAACTGCCCTTCATTTTTGACTTGGTTTGTATGTACACTGCTGTGGGGGACCTAATTCAGATTATCTATATCTGGGCTATTTTCTTCAACATCAATTTGAAAAAAATTTTGCAACCCCTGTGATGGCACTTAAAAACCCTTGCGTTTAGTTTTTGAGAAATACCTATTATCTTCAAATAAGTGATGACATTAACTCAAATCAAAACTGACTTAATGTCAGAATATACGAGAGTTCTGAGAAGACATTTTTCAAACCCTTGAGCTATTTTCTCTGCCCCTTTAGCTATTTGCTAAAATGGCCCAAGGGAAGTTAAACAGTCCTAAGTCATTTAGTTTTGAGTAATTCAGAGAGGCTGGTGGCTAGAGTTACAGTAACTGGAGTTAAAACACTAAATAGTAGCAATCATTGTAGAATCATATGTAGCAGTCTCTTGGAAATAATAATGCTAAAAATCATACTGCGACTCTTCACTTAGTTATAAAAAAATAGACAAGAAAATTAAAAATATGTTTTTGGTCTCTTTAATATAAAAGAGATTACTATTTAAAATAGGCAATGATAATCAGTATTCAGTGCCTAGAGAAATTAAGCTTCCACATACTTGAGATCTATCGTAGAGAGAAAAAGGAAATTTAGATTATTATTATTGGAGTGAATGCTATGCATTAGAACAAACTCATGGGAGGCATGTAGTTAAACAATGACTCCTAAGTCATAAAGAGAAAATAAATATATATTCAGAAAAAAATAAAGAGGATTTTATATCTAAAATAATAATGTAATTTAGAAAAGAAAATCTCTACTTCAGAAAATCAACCAACTACAAGAACTAATCAATGAATAGGTATCAAAACCAGGATATATGCAACAAAATTTATGGAACATACCTGCAATAATGTTAAAGACAGGAGATGAGATTCTGCCTCTGTCCATCACTGATTAGTGTCAATGAAAGTGCAAAAGATCTTTGTTTTCTCCTCCCCTCCTCCCACCTTCTCTACTTTTCTTTCAGACCCATCACATGCATTGGGATAAATTTTATATTCTCTTTCCATTAGACGATGTGAATCTGAGATGATAAGGCTAAAGAAGATTAAATAAACTATGCTAAGCATGGTTAGCAAGGTACAGTAGAAACATGTAGGTCTTATTAACTGCAAAAGAAAGTCTGTAATAGAAAGAAGTATTTTTATCTACTCAGACATATTTCTGAGCTAAAGTTAAATATAATCATTAATGAAAAGTTAGCTCATGATTTAGATAACTTTAATAAAACATTTAGCAAATATTATTAGGAATGAGAACACACTAGATTTTTTTTTTCTGAATTTTTACATTACTCAATGTAAATAAAACCAAGAACATTGAACTGATGAAAGGCAACATGGAATTAACCTACCAGATTCATTATCATAATATAAGACATCTGTCAAATTCTAAAGACAACATTTTAAAATTTGGATGAACTTATATGATCCATAATGCAGTATGCTTATACTACTGGGGAAAAAAGGATGGAAATACAATATGTAATAGCAAATTTCAAGCAATATTTCAACATTTACAAAAATAAAACTTCAATATAAGTTGATGCTTCTTCTCACATACATTTCTTTTATCCTTTTCTCAAACTAATTAGCATTCTCTTTTATATGAGTCACACTTTTTAACTAGGACAGGCTGTTAAGTTGATGAACTGAAGTAACTTCTGGATTTTTGTAAGTTTTCTGTTTTCAGAGATCTTGTTTAAGAAGCTTTTTTCTCCTCATCCTTATAAAGATATGTATACAGTTTGTTTTTCTTTCTTCCCTAAAACAAATCTCTGTACAAAAAAAAACAACCAAACAAAAAGAAAAAAGAGTAAAATTTGTTTTGGAAGTGGACATTTTTTTTTTTAAGTGAACCTTCAAGGAGACAACACTCTAGCCAATATGATTTTGCAAACTAGATATATCTGTGCCAGGAATTCATTAAAATAATACTTACAACGGGTTTAGCATTGACTTTATTGTCATCAAAGATGGTAAGCTGATTTCCAAGGTTGAAGTGATTTAATTCCTCAATTGCATTTTAGCATGTGCAATATATTGGGCCTAAGACCTGTCGTATCCAAGGAAATGTGATTTTGTCCTGGAAGAAGAAAAAAGGGAGTTCTTTCTGCAAAGGAAAAATTTAAACTGAAAAAAATAAAACAAAATTTGGTCTGCTTGGTGAGATAATATTCATGTCATAGGACTTGGCAAACTCTAAAAGATTGTAAGAGAATTCCTGCTATACCTGAAAGGAATAACAAAGATACTATTGACTTCAGTGGGGCCAAGATATTCCCTCTTACTAAGGAAATAACTCTAGAGGTCTGTCTTTCATCACTTTAAGTAATATAATTTTAAGTCCAATATATTTATTGCAAGCTACTTTATCACTTGTTTCTAAATAATTTTCTGATAATTAAAGAAAAACAAAACAGAATAAAAGCCCAATGAAAAATCCCAATTTTTGTCAAGCCCCTAACATCTACTTATCCATACAGATGGACACAATGCATGACTTTATTATAACTGTAACAAACATACTTACAATAATACAGAGTCCTATATATACTGTAATAGAATCATAGAATGGTATGTGTTGGAAACGACCTTCAGGATCATCTAATTTCAAACTGTCTGCCGTGTGCAGAGATACCTTTCGCTAGATCAGGTCTCTCAAAGCCCCATCCAACCTGGCTTTGAATGATGGGCCAAAAGCCTCCTTGTTTTCAATGTGCCTTAGAATAATTTCCAGGAGGATGTGCTCTATGATCTTTCTGGGCTTAGAGGTGAGACTGAGATCTAGTAATATTTATTTGAAATGGGAGAGAGTTGAGATATTATTCTGTCATTATTTTAAAAGAGAAAAGGGAGTGACTGCAAAAGTGCTCTGGTAAAGTATAAAACAAAATAAAAAGATTCAGGACTTGATGAAGACAAAAAACCTTTATTGTCTCTCTTGTTTTTATGCACCTGAAAAATCAGGAGTTTTCCATATATTCTGGTTTATTTCCCTTTATTAGGGAATTACTATAATGCCAACTTGATTTTTCTTCCTTTTAATCTTTAAAGTAGCACAGATCTGACATCTCAGTTATTTAAATATTCTATACTTCAAAAAGCTCACTTTCTCTAGTTTATTTCGTAGACTTTTGGCCGTTTTTTGTACATTTGGAAAGATCATATTCCTCAGCTTTACTATATCTTTTTTATGAAAAATATAGATGTGGAAATCATATTTTATTAAAGTCTAGATACTATTTTGGATTTCAATTTTTTATGTCCTCTTATGGAATTTGCAGGATAAACTAAGCGTATATATTGAAAATAGCCTTTAAAATATATCTGTTCTCTCATCCATACTTTTTACACCTTAGCTTTAATATTGATCTCTTAGAGAAACTTTTTGTTTGTTTGTTTGTTTTTGGGTTTTTTTGTTTGATTTGGTTTGGTTTGGTTTGGTTTGGTTTGGTTTGGTTTGGTTTGGTTGGTTGGTTGGTTGGTTTTTTGGTTTGGTTTAGTTTGGTTTATTTTGTTTTTTGTTTAATGGGATCCAATTTTCACAGGGTAGTGATTTTATTTTGGGTGCTCAAGAATCTTTTAGGTGTTCTCTCTTAATAGAACAGTTTCCAAATAGTTTATGTATTATTTAAATATTGGAAATGGTGAGCAGAAGTGACAGCTTGGGATCATGCTGACAAACAGAACTACATCAATAACAAAGGATGAAAATCAAGAGATTCTTGGCTTTCTTTCACAATGCAGTAAGCTGCATGTCTGTGATGATGAATACCACCAAACTGCAATAAAATCAATAAAAATGGAGCATACTCAGGCATGCATAGAACACATCCTTTCATACTGAGTTTTTTCTTTTTTTTTTTCTTTTTTTTTTTTTTTTTTTGTAAAGGTCTTTGGTTTGAAATATTTTAAATGTTTCAAATCTTAAAATTTCTCTCATAATTACTCTTTAGGAAGTGCAGTGTCTGAATTTTACTTTGTTCATGTTTTATTAAAACTGTGACACCTTCAAATCTGTAATTCAGAATTTTAAAAATTATTGAAGGAAGAATGAACAGGGAAATACTATTGACAGTGTTATGCACCTTATAAATCAATATTAAAACAGTGTCATTACTGTGATATTCAAAGCTATTTGTGTTAAGCAAATAAAAACTCAACTCACATATGCAAATTAGCTATAGTGTGTTAGTTTCCACTTTATTGGATTCTCAAATTGCCACTTTGATAATAATCTTTAGTGGGTAATATTTTAAATAACTACATTTAAAACAAGATGCTCCAGCAAACAGGTTATACAGGTTATACTTCCATACACAACACACACACACACTCTCACATAAAAGTTCCATTCCAAGAAGATGATAGGATTTATTAATGGATTAGCAAGAATTTCCTAAAATAATTAATTATGCCTTTGTTTTATTCAGACTTTTTCCAGCCTATCTGAGCTCTGCAAAACTAAACCAAAAAAAAGTGCAAATAATTTGGTGGACTCAGTAGAGCAGATTCAATATTCTGAGAGCTTTCATGGCATAATGTTCCAGTTATAAAATTTTTTAATTATATTTTATATAGAACATAAGAAAGGATATAGAATACCCTTAAATCCTTCTCTTTTTTTGTCGTCTCAGATTTCAGAAAAGTTCTTTTTTTACAAATGAGATTGATTTCATTGGCCACTTTAGTTTATTATTCTTGTTTCTGTATGCTACGGTGTTTTGTTTTCCTGATTCTTATTCTTACAGGTGCTTATTACTTATTACTCGTCTTCCTGGTGATCTTGCTACTGTGCAATGACAAAGGATAATTAAATATTAAAACATTTAGTTTTAATTTGGTTGGACTTCTGATAGTATGTAAAAAAAAAGTTAAACTGTTAACCTCTCAATAAAAAGACGGTAAGTCCAAGAAATATAATGACATATTCAACCCCAAAATAGCTCACATTTTTGGATTCTAAATATAGTAGATTTTTTTTAATTTGCTTTCCTTATAACTTTTCATATGATAATATTTGTATTACATATTCTCATATATTGCATTTTTTTCTATATTACTGCTACTGCTACTACTACTACAACTGTAGACAGAGGTACTTTAAGTGTAGGGAAATGCCTACATAGAAAATTACATATAGCTGAGCCAAGGAATTTAAGGAAAACAGCCAACCAAAGTGAAGAAACAATAAAGAACGTAACCTGTGGTGAACTTAACCAGCCAAACAGGCAATGCTGAGTTGTTGTATAAGCAGGTGCATTGTCTTAAAGAAGATCATAAGGCAGTCACGTAGAGGTTTGTGGGCTCCAGTCAGAAACGACCACCAGAGACCCTCAGTTAAGCTAAGGGAATCATTTTGGCGAATTGATTTCCAGTGTAGTTGGTGCCAAATAAAGAACCCCTGACTTCTAAAATTCAAAAATTGAATCTTAGAGAATTCTTTTAAGAGCCAAATTTTAGGCAAAAATATCCAGATAAGGCTACAGGTCTACAGTCTTGATTCTCCTCACTTAAAAAAAAAAAAATAATCTTTTCTTAATGTCCAAGATGCTATTAATACAATAAAGCTGTGTTTTTTATCTAATTTATTTATTTTGCTGATTTCATTGAAAGAAGCAGGATTAATTTTTCCCAAACTGAGGTGGAAGGGGTATCGTAAAAGTCCCGTTACTTGGTATTTCCTAGATCTTAATGATAGTTAAGTCCATGACTTAGTCATTTCCTTCTTTAGTGTTTGTAGAAAAAAATTTTCAGCAACAAATATTTTTTTAAAGATTATTGTAATGAATGGTTGTTATGTTTTCTAAAGCTGAGCTCTCACTATTACTGACTGAATATTAAGTTGTCATATTGAATTGCTTCAGTGAAGAAGAATTACAAGAATAGTTTTTTCTTGTTTTGATCCCATAATTGAAAAGAGGCTTAGAGCAGACTAACATATACCTATTGTCTACAAGAAGAATTATTGAAAGTTACATCACTTCAAGTGTTTCAAGGTAAAATGATTTTTTTTCCTATCAAGAGGTTAGTTTTGTTTTGCTTACTAAGAGCACTCTGCTGAATCAGATGGCAAAATCATTGAAATCTACTTATGGTACCTTTTCTTTTCTTACCAGGAGAAACCATGTAGAGCTATAAAAATATTTAGAAGTGGTGACATAAGGTCACCTACTTCAGTTTCTGTCTTGGAAAACATTCACTTTCTTTCTTTCTGTTCCAGTGATAGTAAGCTTCGCAATTTTCATAGGCATTCTACTTGACTGCGCCTCTAGCCTAATGATTGCATTCACTTTCTTCTAAAATTTATCCAATGCCTTCCTTACTGCAAATTACAGTTATTATCACATTTTATTTCTTCTTTTGTCGTGGTTTATCCTACCATGTCCTATCTTTTCCCTCATGGAACAAAGACCTTATCTCTTTGCAATGAATTGCATAACTGAAAACTTTTTATACTACCATCCCGTCCTCATGTTCTGTACACTAATCAAATCATTCAGCCACAGGTAAAAGCTGTGGTTCATTAATGTCTTTTGACCTTCTGAGGAGGTTGTCTCATACCTTTCTGGAAGTGAGAAGTTCAACAGAAAGAAGATTGAGATTGTGTACACAGACTTTCTTAAACTTTTTTCACAGTGTCTTCATTATTCTGAGAGATAAATCTCATGATTACCAGTACAGCCATTTTTGTTAATCTCACTAGAAATTTTTTTAAAACAATGAGATTTCTCCTTACCAGCCATTTTTTCATGCCTTCATCCAAACAGAAGAGAGAATATTTTCCTGAATGCTTTTTTCTTTCATTCACTGCTTTAGTTCTTGCTCCTTTTAGAGTTTTCAAATGTGTTTCATGATTGTCTTCCATCAGTGAAGTATTCAATCTATTTGCTGGTAGTTAAAGACATCTTTTGATTTATGCACACCATATAAAATTCCAGAATGCAAAGCTTCTAATACACAGCATTAATATTTATAGGCCTTTTCCTGAAAGGTGCTGAACATTCACAGTTATGATTTATTTCTGTTTCAATAAGTATTGATGATACTCAAAACTCTGCAGGAGCTACCAAGCCCTTTCAGGATTAAGTTAATGTCCCTTACGAAGGACACAGCTAGTCAGACCTAGAGGGCATTCATGGGTGTAAAATAATAAAATAACATTTTTTTTTAGTCAATAAGATCCAGGGATATCCTATAAGCCAAAGAAATAAATTCTATATAAAGGTTATGTGCAATGAATATTACTTTTATTCATATACTTTTATTTAGCAAAGTTTTTTATTTTCTGTCATTCAAATCCTTTGAATAGCTTCTTTTTATTACTGGTATAGGTTTTAATTGGAATGAAATGTTTCTGGCAGTAATTTCTCACTTTCATCTAACTGTAAACTCTCTGCCCAAACTTAAATATTTTAGCTCATGCATAATTGACATGGGTCAGCTACTGAAATCCTAAATTCAGTATTGTTGGAGGTATAATGCATTATAGACTAGAATGTATTTTCAGAACTCCACTGTAAGTTTTTGCCCTTTATCTCTCAAATTCACCTTTCTGCTTTCTACTCCTCCAGCCTGTTTTTATTTATTTTTACTTCTTCATTAATACTGTTTTTTAGGAAACCATATTTTCTTGCAAACTTAATGTTTTCAAAGAAATTTTCAGATTTTTATAAAAATGACATTTTCATAAAATTTTTATTTCTTACTAATAAATCACAAAATCATGCTGTTGTAGCTTTTTTATAGAATCTGTCACTGAAATCATGCAGACTTTTTAGGCCTTTTGTGTTTTGTATTAGTGTTACAGTGCCTGACACAGAAAAAGTTGTATATGTGAGGAAAGAGAATACCTCTGTTTCATAAGGGCTATTTGAGGACTCTGTTTGCAATATCCCATTTTGTGCACCTTTTCAAAATGGCAACCCAAAGTCTGAGAATGCCCACTGAACAACCAACTAATTTTACTCAACATCGTGCTTTAAACATTCTTTATGGTTGAGGGTATGAAAATTAAATGCACAGAGTATTTGAAAAACAGTCTTTCCTGTATTATTCCACTCTGTGCAATTTCAGACTCAGTGGCCACATGCTGAAACAGCACTTTTTATTGCTATATAGTGCCTTAAACATGACATTTATTACAAGCTTTGGTACTGGAAGAAATGGCAGGTGTGTGTATTTAGTTTGCTATTTATTTCTCAAGGTTACCAGAAGAAGGACAGCCAGTCATTTACATTCTTCACTTATAGAATAGCTAGTAGTATACATTTCTCAGGACATTCTGGGAGTCAGAGGTCCATCCCGATCCACTTTGGAAGGATAAAAGAACTGCAGATACTTCTAGAAAATCATCCTCTGTCTCTGGCAGAAGCCTTTGATAAGCACTTTGATACTGGACTGACACTGCCACTTTTAGCAGCAGAATAGTCATGTCTTTTTTGTGACTTTGAAGAAACCAAGAGAAGTTCAACAAAGAAAGTCTTAACTCACTCATGTAAAAGGAGGTCAACCCAGCACATCCTGTCTGAAGAGCTACAGAATTTCAACCTTGCTAAATTACTTTCTCAGTCGAAGATGTAGCTGATTGTAGAGCTATTTCCAATCCTATTCTTAAACTGGAGTTACTCTACACTCACGTGCTTGCCCCAGATGCTACTCTTTGTTAGTACTCAAATGGAAGAGTTCAGACTGGGTATACTCAGGGTGGTAGTGGGTATTCATGTGCTGAAGTTGGTGAGCACTGCAATACAAAATAAAGTTATTCTGAACAATTCAACAAGGTAGCTCACTTCAGGCACTGGCAATCCAGCTAACAGTGTTTTTTGTCAGAAAATGAATATAAGGTATTAATCTGCTTTCTTTACAATACAAAGGCAAGAACTACAATATGTTTCTACCACGTAATCAAATAGCTATATTCGTCTTTACAGGACTAGAATATTCTTGTCACAAAGCTGGAGGACCTTCCGGTTGTGGAGTGGTGTTACAAAACTGCACCCGTATCGTTAAAAGTTTTGTCTTGAAAATTCCATAGGGATAAATTTCTCAGTAGTGTAATAGCACTACCTGTAAAGATACAAATAAACACCTGTACACAGGCTATACATTAGCATGCAATAAAAGGTGTGCTAGTACACCTTTTCACTTGCAAGAAATTAGACCCCTTTTCCCTTACTGATAATCCATGACTATAGACATTTTAAGCAAACAAAAAAAAAATGGTGATAAAGATCAATTATTTCTGTAGACTGTAATCAGCTTTTTAAAAGATTCTTCACTACTTTTGATAAAAAATGAAATTGAAAGAAGAATATATACAACTTTTTAAAATTTGTGAAAAAATTCTTCTATATCCAATAAAATAGAAACAATTCCAGGAATTAAAATCATATAATCTAAGGGAAAAATTTCTTCCTGAGAAATACTATGTCTTCTTTTTCTTTGTTAGTGTTTAGAAGACAATTTTCTTTTACAAAATAGTGGGTAGCCTTTTTCTTTAACAAAATCAAACAAAGAAGAAAAAAGTTCATATTTATGTGGCTGTGGTAAAGAAATGAAAAAGTGAAGCAGTAGAGTAATCTGGTACAGTATTCAAGGTTCTAGACTAAGACTGGCTAACACTTGGTTGTTTATATAATATTATTTGTAATGAAATTTGTGTTGTTAGAGGCAGAAGTAAAACTCAGGACAATCTCTAAACATTTTTTTTTCCAGAGTAATAACTCCGTATTTAGCAAGATCTATTATAGGAAGGAAAAAAACTGATTCCAATAATTAAGGAAAAATTTGAAAGATTTCGAAGAAAAGCTAGAATATAGAGAAATGAGGAAATAATAAAGCCAGCTTGGGAATACAGAAATGCAGAGAGAGAAACAAAGTAAGGATAGGGAGACTAGTGTAATCAAGTAAGGAAAAGAAAACAAAGTCAAGTGTGCAAATTGAAATCTGATGCTAAATATGAAGCTGATGTGAAAGAATAGTTATTTACCTCTTTATCTAAAATGTGCTTCTTTTCTCACAGGAAGTTCTTTGCTGTGAGGGTGGTGAGGCATTAGAATAGGATGCCCAGAGAAGTTGTGAATGCCCCGTCCCTGGAAGAGTTCAAGGCCAGGCTGGATGGATCTCTGAGCAACCTAGTCTAGTGAAAGCTGTCCTTGTCCATGTCAAGGAGCTGGTCCTTTCCAATCCAAACTATTCTATGATTCTACAATTCTAGGATATTCAATTAAAAAAAATCATAGGTCAGTAGAGATATTACTTAGTATTCATATCATTCTACTGAAAATCAAACAAACGGGAGATACGTTTAAAGAACAAAAATTGTCCTTAGCTCCCATGTTCATTGAGCTAGTAATTTTTCTTAAAAGAAACAAACAAAAAACCCAAACAAACAAAAAATTCTCCCTCAAAATTGTTTTGTAAAAATTATTTTGCACAATTTCTTTTAAACATATTCAGTGGTCTTAGATAAGCCAGTCCTATTCTTTGATGTAACTATCCATATCTTCTTTAGCATGATTTTATGATGGTGTAGTTACAGTTCTACAGCTATTGTTGACTGAAAGAGATATCATTCTTGGAAAAACAATTACTATATCCTGAGAAAATGTCAACTCATTTAGAATTTCAGAATTCAAATTCTTGCCAATGTATGTTGCAGAGAACATGTTATATGGACTTAGTATTCTCAGCAGCAATTTCATGTTGAGTAGTAAGTCTAGATTAACTTTTTATTCTTAATTTTCAAAACAGTGCATGGAATTATTGCTGTATGCATGTCTCAGCTGACACATTTGACACATTTGCTCAACATATTCCCACAGTTTAACCAAAGTATAAGATTAAACCTCTTTTCTGCATTTCATTTCCAATTTCCTGCAGTTCTTTTCCTAGAATGGTATATTTTCATTCGTTTTTCAGAAGTAAGTGATAAACTTTCCCATTAAAAAAAAAAAAAAAACAACCCTCTATTTTTTTTATTTTTAAGACCTGAATATATTTTAATCTCAGAAACATATGGTTGGGTTGGGCTTCTGATGAGACGAGGAAACATAGTGGAGTCTTTCAGTAAAAGCATTTAGATGCCAGAGAGGTGTCTCAATCAGTTTTATAATGCCTAAACAGGCATACATTGGAGTTTAGTCACTATCTCCTAGAAAACAAGTGATCACAACTCTTATAAATGGTAAAGAACAGCTGTTACTTGAATGTAATTACCCCTTTCTACCCACCTAAATCAACAGTTAATTCCTATTCTAAGTGTGTCTTAGAAACAGAAAACATTTGAACTTTTTGCCTGAACCTGCTCTAAGCATATATCTGTATGGTGAGTCATGGGAACTCTCTCTTGTTCCTAGATTTAGTTTTGAAGGCTTTTAAACACAGTATTCTTGTGGCATATGTCAGGCAAAGGAGGATGGTAGTTGCAATATTCTTTATGCTAATGCAGTAGCGTCTTTTACACCTTAACTTCTCTTGAAAATAATTTGAAAAAGCTGTTCCAGAAGTGTATGTCATAAAACCTTTAAAAATTCCCCCCCCCCCTCATTTGTCTGGAACCCTACTGGAATTTCTTATCTAGCAGGATGTTTATTTACACTTACAGTGATCCGTTATTTTAACTATTCCTGTCACTTGTTGCAAAATATGCAGAGGAAAAGCATTGACAACCAGTACAGAAAATAATAAGATAATTTATTCTGTTATAATAATTCTCATGTTGCTTTTCATGCTTGCAGTGCTGCATTATTATTATTATTTTTCATACACACACACACAAAAGTGTGATAATGAGGGAGATGTCATGAAGGAACAGTCTTGAAGACTCCTTCTGATTAACAGCTATTTCTTGCTACCACACATATACCTGTGCTTACATAAATATTCTTATGTATGTGTTCTAGCCAGACTAATTTAGGATGAACATAAACGTGTTACCTGAACAACATTACCATTCATTAGAAAGGCTCATTTAACATCAGTATAATTGATATTCCAGTTGACTTGTACTAAAATCCAGCCATAATATAATGGCTCTATTATACATCGACCCAATATTTGCATTCACTTTTTTATCTTGTTGTTATTATTACCATTACCAGTACTATTATTATTATTATTATTATTGCTATTACTGTTGCTGTTGCTATTAACCTGGCATGTTCCAAGAACAGGGCTCTAAGCAACCTGATCTTTTTGAAGACGATCCAGATCATTGCAGGAGAGGCATTTTATTTAATATGGGCAGATAGAGACAGGACAAGGGGCAATGGTTTTAAACTGAAAGAGAGCATGTTCAGATTAGATGCATTTGTTGCCCAAAGAAGTTTAAAATCCCCCATCCTTGGAAGTGTTCAAGGCCAGGTTGAATGGAGGCCCTGAGCAACCTGATCTAGTGAGTGGCATTCCTGTCCATGACAGAGGGGTTGGAACTTTAAGGTCCCTTTCAACCCTAACTATCCTACGATTCTACGGTTCTAAGTAGCGTTGTTAAAGGTTGGAAAATTCAGAACTGCTGTCTCAGTTGAAAGACCTCTGTGATAAATATGTTGTTTTTACCAATGCAGAATAGCTAAGAAAAGATCTACTGCCTTCAGTTTCTTTAACAGCCATCATTACTATCTTTGAATCTGACTTAAAAATAGTTTGAATGTCCACAAGGGCAGTGCAAATTTTAAAACTTATCTACCGTTGACTGAAAAATTAGAATAAGGGAAAGTGCAAAAAAGGAACAAAGTTTGTATGTAGAAATAATAGTAATTTAGCAATGCAATAGAATGGAATGTGAAATAGATGACTAAAAGAATGAAAATTAAGAATTAATCCTCATTTAAACCAAGGAGGTTCAACAACTGTGGGATAAAACTCAATTAGCAATTTCAAAATAGCTGCTGAAAATACAAAACAGATAATTCATCTCTATTTTTTCTTGATACTAAATGTCATTGATTCCCTTCTGTCAGTGGAAATACTATTATTTATAACAATGTTTTCAAAGAAATTTGATGTATAAGAGGAATAAATGACATAGCTTTGAAAGATACTGATTTAATAAATTCTCTTGTATGGGTGATCCTGCTTATGAATGTTCTTAAGGACATGAATTTGCCAGCCATGACATATGAAGGCATTGTCAAGCTTCCTTTCTGAAAACATATTAGCATAATATAGTCTACACTTTTACAGTGAATGTAACTGAACATTTGACTACATTTAATTCATTGAGTAATATTATGCATTCTCCATATGTGGGAGTCTTTGAAACTGGTCATCTTCCTAAATAGGACCCTGGAGAGAATTGCAAATTATTGAGCATGAATTGCAGAGATAAATTCCAAGATTGCATCGTATACAGACACTGTGATTGCACTGCCCTTGCTAGACACAAAGTACAAGAGAGGAAACTTATGAATAAACTGTTTCTATAAAAACATATCTGTAATACTACAATACAGACAGAAGAAAACACATCAAACATCAACAGGATTTGCTACAGAAATATTATAATTTTGATGATGAAGAATATATTATGGTGATGAAGAATATATCATCCTATGATATAGCTTTTGGAAGTTTATTAAGTACCCATAGGTATTCTTGAAGAGTGTCTCGAAATTTTCTAGGTCACTTAGATTTTGAAAACCAATTGTTTTCTGTTTTGTTCTTTCTTTGTCTCTATTTAAAAGAGTAATGTACACTTTCACAGATTGGGAAAAGGAAAGTCTGCAAGGCACGCATAGAAAGACTCCGTCTTCTGGTTGTTCTTAGTGTGTACACATTTGTTGATATTGAAGTCAGTGGGTATTTTGAAAATTACTTTCAAAAGAATAGGAAGTAGAAGAGATAAAAAAAAAAGCAAATTAAAAGAGGGGCAGAGCCAGATAAATAACATGTCCATTACTTTTATATTCTCATGTCCAGTTTTGTGATTTCCCTGAAACTGAAGTTAAGGCTTTCAGGCAAGAACAACTGAAAACAACCTTGAGGAGACCTTGACCCAGACTAAAATATCACATCAGTGAATGTCAGGAGTAGCTTACTTGTCCAAAAAGTATTTTTTTTATGGCTAACCAAATCATGGCTGACTTCTGTTAGTATAGTAAGATTGAAATAGGAATAAATATCTCTTTCATTTTTTCAAAAGTAAGTGAATTTTTGAAATGGTAACCAGATAAACAGTGCATACCAGTAACATATCAGATGCTAATTTAAATTTAGGACACAATGAAATGGAATGTCAGGGGAAGGTTAGACTGGACATTAGAAAACAGTCTTCACTGAGAGGGTGGTCAGTCACTGGAACAGGCTCCCCAGGGAAGTGATCATGGCACCAAGCCTGTCAGAATTCAAGGAGCATCTGAATGACGCTTTTAGTCATATGATTATTTTTAGGTAGTACTCTGAGGAGCAGGGAGTTGGACTTGATGATTCTTAAGAGTACCTTCCAACCTGAGATGTTCTGTGTTTCCATAAAATTAAATCAGCTATGTATGTATTAAACTGAACACATACAGTGAAGCGTAATAAATAAAGCATAAATGGCCTCATTCTGGGTTTTTTCAAACAGGTGAAGGTTTCATTGCAATGCCTAACTTTTAGGATGGTTTGTCACTATTAAACTTGGTCTTGCAATATAATTTACAGAAACCAGCACAATGAAGAAAGTAACCATGAAGTCATGACATTATAAAAGCCAAGGAGAACATTCAGAAATATTTGCCTAAAATATATTTTATATTTAGAATTCCAAGATTAATCTTATCCTAAAGCATCTAAAATAGATTAGATGTTTCTCTCTTATTGAAGGCATTTCACAATCCCTTTTAAATTCCATAAAACAAATTATTTTTTCTGAGACAAGATAAGGTTTTTGATCTGGTTTATTTTATTTCCTTTTCTATCACTCAGTATTCAAATACTGAGCTATATGGTATTCTGGGTGAAGGTTTCCCAATCTTTTCTTGCAGAAACTATTCTAGTTTTAATGATTATTGCAGCAGAAATGAAAGTGTAAACATCTCAAAAGTACTTTCAACTTTTTAGATTATACCTTCCCTCTTTAAAAAAGCTCAACAAACAAACTAAAAAACCCACAGAAAACAAACTAAAAAAACCACAGAGCAACAACAAGGGGAAAAAAAATAATGAAAAGGCCAGCCAACAAAACAAACAAAAATACCACCACCAACAACAAAAAGACCAGTCTAATTAATACAGAAATTGTTCTCCTTTTAGGTGTGGGTTCTAAGAATTAAAATGCAGAATCATGTATTCAAGTGTGTAACTTGTTCCATTTAAAACAGCTTCAAAATGAGAAATTAAAAGAATCATACATTAATATATTCCATGGCTGAAGAGGTAGAATATTTTTCTGCTTTTTCAAAATCCAAGTTCAAATGTGCTCAGAATTGGGTAATAGTTAAGTCTGGTTGCCACAAATTTGCTGAATTGCACAGTTTCAAGCCATTAGGAAGCATTAGAAAGATGCCATCACTTTATTTTTATGGTCTCTTGACTAAGATTATTCAAAGGGTACATGACACACCTAATGGCCTTAAGGTTGAATGGCAACTTAACTTGCTCACTATTTAGACAGTTTTCTACATTTTCATTGTTAAACTCTTTAGTTGTCCAGAGATGTTAAACTGCTGCATACATCAATGAAATAGCCAGGAGTTTTACAGAAATTGCTAAATTTTATATGTACGTTCTTAAATGGGTATGTAAACTAATTCTACCTTTTTAACTATCAAATTGCAATACAGCTATGAGTGTACCATGAACTGCATACTGTATCTCACAACCTCTGTGACTTTGTCTCTTCTTCTCTCTTTCTTCATTTCCCTACTGTCTCTTCTCTCTACCTCTCAAAATGTATTTCCTCCCACATCTTAAATATTCATAGAAGGTGCTGATAAAATGTCAAATCTTTATCTTGCTTTTCAGGCAGATATATTACCTTTTCCTTCTGATGGTCTATAATGTAAGTTAGATTTTTAAAAAATGTCATTCCATTACTTAATTGGACATACTTGTGATGCATCTAAAGAAATACAGAAGAGTCAAGTAAAATTAGTATTATATTAATTCAGAAAATGAAAATTTTTAACTATAACAAAAATTATAAATTACGTGGAACACCATGGATCAAGTAAGTGGTTGCTATAGTTTAAAATTTCAAACAATGACATTTTCAGGCAAAACAAATTTTCTATAATCTTCATGATACCTCTGTAATCACAATGTATTTAGGCTATTGACTGTTGTGTATACAGAATCCTGAGTTTGTGGTACTGTCTATGCTCCAGTAAATGCATATTTAGAGACAGATCCTTGTGAAAGAAATACATGTGTCCAGAGACCCATTTGTACTGTTGGCAAACAAAGATATAGGAAGATGTAATATAGTAAAATTTTTTTAAAGTTACAATAAATCACTAGTTAAATAGATTATATATTTGTAATATAATACTAGTGCATTTGCAACTGATGAAAGTGTCAGAATATACACAGAACTAGCAGGTGGCCAACTGTAACTTGAAGAAGATAACGTCTCAGAAAGTTTTCTCATATTGTTCTTGAGAATTAAGATCTGTAGCTCTGAGAAGCTGAATCTGTAGCGCTGAAGGAGAAAATGAGGCTGCCCACATGGATTTCAGGACTTGTCCACCAACACTTTTCACTGTTTCCCTTTTATTCATATTCTTTCACAAACATCACCCGGTATTTTTCTTTTAGTCAACCAGAATTTCCAGGATCGTCCCAAACCAGTGCCCTGATCCCACACATTCACTCTCACATCATGTGGTGACTGTGTTCAGCCATGAGAGAAAAACACATGCTTATCATGCAGGCTGTTTAAAGTGGTTTTCCACTTTGATACATAACATTCTCTCTTTCAAAGCACTTAGCCAAGCTTGATCCTCCCTTTTGATTCCGGTTAACTAAATGCAGGTGCAGAGTAATTCAGCTTGTTACCACGTGTAGCTCATTTTGGCCAGGTTGCAGCTTCCTTTCAAAAAAAAAAACAAACAACAGTTGACATTTTTTTTGAAGGAAAGTTAGATTGGGATGTAGCATGCAATAGCATTCAAGCCTTTCTCTCCCACATCACTTGTTTGTTTTTGTTTGTTTGTTTTTTGGGTGTTGTTTGGTTTTGTTTTGGTTTTTTTGTGAGCTTTTATACCTTAAGTCTATTTCTTTAAATAATTAGTGAAATAGAATATGCATTCATACATGTAATCAATCACACAGGGTGGGTTTGTTTCTTTCAAAATTCTTTGTAAAAATAATCCCTAACACTTCTAAATTAATAAGTTAATTACCTTTCAAATGTTATAGTAGTAAAAAAAAAAGTTTGCATATATGATGTTACAACATTTTGATGCTAAATAGTGTTACTAGTTTCCTGGTAACCTTGTCACTTGATGTAATTTTATGGCATGGCATCAACATGTCTACTAATTCCATGAATGTAAGTGGGAAGAAACAGTCCACTTTGTCATCCTATGTCTCTACAACACCTTGGACTTAAAAAAATTTCCTATGTGTTTTCCTTAATTTTACAACCAAAGACCTCTTTATATACTTATAGCTGGACTTCCTTAAAATAAAGTTTATGCACAATTAGCTGCCATTATTTGTCCTTTCCCAGTCTTAAGCATATCTTGGGCAATAGAGTGTCTCAAGGGAATTAGTAGGAAACCCTGTGTGATTTTACTATTGTAGAATATACAGAGTTCAATTCCTGAATGACTGTACTGCAGAACACACATATTTCACTTTCTGAATGAATCTCTTCCTACAGGCATGTCAAAAGGAGCCCCACTTATTCTCCTTGAAGCAGATATCTGTCAGGGAATACGAGCTGCAGTAGTGAATCAGTGCTTAACTGTGAGTTTTTCCTTTCTTTCTTTTCTTTCTTTCTTTTCTTTCTTACTTTTCTTTCTTTCTTTTCTTTCTTTCTTTTCTTTCTTACTTTCTTTTCTTTCTTTTCTTTCTTTTCTTTCTTTCTTTTCTTTCTTTCTTCTGTTTCTTTCTTTCTTCTGTTTCTTTTCTCTCTTTTTGTTTTCTTCTCTCTTTTTGTTTTCTTGTCTCTTTTTGTTTTTCTTTCTAGATAAATATTCTCTTGTGACAAAGTAATTTTTGGTGCTGGATTTTTTTTTCCTTTTTTTAATTTTTTTTTTTTCTGAGACAGAACACATGCCTGAAGTCTCAGGGATTCTTATAAAATGGAATTTCCATCTTACACACAGCTCTAGATATAAGCCTGGAGCGTAAATGAGTAGTGGTCTATACACTTTCTACAATAGATGGTGTCAAATTAAGTGTACATAACTAGAACTTTTGGCCTTTGACTGTATGAATCACTTGGACAAGTAATGAATGCAGTTATTCATAAGTATTTGTGTTTTATACCTTATAGTTACTAGGTAATGAAAGGAATATACATATATGAATATTAGCAGCATGCACCCAGAGTATAACAAAAAAAATCCCTTCAGGAAGAAAATAAGAACCAAACAGTTGGCAATATGCTTATTTTTTTCACTGTGTTTCTCCTTTATATAGCATATATTAAGCAGCAAATGTGATTAAAATGCCTATGCTTGGATGTAAACCACTGCAGCACTTAATATTAATTGTTGTTGAGAAAACATGTGTCAAAAAAGAACAAAACAAAACAAAAATCCCTGACTAAACATCTTTTGTTCGAGTCCCAGCTCCACTAAATCTTCCAGACAGAACCTCCTTTGTGAAAAATTTTAATTCCCACTTTCCCCTTTAGAACAGTAGGTGTCCCTTACATGAGCTATAACTCTTGCATAATTGGGCAGCCTAGGACTCTTTCCAAATTTTCTGTGACAGGCATAATTTTTCATAAACACATCTGTCATAGGTTTACAAAAATCTAGGAACAATTATCCAAAAGAAGTAAATTATGATTTATGCAATGTCTATGAGATGTGATAGAGAAAACTTTGTCTTTTCTGTTTATTCACAAAATAATTGTTCTGTCAGTTTGCACTTTGAACACCTCCTAATAATATATAACATAGGCAACTTTCTGTTATTTGTTTCCTCATGCACTACTAGTTTATTGGTAAAAATCTGTGGTTTCATATGAAAAGCATATGGCCTTTTAGAAAAAAGCACTCTATAGTATTCCAAAGAATACTTTATTCTCTGAATAAACTGGGTTTTTTTCCCATACTGATTTGGCAGGACAGGAGGTAGAAAGAGACTTTGATACCTGCTTTTATGTTCACACATTTAAGTTGAATTCCAGTACGACAAACATGAACACTGCTCTTGACACAGCTAACACAGAAACTGGGTTTTTCATGATGATATCTTGGTTCAGATTTTGGAAAATAAGTAGGAACTATAAGGCATTATTCTTGTGTTACCTGTACCCCAAAGAAACCTCAGTTACTACTTTGGCTTTTGAATCTCTAGAAACCAATTAAGCAAGAAGTTAACTAGGTGTAACTGAGATGCAAATGAAAACAGAAGGATTTGGGACACACAAAGTTAGTCACTCAGTGTCTTATCTACCTGTGTTTGAGATTATGAACTTTTTCCTGATATTAGGTCCCTGTTTTAATATGAAAAAACGAAGGTTAGGGGTTGTTTCTGTCCCGTGGAGAAAATGTTTTCTGTGTCATTCTGTTTAGCCCTAATTGAAGATTCATGTATATTGATTGATATATGATAATCTGCAATAAATGCTTCACTCTTTAATTTATTTTGAGGATTTTACAATCAAAATGCATTACGAAACAGTGATCTGTTCCGCAGGAGTCCCTGCACTAATTTTAAAGACATTGGCTAGGAAAGCGTGCCTTACCCTGACAAGGAGATAGGTGATGGGAAAGCTAGACAACCCAGGACAGAAGTGAGTGGCTTCACTAAAGACTGCAGCTGACAGGCTGAACTATAACAGTGAGATCTATTCAATCATTCTCTTGGTTTAAGCATAGCTGGCAACTAAGCACCATACAGCCACTCACTCACCCAGCCTCTCTCTCCCCCCTCTCTCTCCACTCCAGTGGAATGGGGAGAAGAACCAAAAGTAAAACTTGTAGATTGAGAGAAGAATAGTTTAAT
>JAYRBT010000001.1:62375594-62386755 GCA_036023395.1 Myiotriccus ornatus | reverse complement strand
AGTTCAGGTCATCTGTCACAGTTATGGTCCCTCCCAGTTTCTTTTGTGTACCTCCTTACTGACAGAGCATGAGAAAAGAAAAAAAGTCTTTGACTTAGGATAAACACGACTTAGCAAAAAATAAAGCATCAGTGTGTTATCACCACCATTCTCATTCAGAATCCAAAGCACAGCACTGTAACAACTACTGAGAGAAATTAACTCTATCCCATCAGAAACCAGGACAATCACTTTTTGAATAAGATCAATCAATAACTTGGCAGATGGAACAATAACAAAAGGCAGTAGGAAGACTCAAATGCTGATGAGATCAAAGATATAAATCCTTACCTGAGAAAAAGTCCTAATCATTTGACTGTTAGATGAGTAAATGCTGTCAGAGTTCAATTTTTCCCTTAAGAGTAGTTATACTTTATTTAGTAAAATACGTTTTCTTATAACACAGCATAGAAAGGAAAGAAAAACAAGAGTTAAGATGCTTATTTTTTTCCCTAAAGGGAGACTTGAGTAGAATTGAAGTACTTAATGACAGGTAAAATAATCAGAAAACCAGCATTTCAGCAGTCACTACCTTTGAGTCATATATTTGTGTACTGATGATGTCCTAAGTTCAGCTGTCCTTCTTAATCAGTACCTTCAGCATTTACATTTCTATTTTAAAGCATAACATAGACTGAGGAACTATATGGTATCAGAGGGGACCAGATTTCGTTATGATTTATTTAACAGTGCATATACTTAAGGAGAGGTAACTAAGTTTTTACAAATATCCTGCATATTTGTAACCCCTCAAGAGCTCTCTCTAGCTCTGAGTATTTCAGTTAACTTCTCTTGGTCTTGATTTGACTGCCAATTAAAAAGTAATAAGAAATATAATATTTTAAATAACACATATCAATATTTTTTATCAATTCTGTGGCCATGGAAAGAGGGAATTATAGCCACCCAGAACATAGCCGAAGGAATAAGAAATTTCCTTAGTATTTTTCCAGTGAATATTTTTTGCTTAACTTTGCAGACAAAATACTTCTGCCCTAGTTGGTGTTGACAGTAATTTTTATGACAAATAAATTAAGTCTCATCATGATTATATTTTAGTGTTCAGATAGATCCCTGCAAGTTGTTCATCATTTAGTAGAGCTGATTTGACATCAGTTCTGAATTCCATAATAGCAAACATGTCATTTAAACCACTCTTGACCAGAGTGACTTAAAGGATCTTCAACCTGAATGAATTCTGAGTTCTAGAACATTTATTCTAAGATTGTTTTCTGAAGCAGATAAAATTAATAACTAGCTAACTAAACAAAAATGACTAAAATACCTTAACTCATCAGGAAAAGCTCTAGGATAAAATTTTAAAAATAAGTAAGAAAAATAAAATGTTCTGCATCAAACTGCTTGCATTCAATACTATAAGTGTGTCTGAGTACTCTGTTTTGAGGGTTGTTTTTTGCTTCTTTCACTGGGGCATTGTACCAAAAACCTCTTTCCAACTCATATGTGCCAATTTGTATTTGTATATGGCATCATAAAGGAGATCATTTTAGTTCAGAATAATTTTCCACCAGTTATAACACAAAAGTGAAAAAAGTCTGCTGTGAAAAGATGTTTAGCAGATGTAAAACTGTCATATATAATCCATAAAACATTATATCAGCGACAGGGTCCTTGTTGATAAAATGAACAGTGTCTGCTTGGGCTTTAGCTAACTGTCCCAGTTCTGCCAATTACGAAGCGACAAAGTTAATTCCCGTAAAGTCAGTGCTCTGAAAGACATTACCGTAATAACATTAAAACCCATTCAAATCCATATTCCCTGGAAAGTGACAGAATTAAGATTTGATTTCTATGTCAAGGACTGAATTTTGGAGTGAATTTAAAATGCACAATGGGAATTCTAAAACTTGGTGACTGAATGTGACACGTCCCATTATTAGAATATCCCGCCCTTTCTAAAAGACTCCTTTAAACACAAGTAATAAAACAGCAAAGGTTGACTCACAAGCTGAAGTGTTTTTCTGATGGCAGTATGAAGACTGAGATTCCTAAAGATTATTATCTCAAAGAAATCAGTAAGAAAAGAAACAATTAAATCTTCAATTTCCATATAGATTCATATAAACCTACTGTTTCTGCAAATTAGTGAATAAAATGCCTACCACCAGCCTTAGGTGTCCTAGATGTCTTAGTTATTACCATCCTGATACATGGTACAGCAAATGCCAAAGAAAATGAAGATATTAAGGAGTTGGTAGAGTAGACTGAATATCACTTCTCCCTAGACTTTATTTTTCTTAGGTACTATAGACCCTTTTGTCAAGCTTTGGACCAAACCATAACTGGAGTAAAGTGGAAGAAATGATTGCTAGGTCAGGGTGAATAAAGAGCAGTGAGAAATCTAATGCAGGAAGGAAAAGTGTAAGATCTTGGGAATGAGGACAAACTTGTGGTGAAGAAAACAGTAGCAGAGAAGGGGATTAGTTTGGCCACAATGAGATAATGGCAAAAGACAAAATTCACTAATGCAAATTTTATTTTTTGCAGACAATCATCAAAATTAATGTGAAGAAGCAAGAAGGCTTCTTAAAAAGCTCCTTTAATAAGGGGCTGGAAAAAAATTTAAACATGAAAAATGATTGAGCTGAATAGGAGCAAAATTTGGGCTTTACAAAAAACCAAAGGGGTTTTTTTTAGGTGTTAAAGAATGTGGGAAACAACTCTGATTACATGCAAAAATATTTTTTTTGGTAAGGATAAATAAATAAAGTTAGCCTCTGATGGTATCACCATACATGACAAAGATTTGAACAAGTGGGAGAAAAAGTTCCCCTTATAATTATTTAGGTATGCATTTTGTCATGTGTACAGATAATCAGATAAGTTTGAATGCAATTAATCAACAGACTTATTGATGTAGAGAACTAACAATACTTTGCAGAAGTTGTACAAGTTGTTCACTATATATATGCTTACAAATAGATGCCACAAAATGTCAAAAGTCCACTTTATTCCGAGAAGTTAAGGACTAAAATTAGCATTCAAATGTGACCAACCATACAACAGACCTAGAGGCACTGAGAAACTACAGGCTAGATGAGCCAAGAAGCCAGATGCTGCCTTTGGAATAATATTTTTCAGGCCTTGGCATCAAAAATCTGTGATGCCATCCAAATGATTCCTATACCCTATAAAAGCTGTTTTCTTCAAACAACATATTAGCCATATTAACTATCCATCTATAGAATAAAAATATATGAGGGTTAAGATATAAGCAATTTATTTTAACTAATCTTAAATGAAAGAAAATGTACACATTTATAATACTTGAGACTGTTCTTTTAAAATTATACTTAAGAGAGTGGATATGTGAAAGTTAAAAGACAGGCATTTTTCTCGATGCTCCATAAGTCCTGTTTTCTCTTTCTAACACATTCAGGTGAATTTCACTCTGCATTATTAATAATAAATAGGATCTAAGAGAGCAATCACAAACAACTCTTATGAAGCCAAGCTAATTACATGTAAACGTTCTTTTATATTATTTCCCATATGAAAGACCTACTTTTATACAAAAAGAATTTGAGTTCTACTGATAGCCACTGAGGTAATGGGAGTTTTGCTCTTAGTTCAAGAGTCTTCAGATTATTTCGTAAAGCTCTCACTCTAAGATTTCTCTGGACTTGATTTTTGGTATAATTTTATGATCTTTACTGATTATCTTCCACACATCTCAATTCACAGCAAAGCTCCACTGGAATTTCTAGATCAAACAAGGAAGCAGAATGTCAAAGAAGGTAAAACTGGTCCAGCAGCAGCTGTGTGAATGGAACGAGCTTGTTACTCCTTTCCTTCACCAGCAGCTCAGCTCCAGTCCCCAAGGAGACGCATCACCTTTCTGATCTGTGAGCTGCGTGATAGCTTCCCAAACAATTTCAGTTCAGTTGACAAATACATTTTGTTCAAATGGCTTAAATTAACTTTGGTTTGGTTTTCCTAAAAAAGGTCACAAAGAGCTGTAACAAGGAGCTTACCTGGCATCTCTGACATGGTAGTGATGAGCAACTGGGGCAGAATGAAGGCTGGAGGCAGCAATCAATTGCTCTTCCTGAAAGAAGTGCAGCTGGAAGAACTATAGGCTTAGACTTTTTGCTAAACTGTTCTAGTTGGATAGCAAGAGTAGGATACTAAAAAAAAAAAAAGACAGTTTCCAAAGAGCTGTCATAAACTGTCATAAAATTCAGTACAAAAATGTTTTAACAGAACTGATTAATCCAGTGATCTCTCTTTTGTGTTGACTACAGAATCAAAGAATCAATTAGGTTAAAAAAGACCTCTGAAAACTAGTGCAACCTGTTACTTACAGTCTAGGCAGTTTTTCCTCTGTTGTCAGGAAATACACCAAAAAGCTGTATCTATATATCTATATCAAATTTTTAAAATCAAGTATGGGTGTATTAAGAAAGACTTGCATTAATACTACTCAAGCAAGAGCATACTTACTACCTGTAAGTATACAGCACTACAGCATTTGTCATTAAAGTCACTATTTAGTCATATTAAATGGAACTCTGCCTTTTGCACTATGACATGAAAATTGATCTAGACATGAAAATTAATCGTATCATCTGCACAGTCCACAGTCCATTTACACAGGGGTTGTGAAGAAATTTATTTCTGGAAATAACAAACAACAAGATAGAATATTTTACTTAAAACACTCTCATAGAGTGTCAGTTCAAAAGAGACAACTATATCATGTTACCAGAATTCTCCATTTTCAGCTTGATTTCTCGCACTTCTCTGATGTGTTCTGACAAGAAGTGGTCTGGCTCCATCTGTTCTATACCATTTCCATGGATAGCTGAAAACAGATCTCCCTTTAGATTTATTTTCTAGGACTGATCACACAGAGATTCTACTTTTACACCATGTACTCCAGTGTCCTGACTGTCGCAGTTGCTGTTGTGCACACTCTAATGTATCAATACATCTTGTACTGGTGAGATCCAGAACTTCATGTGTGTCTTCACAATTGCTGCATATAAGGTAAGGCTCTCCCTGAACTTCTTGGATCTGCTGGCTCCTCTTCATAATACAATCCAGTATATATATGATTGGCGTTCTTCGCTGAAGGTCACATATGGCAAATAAATATATCTACCATAGTTTTTTATTGTCTGACTTGAGAACACAGGGTCATGATTTGCAGAAAGGACAACCCTAGAGCTCAAATCTGAGTAACTCAAAGGTATATTTTATGCAGACAGATTAAAACAATGTAAAACTTTTATTTTGAGTTCTCTATGTCTCTGTTCATCACCTGTAAAATAATACCACTCCATCTCTCAGGGATGATGCAAAAATTAAAATTAATTAATGCTTATGTTACACTCACATTCCCACAGCAGAAGCTTGCAAGAAGATAAATAATCCTGTCTCTGACTCAAAATTTGATTAGTGTTCATAAGCGAAAAAGTTTCAATAGCTATAAACTATATTGTAAAAACAGCTTGGCAACTGAATGCCATAGAACTTGGATACTCAGTAAGGGAATGAAAAGTATGTTTGTATTACATAGGCTGTGTGATAATACGTATTATAGAATCGTAGAAACATGGAATGGTTTAGGTTGGATGGGACCTTAAAAATGATTTAGATCCAACTCACCTGCCATGGGTAGGAACAGCTTCCACTATATCAGGTTGCTCAAAGCCCCATCCAGCCTGGCCTTGAACACCCCCAGTGATGGGGCATCCACAGCTTCCCTGGAGAACATATCCCCGTGCCTCATCACTCTCACAGTAAAGAATTGTTTCCTAATATCTAATCTAAACCTACTGTCTTTTATTTTGAACCCACTACCCCTAATCCTGTCACTACATGTTCTTGTAAAAATACCTTCTCTGTCTTTCTTGTAGGCTCTCTTCAGGTACTGGAAGGCCAAAATTAGGTCACCACTAAGGCATCTCTTTTCCAGGCTGAACAAACCCAATTGTCTCAGCCTTTCCTTGCAAGAGAAGTGCTCCATCCCTCTGATCATCTTTGTGGCCCTGCTCTGGACTTGTTCCAAGAGTTCAATGTCCTTCCTGTCACAGAACTAAATGCAGTGCTCCAGATGGGGTCTCACCAGGAGCAGGTATGACCCTCAGCCTTCTGGCCATGCTTCTTTTGATGCAGTCCAGTGTACATTTGCCTTTCTGGGCTGCAAGTGCACATTACTGGCTCATGTCCAGGCTCTCATCCACCAGCCCCCTCAAGTCCTTTCAGGCAGGGTTGCCGAGATCTGTTCATCCCCCAGCTTGGATTGGTACTTGGGGGTGCCCTGACACAGGTGCAGCACATTGCACTTGGTTTGGTTAAACTGCATGATATTCCCATGGGTCCACTTCTCAAGCTTGTTCAGGTACCTCTGGATGTCATTCCATCCTTCAGGTGTATCAGCCACACCACTCAGCTTGGTGTCATCTGCAAATTATTGAGGCTTCATTCGATCCCTGTATCTATGTCATTAATGAAAATATGAAATAATGCTGGTGCCACTATGGCCCCTTGAGGGACACCACTTGTCACTGATGTCCCTTGGGACTCCAAGCCATTGACCTGGGCTCTGAGGAAAGCACTCAGGCTCCTGAAGAACTCAAGATACTAACTGTGATAAAAAAATTCTAATTGCTTAACTTTTGATTTGTCTCAAGTTCTGCCAGAGGAGGTTTAGATTAGATATTAGGAAATATTTCTTTACTGAAAGTTTTATCAGCTATTGGACCAGGCTGCTCAGGGAAGTTTGGAGTCACCATCCCTGGAGGTATTTAAAAGAGGTGTAGATGTGGCACTTAAGGACATGGTTTTAGCAGATTTGGCAATGTCACACTTGGAGTTGGACTTGATGATCTTAAAGGTATTTTCTAGCTTCAATATTTTATGATTCTATATTCTCTCCTAAATACCAATAAAATATCAAAAGAGAGCAAAAGAGCTAAAAATTGTTATAAAAATTTGTAGAAATTTTACTTGTCTTAAGCAATTAGATAAGGAATATGACTGTCATTTTGGACAAAGCATTATTTCTCTCTAATCCTGTTCAAAAACCTAAGTGTCTGGAAGGGGTCCAATACAGACACTTCACAACTGAACAGTGATTATAACTGATAACTATATAACAGCTACCTAGCTGCCTGTCATTGATATCTATGAACCTTATTCTTGGAGGCATCAATCTTGTCTTGTATTTAGTAGATAATATTAGCCTATATCTCAGGTATCTAACCTAGGTGGGAGGACACCTAAGAGTTAGATGCCTCAGTCTTGAGTCAATCTCACCTTTCTCAGTCATTGCATATATTATCTAATATTAGGTATTAGATATTAGAATTTCTCATATCTGCTTTTTTAGTGGTTTTTTCTCCTTCACATGTATCTTCTTAATTTTTTTTTAATTTTTTTTTTTTTTCTCTCAGTTTAACAAATCCAGTTGAAGTTATGGAATTTAATCCCCTTTTTTTTTTTTTTTAAAGTTTTACTATTTCTTTTCTGTGGAAGAATCTGTACTCTGAGGCAAGCCAAAACCCTGCTTGCCCAATCTTGGAGAAAATTTGAGCTCTGCAAACACTGCTATTGCATTTTGTTTCCAGTAGCTTGAGGCTTTCAGTCACACACCCTTTTCTCAGCCACTCCATTGACCTGCTCCGTATGGCCTAATATTCCCTGTTGGCAATATTTGCTATATTTGCAGGCATTTTATATCACTCAAATGCATAAAAAACCCAAGGGAATTGAACAATCATACCCTGAGGGGTTACTATATTTCTGTGTATAAAGGCAGCAGGATTTCTTCTAAGTAAAGAGCATCACCCTGTCTTTATTATTCGTCTTCTAGAACACATTTGAAAAATAAGTCTGCAGAAACTAGATATTAGTATTTTGACTAAAATTCAGTTGAATACTCATTATGAGCCCATGGTGAAACCAGAGAGTCTGAGTAACTACAGGGAAAGAATTAAAGTGTTCACAGGACGCTCAAGTTTAAATACATGGAAACGTCCTTTTACACTAAGTATCTATCTAAGGAGGCCTTGTATTAATAACAAAAATATAAGCATGTACTTTTGTCAATAAAGAATTACCCAACCTGATTTCTGATGAGCCAGATGCCTATTTAGGAAGCAGTTTTCCATGGGACAAACTTAAGCATATGTTCTCTAAGATAATGAACACTGCCTGAAATTCATAACACACTAAAATGAATGATTATTCCACAGACTGTTCTCTCTAGTTTTTTTTTTTCTTTCTGATACCTTTAGTATTTCCAGTGGCTTGAGGATATGTTATACCTAAAAAGAATGTGACTTTACAGCAGATTCCAAAATATTCCTTTGGCAGCATCAGTTGGCCTTGCACACACTGAACTTGTGAGCATTTGTTCAAGGGCCTTCCTCTCAAATAAGGAACAAACCCCTCCAGCTGCAGGTCACTTGAAGCCTAAAAAAGATCCTATAGACAAGGGAAGCCAGCAGGTTTATCAGCAGTTTAATTCCCCAAGAGGGCACAGGGGCCGTTACATGGCCATTAGCATAGCCAGCATTGGAGTCACAGACAGAACAGAGGCAGCCAAGCAGCCAGCCAAGAAATCAGCCAAGGGCTTTGCAACAGACACAGATGTTGCTGCTAAAAAATTTATTCTAGACCTTGGCATCTGAGTCCTTTATCTGTCAATTCTGTGTCCTGTATGAGGCCCCAGCTGTTAAGTTTGTTGATGAAAGAAGAAGGGAAAAATCTGAGCTGAATTTAAATGACCAGTGATGCAATTCCTTCTAAATACTTATCTTAAAGGATTGATGTCTCTTTTAATAGATGTCTTCTAACCTTTTCCTATAAAATTTTCAAAACTTACTGGGAACTCTGGGTCCAGTAGTAGTCAATGGCAAACTTATTTCACACAGGGGAAGGGTTAGTCCTGTAGGGAAGAGAACCCCCAGTGGAATGGCATCATGGATTAGTGGCCTCTAAATTTGTCTGACAAATAGTATGAGAATGCTTTTGTCTGCAAGGAAGACAGTAGCTGAAAAGCTTTTACTGTTTATTTCTTGCCCTTGAAAGATTGCACATTTGGATAAATGGTCCAGTAACTCAAGAAGATTGCCATTTTTTGACCTCTCTGCATTTCTTCCCATTTCCAAAGACCCCACTATTTTAGCTACAATCCCAAGATCTGTTTATGATTTGAAAGCTCTGGTATGTATTCTTCCCCTAGTTTTCCTTCCCTACAACACTTCAGTGAGTGAGCATCATTCCTCCCTACCATATGCAAGAATAAATACTTGGTTTGAAAAACACATTATATTGCTAATTTTTACCAGATTGTGAAAAAAGTAGCAATAACATGTATCTGTTCTTATAATTATTATTTAATATTATCATATTAGAATACAGGTAAATAGTAATATTAGAATACAGGTATAACAGATATAATTCTGTGTTAATATATATTATTGTGGGACAATTCAGGCAATACAAATCGGTTTTAATGAAACCATATTCATTTGTAGCCACATACATAAAAATAAATGTTTTACTCTAGAAATTTACTTACTCATGAGCAGATTAGGTTTTTGCCTTTTTCTATCTGCTTATTTTTTGCAAAACTTGACAAGAATTTCCAGTTTAAAATTTTTTTTTAACTGAACCATCATTTTTAGTTAAATCTCACTTTTTTTTTCCTTTCCTATATATGTTTTTAATACAGCTCCAGCAAATTTCTTCACTTTCATTAACAAATAACTTAGTGCACTTTGACCCTTTTAAGGGTCGAGCTGCTCTTTCTTATCTTTTAGAGATAATCCCTGAGGGCTGGAAGCCAACTGCTCCGTTCTGCTCGGGTTAATGATGTTGTCATAAATTCCTGCACTGTTCTGTCATTTAGTCTGCTCTTAATCAAGCCACTCCTGACTATGTTGGGCACCAAGAAAGTGTGTTATGGAGTATAATACAGGAAACCTGTAGGCAGCATATGACTACATGATTTGAAAGAATAAATCTAAGAGCAGACAGTAGTTTCTCTTCAGTGTATTGAAGTAAACTTCTGATTTGGCTGATAAATTAAGATTAAATGATTACACTCCTCTTCCTTTAAAACAAGCAAGAGGTTAGTTACCATAGAAATTTTTTCAGGTGCCCTTGGCATCAGCCTGATATTTTCCTCTTCTTCCTGCCTTCCTTCTTCCCTCACTCCCTCCCTCCTTCATTCTCCCTCCCTCTCCCATGACCAAAAGATTCTTGAACTACTTTTGCACTATAACACACTGCCAAAAGGAGAAAAAAAAAAAATCCCAAGAAATCATTTGGTTATTAAAACAATCTCCTAGAAAAGGCAAATTTGATCAAAATAAAGCAAGAACTGAATCAATGTCCCAAACAGTTCTTTCAGTTGGTAGGCTAACAGATGAAAAATGAGAAACAGTGTAATTACTGGCTGTGCTTTCTGAAGATAAAAAATTTGTCAGTTGTTTTCAAAAAAAATGGGACATAGCTACTCTGGGAAGCAGAGTAGCTACTTACTCTGAAATCTTGAGTAAATCACCAAAAACTACTGGAAGAACTGTTTTTAAATTCTCTTTTTTTCCACATTTCTTACTGCTTTTCTATAAGTATACGCTTTTCTATAAGTATATGCTTTTCTATAAGTACCTGTGCTGAATGTACCGTCAAGGTTTTCACTATTCATAGAATCACTGGATGCTCTTCATCCAGTCCAAAAAAAATCACAAACCTCCTTATTCACTTTTTACAGAGATGAAACTCTAAAGTGACTTTTCTGTATTTCATTAAGAAAGAACAACAACAACCATACCCAAACCTCCCCTTCCCCCCAAAAAAACTCAAGTCACTCCCCAAAAAAGCACCAAAAACCAAAAACGAAAAAAAAAAAACCAAAAAACTAAATATCCTGTTAAGTCAATTGCCTCCTTTATTTATTGTGTTAGGTTTTACAATTGCCATGTTTGATGCCAGTTCTGATATTTAGGCAGTGACTGCCTATGGTTACACTGCAGGATGTCTGCTCTGCTGTGTGCTCACTCATCCTGCTAAGTACAGATCTGATCTGTGTCCCAGCTATGGGGCAAGTGTATGCCACATTGTTGCCTGCAGTACTGGTCTTCAG
>JAYRBT010000001.1:62365327-62375536 GCA_036023395.1 Myiotriccus ornatus | reverse complement strand
TAGCTACTTACTCTGAAATCTTGAGTAAATCACCAAAAACTACTGGAAGAACTGTTTTTAAATTCTCTTTTTTTCCATATTTCTTACTGCTTTTCTATAAGTATACGCTTTTCTATAAGTATATGCTTTTCTATAAGCACCTGTGCTGAATGTACCGTCAAGGTTTTCACCATTCATAGAATCACTGGATGCTCTTCATCCAGTCCAAAAAAAATCATAAACCTCCTTATTCACTTTTTACAGAGATGAAACTCTAAAGCGACTTTTCTGTATTTCATTAAGAAAGAACAACAACAACCATACCCAAACCTCCCCTTCCCCCCAAAAAAAACTCAAGTCACTCCCCAAAAAAGCACCAAAAACCAAAAACGAAAAAAAACCCAAAAAACTAAATATCCTGTTAAGGCAATTGCCTCCTTTATTTATTGTGTTAGGTTTTACAATTGCCATGTCTGATGCCAGTTCTGATATTTAGGCAGTGACTGCCTATGGTTACACTGCAGGACGTCTGCTCTGCTGTGTGCTCACTCATCCTACTAAGTACAGATCTGATCTGTGTCCCAGCTATGGGGCAAGTGTATGCCACATTGTTGCCTGCAGTACTGGTCTTCAGACATTTAGAAAGCAATTTAGAGTGTTGTTTCTTTATATGCCAGGATTTCTTTGTTTCCTTCTCAAAGAATGAGGGCATCTGAAGAGGAACAGGAAAAAGCTGGATTCAGACACAGCTCAGTTGTGAATTTACCCACACTAAGGGAAACATGAAAAGCATCTGTCAACACTGTAAACAAAGGTAAAACTGAGAAACTTTGTTTGCTTCAACTTTCTGCAGAAGAAAATCAATCAATATGAAAACTGGAGGCCTGGATAAATAGGCTAGTGATTAGGAAAACACTAAGGGATAAGAAACTGAATTGTCACTGCACCAGACTTGAATTTAGATCTTGCATTTCCTGAGCAATTTGTCCCTGTGAAAAAGAAAATACGACAATGTGAATTAGTTATGCTTCTTTAGAAAGAATAATGTGTGTTTCTTTACAAAATTGTTCTGCTTTCTTTTACTGATGTTTAACAGCAGAGAAAAAAACTGGGAGAGTCAAAATGACTCAGGGCTGTGAGCAATACATTCATGGTGAGAATCTCTCCTATGAGAGTTTTGTAAGAGAGGAATCAGATTTGATGAGAAGATTCTGAGATCAATTCTACAAGGCCATGTGGATAGGAAACATTTTTTAAAATTTCAGTTCTCAGAGCAGGAAAGTTGCTCTGTTTAAGTGGAGAAACGTAGGCAAGATAGACATTGCCCATGTGAACAGACCATACTCATATACAAAAAGGACTGTGATAAATCAGTTTAAAGACTGTTCAGATTTAAAGATGTCAAAGTTTTTAATTTTCTTACCTGAACTAGTCTGAATATGCTGTAATGAAACCTCAATCTATAAACTCCAGCAAGCAGATCAGGGACAAACCCAATCAGCATTTGAATAAAGCATTTAAAAAAACTTCTGAATACTTTAGTAAGTAATGCTCATGAGTCAGCAAATTTTAAGACTTCATTCAATACACTTGAGTATGTTCTTAGTTTTAAGAATGTGTATAATCCTAGTACTACTTAGAAAACAGCTTAATGCTTGTCAGCGTTCCTCACTTAAGTCAATTACATGCTTGAGTGCTTCACATAAGTCGAACTTCTTATGAATATGTGTATGGTATGAACAATGAATCCATATACTGCTACTATACCACTGGAAATAATGAATTTGCAATAAAAAAGGTGCAGCTACAAAAGCCATACTGTGCTTTATGTAGGTATAGGCATATAGCCCCTTATAATCTGGTACCTAATAGATGCACACTTAATTTTGGCTTGAATTTTAATATATTAATTCTATGATAAATAGACATTTACACGTATAGCTGATTCCAGTTTTTTTGTTTACTACACTTCTGCCACGTCTTGTATCTAGATTTTTTTTCGTGTGGAATTTATGAAGCAATATATCACTTTCAGTGTGGAAATGTGAAATTTGAAGGGAAAAATTCTGAAATGAAATTTCCTCAGTATGTCCATTTCACAGATGACTCTGCAGACCTTCAGGAACAGACTGGTCCAGTGTGAGTCCCCTGCAGGGTCTCAAGTCCTGGCAGCAAACCTGCTTCAGTGTGGCCTCCTCTCTCCATGGGGCCACAGGTCCTGCCAGGAGCCTGCTCCATTGCAGGCTTTCCATGGGATCACAGCCTCCTTTGGGCATATGCCTGCTTCAGTGTTGGGTGCTCCATGGGCTGCAGGTGGGTATCTGCTCTGCTGTGGACCTCCATGGGCTGCAGGGGGATAGTCTGCCTCACCATGGTCTTCACTATGGATGGCAGGGGAATCTCTGCTTTAGCACCTGGAGCACGTCTTCTCCTCCTTCACTGACCTTGATGGCTGCAGGGCTTCTCTCACAGATTCTCCCTCCTCTCTCTGGCTGTTGTTTGCTCTTTGCACAGTTACTTTTCCCAGTTCTTAACGCTGTTATCATAAGGTGCTACCTTTTGGCTACCAAGCCATCACTGATTGGCTTGACCTGGACCAGCAGCGGGTCCATCTTGGACCTGGTTGGCATTGGCTCTGTTGGGCATGGTGGGAGTTTCTAGCATCTTCTCACAGTAGCCACCCCTGTAGCCCCACCCACTGTCCAAATGTTCCCACGCAAACAGAATACCCCAAGTAACACTTCTCCGAATTGCTTCCAAGTGTGCTCTGGGAGATACCATAGAAGAAGAACGATTCTTAATTAGCATGTGGCCATGCTGTTTGGAGAGTAAGAGAATTTAATAATATGAATGCAAGCTGTTCTATGCCAGCTGGCCTCAACAGCAAACAACAGTCCTAGACATATTTAATTTATGTAATAAATGTAGCTTTTGTGTTCTTCCACAGTGCTCATGAGGTAGTAGTAAATTCCTAAATAAAGGGTAGATTGTTTAGCAAAAGAGAATAAGCACAATTTTTTAATAGGGGAAAACCCCCCAATATTTAATGACAACTGTATAATTTTGTAGAGAAAAGGAATAACAATATACCTTTTCTCAAGTAAGCTGATTCAAGGACCATGAAAATGAATACCATGTACAGTTACTTAAGTGAAGATTAGGGTTTTCTTTAAATTTAGACAGGATATTGTCATTTATTGAAACAGTTGGTTTTAATCTGTTTTTTATCGGCAAATTTTGTTCTATCATTTATTTTTAGTCTAACCAAAGTCTTAATAGTCTAATTAAAACACAAGAAACAGCTATTATTGGTCTAATTACAATTACATTAGTATTCATAAATCATTGATACAGTGAAGATATGGGCTTTCTAACATTAACCACTTTTTCCTGAGATTAGGCTCACTCCTCGGGCACCTCTGAGTTCATTCCTCCCAAAGTACGGGGATAGGTAAAGAGAAGCCATCAGCTACATTAGGTCTTTTCCAGGAGGAACGTGATGCTCATAGTGGACATTTACCTGCTTTGGCTCCATTTGGGGCTGTTTTTATGGATTTTCTTATCACAGTCTTTTTACCTGTTCTTTTTTTTCCCCCTTGGTTTCCGTCAGGCATTTATCTGTTTGCACTATCTATCTATTAGTCATAAAAGACTAATGTTTAAGTGTGGCTTTTTTTTGTTGTAGGTGGTGGTGGTTTTGGTTTTTGTTGGGTTTTTTTTGTGTTGTGTTTTTTTTTTGTTCGGTTGTTTTTTGTTTGGTTTGGTTTCTTGTTTGGATTTTTGTTTGTTTGGTTTTATTTTGCTAGGGTTTTTTTATCATAGTAAAAAACATAGGATTGTCAGATCTTTACCATAGAGGAAAATCCCAAAGTTAAGACAAACCAAGTTGGGCAATAGTCACCTTCTCCCAGATAATTTCTATAACAATTAAAACTAGCAACTCAGACTCAGACAGGCAAGACAAGTCCTGAGGGCCTTCTTTGTCAGGTCAATAAAATGACTGCATCATATGGAATAATAGCATCATATTTTCTATACCCCAAAATAAAAAAAACCTTTTGGGGCAGAAGTTCAAATGACAATGCTGAAGAGAAAATTAAGTATTGCGTGGGCTCCAAGAAAAAAAAATCATATAGCAATATTATTACTTTAATTATTTTTATTCATTTTTTTCTCAGTGTCTATAACGTATAATGAATATGAAAATTTTATGTAAAAATACAACTTAAAGAGTGCAATCTTAAACCCAGGGAAATCAATAGCTAATTTTTCATTTACCTTCAAATATTTTATATAAAGATCTACACTACCAATGAATGAGACACTACAACATTGATTGTGTTATTAACTGTAACTCCAAAAACAATATTATATTTTGAAACCTCAGAGTGATGAACTTATATGACTTAATAAGCCATGCGTGAGTATATACTTTCTTCCTGTTCACAATTCATTTTAAACTTTCTTGCTTCTAAACTCTTTTTCCCTTTCCAGGACATCTGGCGCCTAAAAATCACAGCATAACAGCTCCAGACTTTCTCATTTTGTAATTAAAGAAAGCCTGGATTTTTAGGTCTTGCTGTGAAGATCACAGTATGTGTATTTATGAGTCTGGCATATCCCTCTCACTTACTAGCCTGGTTGCAATTTTTTTATCTTCTCATAAGCTCAGAGCTGATAATTCACAGTGTTTGTGATGCTGTGAAGGGACCTAGTTCCTTAAAAAGCTGACCTTGGAATCAGTTTTGAGGGACAGGATCAAAGACAGAGGGAGGACAGGTTGTGAATCTCAGCAAGCTATGGCACATGGATTCATCTAAAAAATCCACATTTGATCTAAAATATAGACAACTATGACATCTGAGTCAGCCAATATAGATTTCCTTTATGGCTGGTAGAGAGAATTAAACTTCTTATACCAACTTAAGATACTATAGATATCAGCTTATATGTTTTAGACTAACATATCTAAAACAGGTTGCAAGACTAATGACTGAAAATTTTGTTTATTTTCCTTGAATATTAAGGTCATCTAAAGTTATTAACTGAAATTTGGGTGTTTCTTCTGTAGAGCTCCAGATTCCTGCTAGAGTCCAGTATGGCCAAATAAACCTGCATCCCTGTTTTGTGCAAGCATGGCATTGCTAAATGACTCGAATGACACAAACTGCATTACATGATAGTTTTCCACATATTTCAATGGAGGTAATGTTTTTTCTGGACATTTTAACCCTATTTCCCATTCCTTGTGCCATTTTCTCCGCTGTAAAAGAGAAAATTACTTTTTATTCTTAAAACTAGAAGAAAAGGCCGAGTTAATTTAGATATTTCCATTCCTTGCCAATTACTCAAAATGTTAGAGCACTTAGTGTTTTTCCTTCCACACTCTCTTTCAAAGGTTCCTCTCAATTTATTAGAAAAACCACCCATATTATACATCAGTTCCCCCTACTAGAATGCAAGGACTAAGAACACGTGTTAAAAAAAGAAGGAGCTTGAATCCCATCTTTTTACTTTTTCCATCTTTATATGGTCAATATCTAAAGAGGTCCTTTACAAAGCCAATTTAATTATATTTCCTGTAGGATCATTTTAAAAATTGGAAGTGCTCGCCATCAACCTTCAAAGAAATGTTTAATTTAGGTTGTCAAAACAATGACAGGAGTGACAGTTTAGCTTGCACAAAAATTTTTTTAAGTACCCTCCAGAGAGTCACAAATATATGTAGAAACAAGAGTAAGACAAGATTTACTAAGAACTATTAATGTTAATTTTCTAAGTTAAACCTTTTAGTTACTGTCAGTTACACCATTTGTAGATAAGTGTTCTAGCTTTATGGGTGGTGATCAGGCTCATCCAGTATATATGTATAATAAGGTAATAATATCTGTATGTGGTCTGCTGTGCTCAAATAACAATCTCCAAGAAGTTAACTCCTAGGAAGCCTTTCCAGCAAAGCCCTATTCATTGCTGTAAATTGCCACATTCAAAAGTAGGAACAATTTCTGATACATATTTCACCCCAATTAACGTTTCTTCAGCAGAACTACTTTTACATCACTACACAACGAGAAAAGGTGTCAGGCTCCCTCTCTAGACTGACAAAGAAAATAAATTGCTTGTAGGAAATTAATTTCTTAACAGTAAGTTAACAATATTTAGAAGGCGGTGAGCATTTGACTTTTTAAGATTCAATAACTTTTTGATAGATCAAGCCCAAATAATTTGAAATTAAGCTCTACTTAAGTTAAGTGAAAATCCCTGCCAGTTACTTATTTTCTTTATAGAAGTTGCTTCCCCTCATGGATAGCAGTATGTAACACCTGCTTTTGTGTATGATGGTATTGAGAAAAAATAAGTTTCTTCCCAATAAATCATCATTACATTGGAGACACTTTCAATTTAGTTCTCCCTCAAAGAAATTATTCTATTTTTAACAATATTTTGTAGAAAACTAAAAGGGAAGCAGTATTTGAATTGAAATCTGTGAACAAAGAATTCAGAGTGCTAGTTAAGTTCAAGTGTTTTTTGATGGTCAGATTTTTTTTTACAGTGAAGTGTAATTCAGAGGGAACTTATATAAAAATCCTTGATGAAATTTGCATAAATCCATAGCAAAAGAAAGAACAAAGACTTGTCATTGTCCAAAAGCAGACTGAGTTCTGCTGTTACCCAAAGGAATGAAAGATGTTTGTTTTAATAATATCTGGCCACTGCCACTTGCATTTTATTGAATTACACGTAACTACAGAAAATCCTCATCATATGAAAGTCATTCTAGTTTTGTGAAACTAACAGATGCCATCATTGCTGGGTTAATAATTTATGAGGACTTAAGAGCACAGCTGACTGTCTCAAACACTGTCAAAGCCACAGAAGGAACTTGCCATAAGATAAGCCACCACAGTGGGAACTCGAGATAAGCACAGAAGGGAGGAATTTGCGACAGGAAGGCGCTAATTCCAGACCTGGCAGAGGTAAAATCTGTTTAACACATCTCTGTTAACATATCTGGACAAAAATTCTCACTGTGGAAAACTGTGGGAAAGGAAGTAACTGCTCATACACATACCCCCTAAGAATGGCATCTGCAACCACTCTGTGAACACCCAGAACTTGGACTGTACAAAGGTGGTATCACCGGAATAATGACTCTGGGACCTTCAGCACCAAAAAGCCCAGGGTGAAGAAGGACCAATGGGATGCTGCTGGATCCATGGGTGATGGCTATCTTCTGCTTGATTTCTCTTTCTTCCCGCCCTGACTCCCCCCTCCCCATTTCCTATTTCTTTTTATCTCTCTCTGTTTCACATTTACTGTTGAATAAAACCTGTATTATTGACTTCGGCAAGTGGTCTCGTTTGCACCTTGATTCTGGCAGAGGCATCTCTCACTAATCGGATCATAGCATCATTATTGCAGTAATAGGCTTAAAGTGCTTCAAAGTGTCAGAAAATTAACATAAAATTGTAGACATCACTATTAGTTGTGGGTATTTGTTTGTTTGTGTTCTGTTTTTGGTTTTGTTTTTGTTTTGTTTTTGTGCTTTTTTTTACCTTTTTTTTTTGATATGTTGAATGATAGTTGCTTCTTCTCTGTTTTGGAGGGCTAAGGACCACATAAAATAACTTATGCTCAGGCTTTTTATACCTACTTGGCAATAATAAAGCAAATATCTGAGGGGTTTTGTGCCATGTAGGGTCTCCCTCTATTGTATGGCTAAGTAACAAAAAAAAATAGAATCTATTTCTATCTGCTTTTGATATACTCAGGATTTTTTTCTCTCAGCATAACTTACTTGTCTTCAGTAACACTTTTCTTTCTGTCAAAATATTTTTTCCTACTGTATATTAATTAAGGTCTAGGAAATAAACATTGCTAAAGGATTTGAGTAGAGGCAGTCCTCTGTGATCCACAGGATTTAGCAAGAATACAGCTGATCTCAACCCGCAATTTGGTTTATGTGGGTCTTTTAAAGTAATGCAGTTACAGAAACTGCTATTTTTTAATTATATTCAAAATGCATATGTGGGACAGGGGATCCAACATCATTGGCACCAAAGTCATGTAAATTATTTCCTCTGAGTTTGTGAAAGAACTCCTGTTCAGAATTCGGTATTAAACCTGAGGGGATTTATAGAATTGTAAGTCACTTCATAACACAATTGCAGCAATATAAGAAATCTTTTTTTCCAACCGAAGCAAATTTTATTATCCTTCATTGTCATGAGAGTTGTGGCCAAAATTCTTTCCACATATCTTACACTTCTCATAGGATTTAATCTCTTCCCTTATAGAAACAAGTTGTCTTTTGTGCACAGAAAAAGACTAGAAAATGGAATTAAACCAGACATCTAACTTCATGTGCTTGAAGATGGGTGAAATAAATGGTATTCAAAATGAGTTAAGAACGTGGTGTAGATTTTATAGTAAAAGTAGAGATACTGAGAATAATAACTCAGTGCTTTGATTCTGATCATTACTGGTCAGTATGATACCCCCAGGTAAGATGAAGAATGTTATACACTGGCTTATATGTAGATGGGGAAATGGTAAAAATACTATGTTTTTAAAGGCAGACAATGAAATATTTTTTGAACCATAGAATCATTAAGGTTGGAAAAGAGCTCCAATATCTTTAAGTCTAACCTTTAGAGGCTTATTGGCTTGTAGATTTGGCACTTAAGGACATGTCTTAGTGGTGGACTTGGATAGTGCCAGGTTTACAGTTAGACTTTATGATCTCAAGGGTCTTTTCCAACATAAATGATTTTACGATTCTAAAACCAAACAAGGTTAATTCCATCATTCACCATACATCACTTCTGGAGAAGTTCAAGGCCAGGTTGGATAGGGCTACGAGCAACCTGATGTAGTGGAAGGTGTTTCTGCCCACAGCAAGGAGTTGCAATTAGATGGTCTTTAAGGTCCCTTCCAAACCAAACCATTCTATGATTCTGTGATCATTTTCATTCATCAGGATAAACTTTCCCCAGCTTGGGAAAGTTATAGGAAATTTGAGGAAGGAAATAACATATAGATATTTCCAAATTACGAGGTTTTACCTTTCTGACTGACCTTTTCTAGCTGAGCATTTTTTGCTATCTCTTTCTCCTTGTGGAAGGAGAAGGGACTATAACCTAAACAGGCAGTAGAAACAGAAGAATAAACTGGAAACATTTTACATGTGTAGCTATTAGGAAAAAACAAGTCTAAAGTCAAGCACTGATGAATACTGAATTAGTGAGGTGAATTACCATTAGTGATCACATTTGTGCGTTAAATCCTCCTCCATAGTAAAGTTTAATGCAGTAATTGAAATCTTGGTTACTAAGCCAGTATAGATATCCTTGTTACTAGGAGTGGGGAGAGGAAGGTGAAATTACCCTCAACCTATTACAGTTTGTCTTGTGTTTAAGGTATGCAAAAGAATTGTAATAAGTAAATAATAAAAGCCTAGGGAAGGGACACTTGAAAAAGAGAGACAAAAATAGTGGTACAATATAGACAAAAATATCTTCACAATTGAGGATGCCAAGATGACCAGTGGTATGACCTTATCTTTGCTTGTATATTCTACTTCTGTGCTCCAGTAGAAAACTCCTAGAGACTGTAAATATATACAGGTTATTTTAGCGTTACTGTTTCCAAATAACATCCAGCAATGCTTCTAGGCATTGGAAAAAACATAAAAATAAAAATGCATGAGTTTTTGGGAAGGCAAATCTCTATAGAACATGTTTCTGAAATTATTCTAGAGAAATGATAATTTTCAATTTTATTGCTCCTTGACTGACCTAACTGTTGAAAGTTTCAAAAAAAATGTAACAGTTACCTCAAATTTAAAGTTGACTGTGTATGTCTGTTATCAATCAAGAAAAAAAAAATCAAAAAAGAACAACAGAATTCTGGGAAATAAGTGTACCACTAGCTCAAACAATAACATTTGATTTAGTAAGTAAAGGAAGATATCTTACAGCCTATAGCAAACAGAAATGATATGTGATGCACCAAAAGCCCTGGAAAGTCATCATGGACTATACAACTGTCTTTTTTTTTTTTTCTGTTTACACAAAAGAGACAAATAAAACTACTATCTGTCTACTTATTTCTACGCATTTCTGCAATTTAAAGGCTTTTCCCTTCCCTTCCCCTCCCTTCCCTTCCCTTCCCTTCCCTTCCCTTCCCTTCCCTTCCCTTCCCTTCCCTTCCCTTCCCTTCCCTTCCCTT
>JAYRBT010000001.1:62337104-62365227 GCA_036023395.1 Myiotriccus ornatus | reverse complement strand
CCCTCCCCTCCCCTCCCCTCTTCCCTTCTTTCTTTTTTTTTTTTACTTTTTTTAACTAATGTACATTTATATCCTGAAAGATGACAAAACAGAGCAGAAGCTTTGTAATTGCTGACTTTTGGATCAGTTTTACCTGAAAACTCATGCTATCACAGAAAAAAATAAATGCAGCTAAAAAAAAAAAAAAGAAAAAACCAAATAGAGTGCTGCATCTCTATTTCTTCACCTTTTCCCTCCAAAGCCTTCCCCTAAAATGACATATAAAGACTTTTATACATAGAACTGTTTTCAGTTTATATAAATTCAAGAAATTTTATTGAATCTTCAAATCTTAAAGAACCATGCTATTTATCTGTAAGACTGAGTTACAATTTTCAAATGCACTCTTACCTTTAATTTTTACTTTAATCTTAAAACAGCTGACTATTTCTTATTATGCTGAGTGAATTCTGCTGCTACCAGAGAGGCCTGTGATTACAAGGTATACATCACCATGTAGGAATCTTGACAGTTTGCCTTAGTCTGCAAAACCCCACACTTCAAGACAGTACCTAATTTGAAACACTACCTAATTTGAGATATTTCAGTAATAGTAATAGTAAAGGACTCTGCCTGAAGCCTTTGCATTATTTGTTTTCCATTTTTTGGGTAAGGGATCTTGGGTTTTGAGAAGGCTTTTTTGGGTGGTATCTTTTTTTTTGTTTTTCTTTTCTGAAGACTGTTAATTTATTCAACTTTTTAAAAGTTAATCCCAATTTTAGGCCTTTTTTTTTTATACTCCTGTTCTGACATCTGTTTCTAAAAACAAGAAACATTTTACTTCAGAAGATTGTCATCACCAGAGCCAATGTCAAAGAAATTGTCCTAAAATTTAGTAGGATTATTTTTTTAATGGAACACAAATAGATCATTGAAGTTATTATAAGAAAACCTAAAATCTTTCTTATGTCTTTTTTTTTTAAGAAAATGTTTACATATGTTTCAGTGGCCAAGTCATTAATTTTTTGGCATTTTATATATACACTCAAATCTTTAGACTATTCTTGAGGTTCTGTGGATGAATGGAGTATTGTCAGAATTAAGACATGTTGAACAACCTGAGGGAGAGCAGGTGGGACAGTTATTTTGAGAGTTAAGTTTGAGCTGCACTAGTGACCTCCTGCCTCTGCTAGCCCAACAGGAGGAGGGCATATGTCCATCTGTGGCTGTGTCTGGTGTGAGTCCCGAATGTGGGTGATGCTGTGGGCAGCGCCTCGTCTGAAGCTACACTTGTGTGTGTGTGTGTGTATCTGTGTCTGCACGTGCACGTGTGTACATGTGGAACTGTGTCTGTGTACATACACCAGGCTGGGTTCAAGCAGCAGGGCATAAGGGATCCTGAGATAGAGCAGCCGGAGAGAGAGGCTGCTCTTACATCCCTTAACTATTTCCTCAACTTTTCTGAATTTTCTAAGTGAAAGCTCTAGAAAAAGAGGGAGGAGATCTGATGTACTGTAAAGTCAAACAGAATCAGGAATATTTAAAATATTAAGGAAAACAGTCCTTTCAGAGAAAGATCTGACATACTTTACTTCATCACCAAGCTTAAGCCTGAATCTGAGCTTTAGTAAAATGGATCAAGAACATGCTGAGATTTAACACACCTGTTTTCAGCTGTTGAAAAGTACACTGCTGAAGTCTCATCATTGACGTTCTCCCTGTAATTCTGCAAGAAGTGTTAGATTTTTAAAATACAGCTAAATTAAATCTTCAGTTGTCTGCACCCAACTAATCAACCTGAATTTTTTCTGCAGTCAGTACACCACCAGTGAATGATTTACTCTATTTTAAGGCATGTGTCTAATTTAGGTAGATTGAGGGGCCCCATGAGGTGCCTGTTTCTCTCCAGACAATAGAAAAAAATGACAAAAAAAACAGAACAATTTAGATATTCATGCAACCACCTAAGCTGTAGTAAAAACTAATTGCATAGGAAAGTTGGCTCCTACCTTCAAATTTTATTCTTTTTAGATTACTGCAAGTAAAAGAAACACAAACAGTATGAACATATCCCAAAAGCCTCACCTACTAACAATTTTTGTGTTAGTTTCCAACCTAGCATTTAACTTACTAGTTAAATGTAGTTCTAACAGAGTTCTGAGGCTGTGAGACGATCACAGCCTGAAAGGGCAATTGCCATACAATTTGAAGTCACTGATTACCCCTTAAACCATCACCTACTTTGGTATCCTCTTTTTGCTACAGTTACTCTTTAGTTTTCTAAAAGTAATTAATTCCAGTTTAATTACACAAGCAAACAAGCAAGCAAACAAATAAATCATTTTGTCATGGAAAAGTAAAACAAAAACCAACCAACAACAACAAAAAAAAAACACACCTCTCCACACATGACTCTGGGATGTAAGCTAAACATTAAATATTACAATTCTTATTAAAAGAATAAAACAACTTATTATGAACATATTTCCACCAGGGAATGAGGAAATGTCAACAGAATGAAATATTGTCACTTGTTCATGGTTTCCTGTTCTTCTCCAAATGCTGTGTAATGTATTCAGTTCTCAAGCAGGCAACATGGATTGTATGGCAATGTTCTATTAACCTGCTGTTTTTCTTCATTACACAAAATGCTTTATAATTTTACTCATTTACTTTAAGTCCTAGTATTCATGTCATGGTTGCTAATCACTGTAGCTGAATATGAGATTTACAGTTAGTTTATAAAAATGAATTAGCTGTATGCCAGACTTTTTTATTGTGAAAAATAAAGCTTTCTTATGATGGCTTAATTAATATTCTTGCTTTTGCTTTGGTTCTCTCATTATAAAGACAGTTGATTCTGGTGGCAAATATAGGGAAGAGTTGGAATTAGTTACTATCAACTCTTCAAATTTCTCTTTTTTTCTTTCATGTTTTGGTAGTCACACATTAATTAATTCTGTAGTGTCCTAGGTAAATGTTTAAGTTTTATGGTTTTCATATATATATTTTTTTTTTTCCAAAAATCAGACAAACACTGTCTTTTTGGACAGTTCAAAAATCCTTTTCTGTTAAAAGAATGTTTCTGATGAAAATTTTTTACAAGCTCTACTTAATGACATTTCAGAAAATGGCCTTAATCCCAGAGGAAAATGAGATCTTAAAGCCAAAAAAGATTTGCACAACAAAGAAACATAAGAGTATAGAGCAGCTACATTCAAAGCAGACTGGATTATGTCTCATGTCCTAGCAAAGCTTTGTGTGACAATCAAAATATGTAACATCCATAAGTGATGTCCTGATCTGAGAAAGACCTAATATATTATTAATTCCTTGACAAGACAGTGATAGAAGAGACAGGAGCAAAGATCTATATTTTTCTACCAGGAAGCTCTTCTCCTCGTCTGTGGAGGTTAGTGTTAATCATGGAATCATTTTGGTTGTAAAAGACCTTTAAGATCATTTAGTCCGACCACAAACCTAACACTGCCCAGTCCACAGTTAAATCATGTACAAACCAAGCATGATGCATCTACACTTCTTTTTAGTTCCTCCAGGGATGGTGACTCAACTGCTTCCCTGGGCAGCCTATTTCAATCTTGACAACCCTTCTGTTGAAAAAAAAAATTCCGAAGCCTCTTTTTCTCCGGGCTAAACAAAGCCAGCTCCCTCAGCCTCTCCTCATAAGATTTGTGCTCTGGATACTTCACCAGTTTCGTTGTCCTTCTCTGGACATGCTCCAGCAGAACAACATCTTTCTTTTAGTGAGGGGACCCAAAACTGAGCATAAGATTCAAGATAGCACACAGTGTGAGTTCTTGGGGAGTCCTGTGTAGGTCCAGGATTAGGACTCGATGATCCTGATAGATCCCTTCCAACTCAGCATATTCTACAATTCTATGATAATTTTAGCATAAGGCACAATTCATAGATATTTCATGGATAATGAAAAGTATGGAGATGAAGATGTTAATATAAAATTATATCGTATAATGACACTTGTAAAAAAGGCAGTATAAAACAGAACTAATAAAAATAGAAGTATATTTTTATATATTCACAATAATATTCAGATTTTTTTTCCAGAAAAAAGAACGGTATTACTTTATTACCCAGACACATTAGTCAGTGAGCTGAAGTGGTTTCACACATGAAACGAGCAAATTTATAAGGAAACATGAAACATTACAGCAGATTGCTAAATACTCAATAGATAACTGATGAAACCACTGATAGGTGTGTTTAGTATCCATTTTGGCAGTAGAGAAAACCAAACATTTGAACACATAGACATAATCTCAAACCTATCAGAATACATAGAGCATCTGGACAATCTCTTAGTCATATAATTTAGTTTCAGGTGTCCTGTGAGGGACAGGGAGTTGAACTCAATATTTATGGTTCCCTTCCAACTTGATATATTCCATGATACTAGAATTGAAGCATCTTTCATCTCACCATCAGCAATATTTGATTTCTATGGTAATATTTTTTAGAGTAGGTAAGAAAATCCTCCATACAATGAATTTAAAACAGTATATAATTACTTTTGCCTCTCTACTTTTACTTCTCACAAAGTGGGAGAAATTGGGAATCTGAAACTAGGAATAAAATAAAGTGATACATGGATACATTTTTATACATAAAAATACTTTTAATGTCTGAGTGATTAATTTAAGACCCTTATAGGAAAATTATGCTCTATTAGTTCTGTTTAGATGTGCCAATATAACTTTTTTAAGAACCTGAACATTTATTATTTAAGAGTCCAATACTTTGCAGTACAGTAAGTGTCCTAACATAGAATATGAAAAAATGTTGATTATCTTAAAACTAGCTCTGGGAAAAGGTGTAGTTTCTATTATAGTCTAAAATCATTCACATATTTAATTTTAAACTATTAGGAATTGCCTAACCTGTCACCCAGTAGATGCGAGGTTGCTTTGACTCTCCATGTGCCACCAGAAACAAGGCTGTGCATGTACTCCTAGTAGATGTGTATGTACTCATCGGCACAATAGACACACACATCTGGCCACACACAGCCCAGAAGACATCTTATCTTACAAGCATCCACTTACTTGCCTACAGCATCCACATCAATGTGAATAGCACTGATGGCTCAGTCCTGTTCCGTGTCTCTACATGATCAGAAGTGAAGCCTGCTAGTGTAATGTATGTAAGTTTGTACAGCAAAATATGGATTGCACCAGTAACTGGCCAGTAGACAGCCTTAGATCCTCAGCCTCCCCAGCCATTGGCACCTGGACATACTCTTCGATTTATGGCACTCATATCTTTTCTCACTTCTTGCAAACCCACAAAATGGCATATTTAGCAGCTGGTCTGAATCTACAGTGCCCCCAGTAGCTAATTCTCAGATCCCAGCCTCTACAGTGCTTGGCTTAGATCTATGGTCCCTCCAGTAGCTGACTCTCACATTCCTGTTTCTACAATATCATGACACAAAACAGTAGTATCACCATTCCTAGCTTCCAGATCGTGCCACTTACCTGTGACTCTGGCTTAAAGTTTGCAAGTGCTGCACACACAGATTATAGAGTGCACCTTCACTTGGGAAAACATATCAGATGCTGCCAAATCTCTATCTGCCTCTCCAGAAGGCCATGGCCTCTTGCAGGCTCTGTGTCACATCAACCTGACCTACCATGTAAATGTCTCAAATACTCTAAAATTTCGGATTGTGCAGGCAACTGAATCTCACACATTCTCTCAATGACAGCTAGGGGTGTAGGCTCCCACCATAGTTAATGAAGTCAGAACATGCAATGTTGACTAGAAAGATTAATTTGACCCTTAAATAGTTATCTGCATTCATCGAGATGATTAGTTATCCAACTCCATTTTCTGAGATGATTAGGAACCTTATTTAATGACAAGTGATTCAGTGACTGTAGATTGCAAAGGGTACCCTAATCTATACAACTTTCTGTGTTCACTGGTGTTGAGCCCTACATCATTATTGTCAATAATGGGAGTTTAGATATGTAGTTCATGTATACACACCTACATTTAGACATTTTTTCCTTTTCCTTTCTTTTTATGTTTACATTTTAGAACAGAATTCTAGCCAATAGGCCAATCAATATCTTGCCTTCACCACTCACAAAATCCATTCAGTACTGTATGCAAAACATCCGCCTAGTAATACAGCTGCACTTGTGTGAGAGACTAAAAAAAACAAAGTTATAAAAATTATTACTGGCTTGAAACAATTCTGAGTGTGTGGGAGGAGACAGATCAGGTTCTGCCAAGGTGAGATTATGCTCTGTCGCTCCCCATACCTCACCTTCTTGAAAGCCATTGGCGCAGTTGTCAGTCACTGGCACGCTGGGAGTACTGCCCCACACCACACCCCCTGGGACCCCTAACCCAGTCCTGGAAGGGCTGGCATACCAGAGGACCCATCTGGGGAGGGTGGTCACAAGAGTCCAAAACAATAAAATCAGCGCCATGCATCCTCCAAGTCCTCACAGCCCGACCCTTCCTGGAGTTCCATTAGCTGGCAGTAGATATAATTGTCTCTCTCTTTCTCTCTCTTGTTCTGATTTCCTCTTCTTGATACTTGCATAACTTAAACCTAGATAGGGTGGATTTTGCTAAGTCATTGCTTTGTGAAATGCTTTCTGTCAATTGAACGTTTGCTTTAAACTTTTGCCAAGTTCCCTTTTTTTCCCAAGATTGCCAGGAAAACTGAGTTACTTTGACCCCTTGAAAAGCATCATAGTGTTTTTCCTGTGTGTAGTCTCAGGGTATAAGAGAACTGAAGACCCTTTTAATAAATCCAGTGGTCAGATTTTTTGGAATCTTGTATCTTTCTAATGTAAACACCCTTTGATGAGCTTGTGAGAAGAGCCTAGAGTCTTAGAGCTTGTCAGTCAGTAAATCAGCAGATCACACACTTAACATATCCTGTTGCTAACGACCTCTACAGTTAGAAGAAAATTGTCCACTTAAATAAAACCTATATGTATATCTTATAGTGCACATGATACATGAGAATTTGTATACAGAGCGCAGGTAAAAAAATATTATCCAGGCACTTCGTAATTCAGTTAGTGCTCTGCCAAGTTGCTCCAAACTGTTCTTCTGTCATTTACTTGGAATCACATCTAACCTAACAGGAACACTGGCAGATAATAGATTATAGTTATTTTCAGTATATAAACAGATTTTAAAAGTAGAGACTTCACAGGCAGAGGTTAGATCTCTGCCTCAAAAAGTAAGGTGGAAGCACAAGATTATGACAGTATCATCACACATACACAGCTTAAACTATACACCTAAATGTTCCCCATGCTCTATCTGGTCTTCCCCTTCCTCCTTCTTCAAGAACTAATCTGCTTTATGCATCTCTAAACTTCAGGGTGCTCAGTCAGCCTCCACATTCTTCTTCATTATCTGAAGTGACAGTCTCCCACCTTTTTGTCCACAGTAAATAATCTCGTATTCTCCTAGTTTTCATGGCAGTATTAGTCATTAAATGATGCTTCCCAAGATCAGGTTGTAGTCTCTGTCCTGCCTGATCCTTCATCTTTTAATAATTCATTTCCTTATCATCTAAGAAATCTGTAAATTTTGGTCTTCTTTAGCAGGTGAGTGACTGACAAACTGGGTCAAGATGTCGTGGCTTTGACTAAGTCCTGAATACCTCACAAAAAAATGGAACCTATTTTTTTTTCTGATGTTTCTTTTTCTCTGCAGGTGTAGTTTCTGGTCCAGAATTAATTTCTTTCATTTTGCTCTTCTTTTGTCTACTTTACTTGGTGGCAGTTTCATTTAGTTTACTAATGGACAAAATTTATTCCTTATAACATGTTTAATTTTAAGGGGCAGAGAATGCATAATGGAACAAAAAAGATGGCTCAAATTCATCTAGTTAAGACTCTGTATTTCAACAGAACTAATATCTATGCAGAGAAATATATTTTACCTGCTGAGCCTATTAGTTGTGTAAGTAGGTAGAAGTACGTACAATTCAAGTATGACAAGTCATAAAAGGTATCCTATGCTTGAGAGCGTCTACAGCTGTTACCACGACGTTTACATATATGGGGTTTGGTTTTTCACTTTCTATGAAGCTTGTTTTTTTTTTTTTTTAGGAAAAAAGCTTTGAAGTCCTAGACAGCTGCTGACAGATCAGTGCTTCTCTAGCTTGTGCTTCCCTATCACTTCTTAGTAGCTTATACAATGCTTAGGGAAAAGGAGAACAAATGTGTACAAGTAACTTCAAAGAACAATGACAGAAAACCAAAAAAATCTCCCTCTAACAAGTACTTTGCCTTATTATTTGTTTTATTTGCTATGTTTAGACAATATTGGTAATTTATTTTCCATTTAAAACCCTGACATCAAGGAGAACATGCAGACACACAGAGCTTTTGAAAATGAAGCTGTTCAGACTTCTTAATCACTAATCCAAAAGTTATTGTTACCAATGGTAAGATTTCCAGTAATTTTTAAATATTTCCAACTATTCAATATACTTTACATCAAGCACTCTTTTGGCACTTTAGGATATTAAATTTAGGCATCATTTATCCTAAGATAAAATGTATTATTAAGACTGATAAAAGACATTAGTCAGTTTTGTGTCTTTTGACCTCCAGAAAGTAATAATAAAAAAAAAAAAAGTCAGAAATAACACTGAAAAACCAAGTACTATGATCCAAGTTTTTTCCCCTTAAAAGAAGCAGAAAGTTTCTACAAATGGCCTATAAGATCCTTATTTGGACCACACACCCAGTATAGCTATAAATGTGATTAAACTGGGAAGTTTTTGAGGGGAGTGGGTGTAACACAAACATACTTCAATAGGTTTGACATTAATTCAAGGTCAAAATAATCAAAAATAAAAATATAATTATAACCCCTGCATGTAGGTGGACAGAGAATTATCTATTTATTTGTACAGAAACAGTAAATAGGTTTTCAAAATATCCATCTTTGTACGTGTTTAGATGGTTTAATAAATTATGAAGATAACACAACAGGAACATAAATCAATAAATTTTTTTCTGATATATATTAATATTAGAAGATAGAATTATTTTTGAAAGTGTCTGTATAAAAATTAATTGTTTAGTCCTGCAGAATCTCACAATGTATTTGATAAATTGTTCCAGTTGTAAATCACAGTCTTCATCAATATCATAAAGAAAGAAAACCAAAGTAAAACCAGTGTTTTCTTCCTTGCACAGTGTGTTTGATGTCCTGTTTAAGTTAAATGCATTCAGATCTACCTGGTTTATCCTAAATATTCAGTTCTTGGAGAGTCACTGTATTGAGTAACTTATTTGTAGTTTTATTAAGTAGATCAAGAAAAAGAAAAACCTCTAGAGTAAATGAGAGTAAATGATTTTATTATTTTAATAATTCTTTCCCATTTAGATGAATTTGCCCTTTAATGTAGATGGATTTTACCACTTTCTGTATAGGTATATGAGAGGGACTAATTCAGATTTAGAGGCTTTAACTGTATATTGCTAAAGTTCAGAGAAATAATCTAAACCTTGAATTTTGCTATTCTGTTATCTACATTAAGAGTAATCTCTTACAATATTTTTCCACACTTGGAATTTATGCTGCATGCCAACTAAGGCATACCAAACAAGTTAATAGACTGAATGCATATTTTCACTTTTTTAACCAGTTGTTCAGCTTACCAGCCAAAGTTGAGGAGCAGAACATCTATAATATCCCAGGCTCATCAGAACTATATATAGAGCAGCACTCTGACAACTGGCAGGCAGTGCTTGAGTTTACTGTATCAGCAACTACAGGAAATATTAAATAACTCAGTATTTGCTATACTGAGAGAACTTACTTTTTTCAGTGTTTTTTTCAGTGGTAGAAACAGAAGGTTAAGGGGAGATCTCGCAGCTGTCAAGAACGACTTTTTTGGAGAAGATTAGAAAAATAGTGAACACATTTTTCCCAAAGGTGCACTATGAGAAAAGCAGTGGACAAAAGGCTGAACACAGAAATTTCTTAGTGAAGGATTTGTTTGTTTGTTTGTTTAATATTTTATTTTTTAATGTATTTACTGTGAGCATGATGATGTAGTGGAACAAGTTGCCCAGCGAGTTTGTGGTATCTTCATTCCTGGAGCTTTTCAGAATTTATCTGGCCCTGAGCCACCTGATTTTTCCCAACCTAAATTATTCTGTGATTCTTTATACAAATAAAGAAGGACATGTATACACACCACCACCTAATTCTCCTCAAGATATATATCACATATGTATATATGTAAGTATATATATATATATACATATACACACATACATATATGAGTCCCTTGAACTGAACTTTCATCAATTTGCTGGGTTTTTGAGGAACAATGCATTAAGTATTTCTTTGATTTAGAGGTTTTATCATATTCACTATGAACAGTTAACCATCACTTTGCACTGACATCTATTTTTTTCAGGTAATCATATAAACTGCCTCTCATTTATGTTATCCATGAGTTAGAATAAATGCAAATAACATTTGCATGGTTTTACCTTTCAATTATGATTGGTAGCTATCTAGCCAGGCTGTTTGTGGTTTGCTGAATCTAGCTGGGTTTTCTTCACATTCCAAATAAAATGATCTGCAGATCACACAGTTGGTAATGCTCACTGAAACTTGCTAAATGCATTTAAAAAATTTAGCAAATGCCATGTATATTACAGGCTAAGTTCAGCCATTCAAACATAGGGCATATAGTGCCATTTAAGGTACCTCGGGGTATTCAAGATATTCACACAGATTCATCAGCTATGACACAGGATTTATGGAAGATCTGCATAATTCTGGAACACCAGCTGGGGGTCAGGTAGGAGTTATTATGACGTATAAAAAGATATTTGACAGCCATGTCTGGATAATTGAACAGAGCTTTCTAAGGAGAAGTTAACCTCATCTCAGCTTAAAATGTCTTCATTATAACTAGCCACCTTCTGCTTCTTTAATAAACAGCAGAGAAAAATCAGGAATTTTTGCACCGAAATTGATCTGTCTAAAAGAAGATAACCATTCAATAAGATAAATCATGTCTTGGAAGATATAGCCAGGTATATATATATACATGACTAGCTACAACGTAGCCATACACATCTGCATGTGATCAGACAGATGTATTTGGAGTCTATTTGTAATAAAGTAATTTTTATTATCTGAAATTTAAATATGTTAATTTATTCAGTCAGATAAACATAAAGTGCTTTGCTAAAGACTTTTCTCAGTTCTCTGTTTTCTGAATGTTGCCAAGTTTCTGCTCTTCGCTCATATAGACAAGATTTGCCTGAACAGACTGAAATTGTCTACAGCACAGAGGGAGCCACAATAAGAAGTGTTCTAGGGCCCCAGGGGATGTCCTCCTTTCAGTTAGGGAAAAACATAAGTAAGACCAAACATAACTCTTTCCCAATCCCATATAATCTTTAAAGCCCATCTCAAAGAAGAAAAAATAATTATATATATTTGAGAAAGCTGTTGAAGTTGAGACAATGAGACCAGGCTACCACTGTCATGCTGTTAGCTAATCAGTGGGAATTTTAGTAATAGCACTTGGTGTTGCTCAGTATATCCCTCTACTGGAATTTGGTATCACAACTACAGTCAGTAGAAAATTTTTTTAATATACTGAAATTCACTAAAATTTTGTTACTATTCTACTGATTTCAACAGTTTCAGACTACTTCAGACTACTGTATATAACATTTGTTTAAATATTCCTTTCAAACTTCTCAGCTGAGGAATTGCATGGGGTTGTAGCAGTTAAGTACTTCATGCTTGCGTAATTAATTCTGTTAAATCACCTTGCCAAGAATATGACTACTACAATGTAACATCTAAAATATGTTAACAGATAAGATGTAAAACAAAATAGAAAATAATGTTTCATTTTCATTATATCTTACCTTTTTTTCTTAGAAATCAGATTCAAAGAAATATACTACAGACTACATGGTGTTATGTATGATCTTTAGTGATCAAAGTAATACCCTGTAAACCAAACCTTATCTCTTTAGGAACATATAAAAAATAGTTAAACACAGCTTTGGAGAACTGTGCATTTTATATGTTTCTGTTTTAGAAAACTGACAGGTACCTTTTATTCCTTTTATTGAGTATTATGTAGTGGGTTAGTGAGTGCAGGGCTGAATTCTAAGAAATAAATATCTGCTTGGCAGTGTAGCCACACAACCTAAATAGAAGATACTAACCCTATGTTTCATTTTGACAATATAATCCCAGAGAAAAAAACCTTTCTTTTTTCCCCCCGAGATATTTTTGGTAGACATTTTTTGCTGTTACAGTAAAGTAGAACTCTTTCCTCTGTATTTATTGAAAACAGTGCTAACACAATTAAATCAAATTCACAAATACTCAACTTGAGTTATTGAAATTTAATGAGAAGTGACAGCTGTGTCTGGCTTTGTCTTGGATAAAAATATGCATGGAGTTTTGAGTAGGAATTAGAAAGGAGGCAGTGAGAGAAAACTGAATGACTATACTTCAAAAAAAGGATTTAGGAACAATTGTGTCTTTTTAACTAAACAATCTCCTCCAGATTCCCCTGTCCCAATTTCTATATTCATATCTTTGGAGTAAAACTTTAAACTTAAACAATTAGGTTATTGCATACGTACAAATTTCCTCCATGTTATACAGTATCAAGTCACCACAACATCTTCATAAGATATAGAATTAATATATGTAAAAATTCCTCCAGTGTTAATTTAGAGAAATACAATGTATACCATGAGGGACCTTAGCTATTTTTCTATATTTTTTTTACTTTATAAAAAATTGAATTTGATCTCCTAAATCTTAAACAATTAGCATGAGATATATTCATGTCAGGTTGATACTGAATCAAAATTGTGTTTCTGGAAATATAGAATGTGAATACTCTTAATAAGGTTTCAGTCACAGAATGGTAAATTCAATGTGACAAAAGGCACATGCTAGCCTATTGCGTTTAATAAAATGACTATCAGAGTTGAAGGTAATAAGCAGTCAACTTCTCTAGTTTTCTTTGAGTTGCAGAGCAGGTAGTTAAACACTAGTACCCTAGTAGTGAAGTACCTTTCTTAAGAAAATACCTAAGTGTGCATTTAATGAAAGTGATCGGTTCTTGTACCTAAACACCACAGTAGGCAAAGCCTAATGCTAGGTTCTAGCTAATTTATTCTTTATTTATAAACTGCTCTTTCAAGGTTTTGATGGGACAGCCCTTCAGCCCTTATCATGTACCCTGACGTCACGTAGACGTTTTCTTCTTGAAGTCAGTCAGACACAGCAGCCATTCAGCAGGTCTGAGACTCTGAGGAAGTGGTGACCGTCATTACTGGGAAAGCACCTATTTGGATTTTATCACACTTACAGTCAGAAGATCCGTTAACTTCCTGAGATTCTTCCACACACTTTCTCTGTTCTACACTGTCCTTCGTCTTCTGCACACGCAACAGATTCTCCTTATTGTCACTTCTTGTGGAAGGGACTCTGTGAGAAAGGTAATCTCCTTTCAGTCTTCCAAACAATATCTCTAAATCTCTCTGAAACAAATTTCCTGTTACCTCTACCCCTTACCTATCTCACTCTCTAAGCACAATGGGAACAAAATCATTGTAGAATTGAGTTGGAAGGGACCTTCAAAAATCATCTAGTCCAATTCTCCTGTTATGGGCAGGGACACCTTTTGTTCAAAGCCCCTATCCAACCTTACTTTGGATACTGCCAGGAATGGGACATCTACAACTTCTCTGGGTAGCCTGCTTCAGTGTCTCACCACAATTTCATTTGAAATTATTAGTGTGTAAGAAACTGATGCGAGAGGCAAGAGCTAAAACCACAATCAAAACTCTTATAGAGTGACTTAAGTGTGTCATTCCTCTTGTCCATGCGGCATCTTGCTTGAGGCACCACGTAGTTCTGACATCAGAGCTGGACCATTAAGTGGAGAAGACTTTTAAAAGTTCACTATGCCTTCACCACTGAATGTTAGCAGAAAACATGCAGAGTTCTAAGGCACAGCATGAGTCATAAGCCTGAGGGCCAGCTTTTAATATGAAGTTGTAGAGTACTTAAGATCATAGTTATACAGGCCCTGAACTACATGTAGGTAACATTAAAAAGTGCTGTGGGTCACTGATTTTCAAACCTGCTTGCAGCTGATAGAAGCTCAGTCCCAGTCTGTACCATGGTAATGATCAGCAATCTACCTGTAAGGCTGTGGGAGTTAATGGTGTTGGTGTAGAGCAGTATAGACTTAGCCACTTTCTTGTGAGTATTGGGTAGAATAATAGTGTTCTACACGTTATTTTTTAAAACCTTTAAAAAAAGAGTCGGCTTTGGTTAATTTGTTAGCTTCCGTGGATTTAGGTATATTAAAGCTAATTAAGCTTGCCAGCTATGTTCTTTATATCCCTTGTTAAGACATCATTTCAGAAAAGGGTCTGTCTATTAACTATAAAAGACACCTATTTGACAAATTCAGATAGTGCCTAACTTTTAAGCAGCTTAAACCTTGTAACATAAATCCAATATTTCATGTCAAAAGATACACATTAAATCTGCAGATTGGCTGAAATACCTTTCTCTTATTAAGAAAGCTTTGCATTGCAATTCTAACCTTGTAAGGTGTCCAGTATTTTTTAAAATTTATTCAAAAATTGAACTACTTTATTTGCTTTTTCTAAGTTAAATTGAAACAGCTTTGCCTATATTTAAACTCTTCAGAAAGAAAGACAATGAGCTAGCAAAAGACAGTTACATCAGTGTGAAATATATGAGCACCACTTTTTCTAGAGATTTACTTGGCTTGAAATGTGTTATGACCAGTGCGCTTCACTGGGTGACTGGCTTATTTATAACTCAAGAAATACAAAATATAAGTAAAAGAAGAACCTTTAGTGTAGTTTAATGCTATCTGCTAATGAGCTGATTCAATAGAGTTAAATTTAATATTTCTTATTAAAATTTGAGACTATAATACCTATTTAAAAGTGTGAGTGTGTTTTTTACTTTTGTTACTAATAATGGTACTAAAATTCACATTCTACTAATCTTAATACCTGTTAGAGAATTATTTCCAACTAATGATAACAAAGATTAAATTCCACCTAGTCTTGTTTCCTGGCTTTTTAAGCTTGAGTTTGTAAATTTTTTCTACATATCATTCTTGTTCTGACATAGATTCTAAATTATTTTATTGGACAGATGGAATGTCTCATTTGCTTATTTTTAAATGTGATGGTGAACCTCTGATTCAAACCAAAAATATGTGGTTAGACTGAACAGAAGGTCAGAAATCATTACTGACTTCACTAATCATTGTAGAATCTGGGCTAGACTACTGGTTTTGCAAGTATATTAAATCTGATCCTAACTCACTCAAAGGGGTTCTTTCCATTGACTTCAATAAGGCTTCAATCAGACTTCTGGAAAATGCTTTGTTTTGACCTGGTAACAGTATCATGTATTAGAGAAGACACCGAAGTACATGAAGGATTCTGTTTAATAGGTTAATACAAACAGAAAAGGTAAATTTTATGTGTATTCTAGATGTTAACATAAGGTTAGATAGGTATCAAAATTCTTATTCGTGGTACATGATAGCTTACTGCTCATAGAATTGCTTTTAGAATCAGCATAGGATGCATGCACCCGCTTCAGTATCTAAGGTAAGCCTGAATTTTGACATTTAAGGGAATTTTCCAACAGCAAACTAAATGAAATTATTACTTAGTGAGGGACTCAGCTGTAAATTACTACGTAACTTGTAAACTAAAGAGCCCTCTAGGCTGGACACTATCTGAGTACACTGAATATTGTTTGAAGATAAGTATCTGTAGTCATTTTCTTGAAAGAAAAAAGAAGACACACACCTCTCACAGACAATACACACACACAAACACTTAGAATAAGGAAGAGTAGCAGTACTTCTTACCTTGTGAACAGTATTTTTGTGGGTTTAGCCCTGAAAAAAGGGCTTCAGCAACTTCAGCAACTATTTAGTTGTTTTTCAGATAAATCAGTTCATTCTCTTATGTTGTCAGTTGCAGTGGAATAGATATTTTTACAAACAGATTAACTAGTCTTTACAAAATAACGACCCATATGCTTAAGTGTACAGTGACCAAAACTTCACAATATTTGGGGCAGTGATGTCTAGAGGGAGTATAGTTCACTATTGTTTCAGAAACAATATCAGTGTTAAAAAAAGACCCATTAGAGATGCTCTTTCTGGGTTATTTTTTTTGTGTTTCAGTACCGCAATGACTCATTCAACCAGGCTGGTTGCATTTTACAACTGAAGACTTTGCTACATATTTTAAGCAAATACTGAACAGGCATTCGTATTTCTTTGAAAACTATTCTTAACCTACTTGTAATCAATCATTGCTAAAGTATTTTTTAAGCTATATAGGGTAAATGTCTTAATGTGCTGCATATTACAAACTAATTAGAGTAACTATTAAACCATTAAGGTAATATCAAAAGTGCAGACTATTTCTATGTATAATGCACCATATCATATTAATAGTGTGCATTTTGATTATTAATTTACATGAATTCATTACAACACAATCTCTTTAATCATAAGTGATATTTTGTTCTGAAGTTTCCTCCCCTTATTCTGCTTCTGTCAAGGCAGATATGCATGCAGAACAAACACGCTTTATTTCCAGCTGACATTTAAGGCACACTTTTGCCTTTTGTATTTTTCTGCTTGAATAAAACAGTTACCCAATGAAATAACAGAAATTTTTCAATCTCAGTCTTGCTGTGTGTCTTTGGAACTATAACTGAAACTGTCAGAAAAATGAAAGTAAGAAAAATAGCACACCACATATTGCAGAATAATTGGTGAGCAGGAAAAAAGTATAGAATGAAATATTTTAAAATATATAGCTTTAAAAAATATACAGCCTATGTCTTTCTTATAAAAAAAGTGATAGAAAAAAATAATTTAAAAAATCAAAACTTCTGAGAACTTTGTGAGTTATACCACAATTCTATTTTTAAAGACCCAGGGCCTCCTCGTGCTGTGAAGTTAATTGCAAAATCCTTTTGACATTCATGAGAACAGATCTAGTCCTTGCTACACTCCAAATGACATAGTGTCCTGAAAACAGCAACCACTGACTTTGACTGTTCCTTTTCTATATTTATCAAGAAGAGAAATTTAATTTTAAGATGTACTTAGAAAAAGCCAAGTCCTATTTGTCCTTCCTTCATTAACTTCACTATCTTTTCCAAATTTCATGCTCTAGTTGATTAACAATATTTATACCACTATATGAAGTTATTTACATCAACATACGACATTATGTGCACAAAAGTTATCATAGAGCCTAGACAGAGGCGATCCAACTTTTTCTGCAGTCATCCCTTTCCTAGAGGCAGCATTTTCAAAGAGAAGTTCTGTGTGTAGTCTGCTCTCCTCTCCCCTTCCCTCTTTTCCTGTCCTTTCCTTTATCTTTCCTTTCCTTCATCTTTCTTTCTTTTTTTTTTTTTTTCCTAGATAATGTACATATTATATCCTGAAAAATGACAAAACAGAGCAGAAGCTTTTTTATTGCTCACATTTGGGCATTTTTACCTGGAAATTCTTGTATTGCTCTTTTGGTAACATTTATGTTCTCCATTAGTGCTTTATCGAGTAAGTATAACAATAAAGCAGGTATTACTGACTGGTGCAGTGCTGAGCAGCTGAAAGCCCTGTAACATGATTTCTAGGGAAGATATTTGTGTATGTCAGGGATCAAACATGTACAAATTAATGCACAACACTGAGGTAGCAACGATGAATTCCTCAAATATTTAGATGACCATATGGAGTTTTCAATTAATTTCGGAAAGAAAATAATTTAAAATGGGATGTACTGTTCCTAGACAGGATAAAGCTTTCTGTTGCTTAGACAAAAGTTGTCATTTTATTGAAATTGAGCGTAATAGCAATGACAGATGCACTGCTTATTTTTCACACAGCCCAGCCTCTGTTTACTCCCCAATAATAAGTAAAAGAAAAAAAAATAAGCTACTATATCCAAATACTGAAAAGTTTCCAAGTTTGGGGTTGGTTGGTTGTTTTGTTTCTTTTGTTTGTTTGTATTAGTTGGGTATTTTTAAAAATATCTGAAATATTATAATGATGGGATAAAATGTAAAATGAAAATCTTACTGCCTCTGTAATTTCATTTAACAGTATTTAAAAAAAATACTATTGGAGCTAACTTTCACAAATAGCCAAATGAAAGAGATACGTACTGTTTTAGAATGTCTAAACTTAATTGGTAAAATAGGAGAAATGTGTAGAATTTACATTTTTCAATAATATGTTTTCATCTAAGTTAATCCAATAATTAAACAATCATATAAGAGATAAATACTTCATTTGTTGAGAAACCGAGAAAGAATGAAACTGAGAAAGAAAGAAAGAAAGAAACCGGGAATCGAATGACTAGTTTGCATCAATGTGAAAAGTCAAAAATCCTTTTTCATTATAAGGATCAATGTTTAATATAGTTATCTGTAGTCTCCAAAGAGGAAGGAAATATTTAATGTGGCGTTTATATATTCGGTTTCTTTAAAGTCAGGGAGAAGGGAGCAGAAGCATGAGTTGACGTACCAAGATAAACCAGAAGGCAGCTTATTGTAAAAGGGGTTTCTGAGCTGACAGACGCTAAGTAATTTGTGGCAGCAATATCAATTCTTTTATGTCCAGGATAATCTCCAGAAAAGAAAGCATTTATATTGATGTGAAAAAAAGAAACAAATTTAAAAACATGAAATTATTTTAATAAGCATGTTGGGAATAGAACTTGCTAGTAATAGGGAATGGGATATAGACAAACAATGTAAGCTATTTGATATATGAGGTAGGATGGTATGTTCATTCATAAAAAGCTTCATTATTTGACTAAGAGGAAGACAATTAAGAGGTAAGGCAATGAAATTACACAGAATCTTATTCCGTTGAAGAGAGAAAAAAAAAATCAAGAACTCTTATATAGACTTTTCTCTATGTATGGGCAAAACACTTTCAAAGAAATTAAAAAGTGTCATACTTCAAAACTAATGCCAATATTTTTTTTGTAGAGTTAATGTTTTGTGGAGTGATTGAAGGGCAGCATAAAAGTATTTGGGAGCCAAGAATCTTGGGAGTCTGTTCAAAGACCAAATTTGCTCAATTACAAGACAAGATTACCTTCAGGTAAAATTTTTTACTGAAAAAGTTGGAAACGAACAACAAAAAACCAAAACTTAACTATCCTTAAGGGTTTAAGATACCAAGCATCTACTTATTTTTGTTTGTTTGTTTTTTAATTTTTCCAGAATGTCTTCAGTGGATATTTTTGAATCATAGTGACAATAATTTGTTATCGAACGCTGTATCAAACTGAGATTCAGTGTTGTACCAGGTGGGCAACTAATAACATCTCATATGTCAACAGCGTCTGTGTGCTTTAAGGTAATTATCTGAAGAAAAGGTAAAGCATGAAACATGAGTATAAACATTATTTTGTTTCTTATTTCTTTGGTAGAGGAAACTTGCTTGTAGTTGGATGGTATAAATGCTATTAACAACTGAAAATGTGGTGGGTTTGGTTGTCGGTTTGGGGGTTTTTTTTGTGATCTCTCAGACATCACAGCTTTCTGATTTTTTTTCTTTTCAAGATATGCTTGATCCAAAATTCGATTTTTTAATTCAATACTTAAAATGCATGTATCATCTTTTGACTATATAGTTAACATCAGTCTGCTGCTATTAATTCTTGCCTGCCTAACAAATCTGGAAAATGCACTTTTTTGATTAGTGATATAAATTAATATTGACAACTTAATATGAGATTTCCTAAAATGTTCTTTATTATGTTGCAGTATGACAGAAATACTAAAAACAATACTAGAGGTCACATTCTTTATCAAGCCTCATGCCAATTGTTAGTTTGTGATTTGTGTCATTCTGGTTGTCAGTACCTATTCACTATTTAGCAGTGAATACATTTCAGTAAATAATAACTTGGATTATGAATGGAAAATTTTCTGTCATATTTCTTTATTAAGTAAATTTTGAAACTGTATTTTTCACATTTCTGATGAAACTACAGTTTAAAAACAAATGAGTTGTTGTGGTCTTGATTAGACTTTTGTTAGAATATTGTATTGGGCACTGACCTTTAGACTTTTGTCTACAACGTTAGTTTACACCTAAATTACTCCTTTAGTCCATGTACATATCAGATATTACAGAACATTATTTTGTTTTGGTTTAGTCTACTGCAAATTTCAGGTATCATCAAGTAAACTTGAAGATCTACTGCAACTCTGTGGTGAAAAATCAGAATGTGTTTTTGAAATAAACTTCTAAATATCAATTGTGACATCGATCTATTTAAATTGGATCTATTCTCTCCCTTAATGTGTTTTCCTTCACTTCAGTTCACGTCAGATCATGTTCAATGGCAATCTGTTTATCTGTGGAAAGTCAGGGCAGCAAAGCTGACCAAAGAAACAAATGCATATTCATTCATATTAGTACATATTGTTAATGAAAGCTTTGTTTCAAATGCATTAGAGTGGAACATTAAATCATGTACAAATCAGAACATTAAAGGACAAGTGATTTCTCTGTCACTCGAGAATTTAAAGAATAGCACTTTACAGTGTTGGACATAAACAAAGTTTTTAAAATGAGAAATATGCTAGAAGTTACAAAACAGAAAGACTGAAATATGGGATAATATATTATGACAGTAAGACTTTAGACCTTCAGTATGTGATCATTTTTCAACCAAGCAATCCACCTGAATTCATCATTTCTGCTCATATTAGTAAGTATTTCTTCTCTTGGCAAAAATAAATATGTTCATATCACACATTGAAATTAGATAAACAAAAATAATGAGTATTATATAAATCTCTATATAATAAATTTTGTTTCTAAATTTTATTTTTATTTTAAATGTGATCAAGATATGCTACACTTTCCTTTTGTTGATGGTTTAAGGCCCAAAAATAGTACTTATCAGATATACCAGTGTCATAAACTGTTGCAGAAATGCTCATTAAGACTACATTTAAACAAAGCTACAGAATACCTGTAGAAATTGTTTATTACTGAACAGTTTTGTTTGTAGTTCAGGTCTAATTAATCTAAACTAGAAAAGGTTTTGATTAAAAGCCTTTTTTTTTCTTTCCATGCTATAACTTTCTCCCTTTCAAAGAATTTATCATGGAATTCATCTCACCTAATAGTTCATGGTTTGTCCCACCTATTAATGGTGGACCACTTTCACAGTGATTTCTCTGAATTTGTAAAGAGTAAAGATAGCTGCCCGTATGAATTATTTCTCTGTTGAATAAAGGAGCTTAGATGACTATCTTAACATGGATTAAAACAAACAAACAAACAAACAAAAACAAAACCCAAAAAACAACCCACAAACAAACAAATGATCCAATCCAAATAATATATAACAACAAAAAAACTTTTAGATATCTAAAGCTAAGAAGGATAAATCCAAGCCCTAACTTTCAGAAAGTTAATGTTATGTCTCTGCTTTTTCTAAGTACTCCCTAACCTTGTCTTCTTCAAGCAAGGGTAAGTCTTCTTTGCTCCAGAGTCTCTCCTTCTTGTCTCAGAGGCCTAGGAACCCTGAATTTTAGTCTTACCAGCAAAGACTGAGGTGAAAAAGGCATTGAGAACCCTGGCCTTCCAATAGCACTTAGGATGATCTTCTCCATAACTTTTCCAGGTACTGAGGTTAGACTAAGAGCTCTGTCATTTCCCTCATACCATTCTTGTAAATCGGAATAATGTTGGCTAGCTTCCCATCACTGGAGAACTTCCCAGATTGTCAATGTCTTTAGAACCCATGTAAAGAAAAGGGACCAAAAAATTCAGATTAACAGCAGACTGAATGGGAGAAGAATGTGTTCAACCTTCCCCCTTCACTATGTGTTTAGTAATTAGTCTTATTAGGTACACTGTTTTATCACAGTAGCTTTGGAAAGTGTGACAACAACGAGAGAGAGGAAATCAAATGAAACAGAGTAATGTTAAAACATGGATGAAATTTCCACATATTTAAGACTTTAGATTCTATATCTAATCAATTCAAAAAAGACAAATGGATGTTCAGAAGAGCCCAGCTTGGTGGCAGCAAGGTATCTTTGATATGGAACTTGATAAATAAATACAGAATTTTTCTATTACTCAGTCCCTGTCAAGTTATAAACCAAACATATTCTAAGACTGATCAAAAGATCTTCTGAGAGAGGTCTATGATAAAGAGTTTTTTGGACATAATTAAACTTGTGATGTCATAGCTGAGTAAGAACATGATATATGTAGAAATCATTTTGCATGTTTAATGTTACTTAAATATTATTAGTGTCTTGCAAGACTACCTATTGAATAGCTCATGGAGGTGATGATCACATCAGTTTACATTCTTACATTTTATTCGAGTATTACAATAATTTCCCATTGCTGAAGTTCAGGATTGCTCCCGCCCAGTTCTCCAGCCTATAAAGACCCAGGCCACCTTGAAATGTTAGACTGAACATTTATGATAGATGTTCATTACTTTGGTGATAGATATGCTTTATTTTCAGGAGCTGAAAGGGCTGCATAAGAACCTAATTCATACTTTGACCTGTGATCATTGCTAGTCATTATTTGATTGAAAATGTAAGAATATGCAGAGCCCACAATGGAAGGAAATGTATGACTGGTCAAGAAAGATGTGTTAAGATACACTTGTAATTGATCATACTGTAGTTCACTCAGATAGGGTAACAGTAATAAACTGGGCTATTTTTCTGAAGATTCTGCCTGCACAAACCATTTGCTTGACAACCTTTGAATTTTTTTCTTGTTTTCTCTATATTGATTTCCAATGGAATTGTCACTCTAACTGATTAATCTTTGTAGGTATATGGAGCACAGATGTTCTCTTTCTCTTTTTTTAGGTTAAATCCCATACAGTCTTGCTCTTTGCTTGAAACAATAGGGAAGCAAGGTGAAAGTGTGTTTGAAAGGAGGGCACAAAATATCAGAGAAAAAAAGATTTAACAAAGGATTAAGAGGAATGAACGTGGAAAAATGCAGGCGAGAAAGTTTCACATTGTTATAACATAGATAATTGGTTTCAGTATTTTCTGTTAGTAAAACTTCATATAAGTTACCGAATTTTTTTGGGTTATAAAAAAATCTTTTTTTTTTTTTTTTTGAGTTTGTATGTCTATTTGAAAGTATCACATTTTAATCTGTTATTACTGTCTGGTTTTGTCTGTTAAAGGCAATCATGAACTTTAAGTCAATGTCAGTTCACTAGAATGAAGTCCAGAGAATGCATAAAGCCGAAGCCAAATATGTCTCATGGACTTTTTTTCCCCCTAAAGTATGATTTTTATAATAGAATCATAAAATAACTCTGGTTGGAAACTACTCATAAGGATCATTGAGTCCAAATTCCTACTCCTTGCAGGACTACCTAAAATTTATTGTGACTTCAATCTGGGATTGGAAATGAGGTGGAACTCAAATAAAGGATTACGTTGTTCCTGTTGAAACATGTGGGCTATGTCTCCTTAGCTGCTTTGTTCCTGGGGCACAAAGTCCATCTATGAGGAAAAGATGCCTGGGACATTCTCAGCAATAACAGCTGTAAGATCAGAAAGTGGAGCTTCCAGTTCGACAGCTGAAGGCTTAAGGATAGAGAAAAGATAATGAATATTTAGTTAATTCCATTAGAATTCTATTCCTTCACATTATCCATGAAGATGTTTTCAAGATGACTTTTGGTTTACAAAACTGAAAACTTTGTTTCAATCCTCACTTTGTTCATGAGTAAACATACTTACAGAGAGGTATTATATGGTATTATAATAGAAGGTTTGTGCTCAGGCTACACAAACAGTAATTGTTTGGGATCCAGCTACTGTAAAAGCTTTGAAAGGGGAAGATAAAATTTAATTCTAAATACCTGTCAGACCACTGTGTAACAGCACCTATTTAAGAATAAAGATTCTTGTGTCTGGCAAACCCCATATTTTTGTTAAGGGACTTGCTTACACTTGGAAAATTCTCTTATATAATAATCTCCCTGTGGAATTTTCTTCTTAACCCCTCCCTCTTTATGCTAATAAGCAACTAAAAAAAAAATTTCAAAAACATAATAGAGCGTATTCATCATTCTCTGTTACTTAACAAATACATACACACACACATGAGTATATAAATTTTCTTCATGAAGCCATGCTAGGTATTTTAAGATGATCTAAAATTTTTCTATTTCCGTTTGGTTTATCTTTAGTGTTTTTCTAGCACCAAATAAAGTGTCACAAGTCTATAAAGTCATGAGTTGGACCTCTTTTAAAGTGAGTTACAACATATTCAACTCTGAACACTTCTTTAATTACGTGCGTTAAAGTAAGTGTATTATTTTCCATTTGAAACATACTTTTGGTTCATATAAGTGTATATGTCTCAGTATCTCCTATTTTTTTTTAATCTAAATCAAGTATCTACTAAATATCAGTGTAATATTCTCTACAAAGAACATTAAAAGAGAACTCAGGAATGTTTTCAGGATACTTGAGCTTTCTATTTCTGACCTAATAGTTACATGTGGGAGATCTACAGATTAGTGTACAGATTTTTTTTTAATGTAACTATATTTGAATTACAAACATTACTTTATGCTACATGTTCTGACTACGTTTAATTTGCTTTGAATAGTTTTTGCCTTTGAAAATAACATTTATGCCCAACTTTTACATATTAAGAGACATAAAATGTTTTCTCATACACAGTCAGATGTACGTTAGATCAATGTACACTTATATTTACTAATTCAAATTTTTTAAAAAATCATTTATTATTAGGCATATGCCAAGTATGTCTAATGTCTCATTCAACACTTCATTTTGTTTATCTCTGCTTCAAATAATCCCTTCTAAATCACAGACCATGTCTTATTCCTCTTCAGTGTCTTCTCCAGGCTTTGAGTTTCTATCTTTAGCAAGGTAGGCTAGACCTGAAACTCGGATCTCAATATGATGATAGAAGTCTAGCTGCTCTTTTTCTTTTCAACTACAAAATCCTTAAACTGCCTTGCTTGGCTGCTTCGGATGGTCAGCAGGAAACATTGTCACTTGCTGTCTCAGTGGGAGAGCGCTGTTTAAAAACACTCAGAAGAAAACCATTCTGATTATTTTTCTCATATCTGAGAGTAATTAAGTTGACTTTACCTATAAATATGCATTACCATTATACATCAGAAACTTCATGTAAAAAGGTGTTCTGCTGTTCTGAGGTAAAAAAGTGACACCTTTTTTTCACATTATCACCTTCTCACACGAATAATCTAGTTAATGGAACTGCTCATGTGGCTAAACCCCCCTGCAAGGTGAGTACAGAAAGTCCAATTATGCTCCCAAATCACAAGGGGTAAACTAGCAGTAGAAGCAGTAGAGTTGGCTACACATTTCACAAGGAAAGGCAATTTAACAACCAAGACATTATTGTCAAGAGGCTTTAGCCAAGTGTATGAATCAAGCACGAGGCTGTCTTCCATGGTTTCATCTGTAACAGACTCCTCTCCTGTAGGTGCTTCTGAGTTAGTTCTCAGGCAGCTGCTGCTAGGAAATGAAGTTTTAACTCAATAGGAAAACAAACTAATCTGCAACTTCCTGCGGAGCAAAAGGGGGAGAGGGGGAAAGGTGGGTGAGGAGGAGCAAAAAGAGTCCACAAACAAGATATTTCTGTGCCAAAGTGCACAACATTTTGGAGGTTTTTTAAATAAATTAGTAAGTCTGACATGACATATATGACAGTGGCTGGGAAGACAGCTGGAGTAGCAATGAGCAAAACTGCTAAAATATATGGTTAACTGTCTCCCTAAGTAGCACATTACCACAGTAAGTGATTCTTTTCTTCATGAGGCAGACTGACAAGGACAGGAGCACCAGTAGCAAAGTCTACCCGAGTTCCTATATCTGTTACAACTCAGGCTGTTAATCTTTACAGAGTCAGGGTGTTTCCTTTGAAAATTAAGTACTGGCTGACTATAGAGTAATCTAGCTAGTTCATACTAGTTAGTTCTTACTTGTATATCCTTTTTTGTTACTTTATGTATATAATTCTGCAGGTGCCATTAATTTGTAGTTGTTTGAGATTGTTTTGTGTTTTGCTTTCTTTTTTTTTCAGATGTAAGAATTGTCAAAATATGATCTTCTTAACAAATATATTGGCATTATAAATGAGAAAAGATATCTCTGGTGTTTTAAAGAAGGGGACAGAAGCCAATCCAAATCTTTACTGTTACATGCAAAAACAAAGACCAGGTTTGTGGGATTAACTGAAATACTGAATTTTAAATGGTGGCAAAAAATGTCTTGTTACCAGTTCAATGATATTGATAACTAATTTAGATGAATATTAGTTACCAAATATTATAAACGCTGGCATTTTCTTTGCAAATATAATGAAAATGCAAGTACAAAGTATGTTGTAAACACTACTTACTCAAAATTTTAAGACAATCATTTTATTGAAAACTAATTAATGTCAGGTGCATTTTGTTTAAAGGAAGAAAGCAAAAGCCTTTAAAATCTCCACATTTCTGACCTTATGTATACCATGTTGTGTTACATCAGTCTGAATGCATTCATTTTTAAATATATGATGTGACATACTGTAACAAGATTCACATTGTTGAGGATTTAAGGGCCCCTGCTGTAATTGTGAAGGACATAAAGTAAGAAAGAGTGCCCAAGCTTTGTTAGTGCAATTTAGAAGTATTCATAAATAACAGAATCACAGTTGGAAGGGACCCACACAATAATTACATATGTATGTCATATATGAATGTCAATTACCTTAACAAACTGCCTGGTAAACAGTATATAACCTGTTTCCTCAGATTGAATATGTACCAATACTATATTTGTACAATTTCTAATACATTTTCAGGTAGCTAAAGGTACCAATAATTGTGAAAAACTTGTTATTAATGTTTGGGATGCAGTGCATTAATTAAATTGAGCATAATGTGCCTGGATATTACATTATCTGCTCATTAAAAAAAAAAATTGCTGCTCAACAGCTAGTAATAGGTTGAAGTAATATAAAAATTAATAGATGCACCAGATATTTTGAAGCATGAACCACACATTTTGAAACAAAAATCATATGATTCATCAAATTCTTTCAGGACCCTATTTTCATGCAACTTGAGGAACTAACTATCTCAAACAACTGTTAACATTTCAGATTTAGTGAACCACATACTGTATTTTGTGTTCTGCTGAAAAGTGGTTTTATTATATGTGTTTGCAGAGGGAAAAGTAGTAAGTTTAAAAACTCTTATGTATCACTATAAATTAAAGATCAATGCTTACATTAGATTTTTACCGATGTAACATGGTTATTTCAGTGAAGTGGCTCTTTCTTTACTGCATTAGTAAATATGAGATAAGGATAAGGGGCAGAGTAATTTGGGACCCACTGAGTTGAAATTTGTCATCTAAATGCATTTATATCATTATAGTATTTACTAGCAGAACTCAAAATCTTTTATTTCACAACTAACTTGACAAATGTATAGCAGTGTAGTTCCCTTGAATGGGAAAGCTGGGATAGTGCTGAAAACCTCAAATGTACTTAAATCTTATCACATGAAAAGAATGAAAAAAAACTTACAGGGAGCTTTAGAGGAAAATAATTCATAACAAAAATAATACTTATCTGGTATAAAATCATTTAATGGAAGGCTGGTAAATTTTACTCACCAATCAATTTCAATTGATAAAGTCAGTGAAATGATGAAATCTCACGCATCAACCCTATGATCATATGAACAAAGGATCATATGAACTGAAAAGATCTTTTATTTCGGTTTATCCATCATCACAGAGCACCTTAATAAATTCCTATTAGCCAGCAGTGTGCCCAGGTGGCCAAGAAGGCCAATGGCATCCTGGTCTGCATCAAGAACAGTGTGGCCAGCAGGAGCAGGGAAGTGATCCTTCCCCTCTACTCTGCATTGGTGAGGCCACACCTGGAGTATTGTGTTCAGCTCTGGGCCCCTCAGTTCAGGAAGGATATTGAGGT
>JAYRBT010000001.1:62302904-62337004 GCA_036023395.1 Myiotriccus ornatus | reverse complement strand
GTTGGACCAGGGGTTGGACTTGATGATCTTGGAGGTCTTTTCCAACCCAATCTATTCTATGATTCTATGATTCTATGTCTGAACAAGGTAATGGAAGAAAGTATGGCTACCCCCTATCACTAGTATCATAGTTAGAGGAAGAGGGGTTGCAGGATGAGGTGTACCTGTGATCCAATGTGGGCTTCAGTATGATTATTGCTGGGGGGGAAAAGGAGGGAGATGGACTAGTTTAAAAAAAAAAAAAAAAAAGAAAAGAAGGAAAGAAAAAATTCCTGCCTAATCTTCCAGAGCTACCAGTTTGAAAATAAAACTTTTCATTTATAAATCCAGCATAGAAATTTGCCATAGCCATGAGAAACAGAAAAAAAAAAAAAAAAAGTCACTATTTCTGCACAGTTTACAGAGGAGGAGTGTGTTTTCAAATTATTAAGTTCTGCTATTAATCATCTTAGGGTGCTGAGTCTTCCTGTAAGATATCAGTCAAATCCATTGTTTTGCTGCCTTCTGGTAGTGTTCCTTAGGTTACAAACTGGGGCTCACAAATTCAAGCACCAGAATATACTGTTATATGTAATATTTGAAAGCATATTTCAGAGCATAACACACACTGAAGCAAAGTACACTTCAAGAATTTGAAAGTAGATAACTCTGAGGATATTTTAAGGGAGAGTGAGCATTGGCAGCTTGCAAAAATATGACAGGTATAGTGCATTACCTTGAAAATTGCAGAAAAACCTTACTTCTTACTGCTGTCTTCTAGTGTATGTTCTTCGGTGTAGATGAATAACAAAGACATGTAATTTAAATAAAATTCTAACTCTTTTCAATGTCTGAGTGGAACATGTCTCATTGTGTTACAATCAATGAGGAAAAGCCATTAGCTCTTCACAGGACAGGTACTAAAATATCTCTAACATTTCAACCTGAGTTTTTCTATAAATCTCTCTCAGTGTGTGAGTGTGGGTGTGGAGAAAGTTTTATTTTTCTTTCCTTACAGAACTATCTCAAAAGTTATTGCATGTAGTTAGAAATCATGGCACCAACTTTAAACTTCAAGTTTCCTCTAAAAATTCTATAGACAACCTTTTGTGTCATGATGTATTTCACAGGTGAATTTAGGCAGAATAATATAGTTATTTTATTGTGTAGAAAAAGAGAGTTGAAAAGTTAACAGAAAGAAAGAACCTTGAATTACTTTATGATGATTCAGGTTCAAATGAGAACTCTGTTACCAAAAATATTTATTTAGTCACTATATAGTATAGCTGGTATTTTTTTTTGCTTGCAGCAAATTAAATCCTATAGCTCAGATTTATCAATTTATTTTCCTTACATAAAAAACTTCATCTGCATTTGAGAACCTCCATGATTTTTGGTCACAGAGGAAAATGGCTTACCCACAAAGAGGGGAATTCATCACCACATGTGGCCCCTGGGAACTAAGGGGAAAAATTGGCAGAGGGTCCTCCCTGCCAGCCTCTACCCTCTACCCAACTAAACAAAAGGATCAATGGGAAACTAGGGCAAAAGCAAAAATCTAGGAAAACTGTGTTGTTCACAAGGAGTCATACTATTAAACTGCCTGCTCTACATTACCCAGTCAACTTCAGATCTTGGCTAGAGCAGTGGTGTTAGTCCAGGACCTCTTTGTTCTCTGCCATGTGTTGACTGTGGCAGTGGTGCTGCCCTGCCATCCTTCTGATGATCTTTGTGGCCCTCCTCTGGATCCACTTTAACTTCTGGTGCTGAGGACTCCAGAGTTGCACGGAGCACTTCAGGTGGGGTCTCACAAGGGCAGAGTACAGGGGAGAATCACCTCCCTTGACCTGCTGGCCACTCCTCTTTTGATGCAGCCCAGGATGTGGTTGGTTTTCTGGGATGCAAGAGTTGGCTCATGTACAGCTTTTCATCACCAGTCCCTCCAAAACAATGTTGAAAAAGGGAATAAAATAGGTAAACCTCCTGTAGCTATGACACATGTCTGCTGGAAAACTATGTGACTTGTAGCTCAGCTGCTTATAGAGTTCATAAGTTCTGTATAGTACAACATGGACTATCCTAGGAAAAGAAACTCTCTAAGCTGATTTGCTCCTATTAGTCACTGAATTACAGAGACAAATGGAGAACTACAGTGGCAAATAGAGACTGAACATTTATGGACATTCTTTTGCTCACTCCTACATTGATTCTTTTAAGTCCATATTAAGAAATTTGGCAAATCTGTTTGGTTTTATTCTCTATCCATGCTGCAGCAATGACCTAAAACCTACACTTGAATTTTAGCTTAAGTACAGGGCCAAATCAAGACCTGAAGTGAAATCTAGAAACATTACAGTTCCTAGAAATTATCATACCAGCTGTGGAATTCAGACCACATAATAAGATAAAAACTTGAGTCTATCTCTAAGCAGATCTCTATACATGTCTACTTGTCGTGCACATGATTAATGTAGCAGGATACATAATAGAGAGGAAAGGCTTCATTCAAATTCCCAGTTATAGATGCCTGGTGACACCCGACATATTGCAGTGTATCTGCAGTGATTTAAAACTGCCTATTAAAAAAATTGGGGGTGTTCTATACATCCTGTGTCATCACTTCTGGTGCAGATGCGTACCTTAGAAACCAAAGTGCCTCTATATTTAAAGAATTTAGTTTCAGCGTTAGGCAGTAGAGAGCGTTATCATCATTTACTCACGCTGTCCTGTACTTGAATTCCTCTCTCTCAAGTGAGTACAGGGTTACCTATCATCAATACTGTTGAATGATTACAGAGAGATCTGGAATATAAAAAAAAATTGTGTCAAATTATTACCAGAAGAAGTTGACGTATCAATACCATCATACTGCTTTCTGTTCATTATCCTTACTGAATCTGAATTGTGCTTGGTTTCCTATTATATCTAGCTTTTTACGGGTCTAATTACATTTCATAGTATATAGCACACTTTTTTTTTATATGTCTACAAATTCTCCTTCAAAAATGCCACATTTTCCCCGACATTTTATAATAAGTCTAGTATCTTGCCCTAAATTGTATGTCACTATTTCGTTAAAACATATAAAAGAGTATAAATGTTTTATCTTTGTTTTTCTTTTTTTGTGTATTTGTTTTAATTCATTATACAAATTTTGTACACTGTTTTAATCCTAAACTTGAGGAAAAATAGAAACAATGCATCACATTTTCTCTACAATATTAAAAAAAAGACATTAACAATTGGATGTTTTGACAAAAAGGCAACAAAGTATTAATATTTCATCTTTTCTCTATTTTATAATGTATTTCACGTTTTTGAATAGACAATCAAAATGCTTCCTTTTTTTTTTTTCTTTTTGAGTTTTTAAGAAGTATAAAGGCATTATATATCTGTTATTTTTTAAAGGTAATCTTTTTTTCTTCAACCTGAAAATCAAACTACCACTGAGAAATTTGAAGCACCTTCCTTGTATATGTTTTGATCTTGTGTTTATGTACAAAACATATTAAAAAAACCAAAGCCTGCTTGTAAAAATATTTAAAATTACATTACAGCTCATATTCCAAAATGTAAGTTATACGATACACTTATGTGTAACTGGCTATGTACTGGGTCAAGGAATTTACCTATATACAGATTACTTCTGGCTTTTTGTGTAGGATCAGGATCTCAAACATTAATATATTTATTAAATTCAAAGTGACATCCCCTAATTTACTAATTCTGAAAACTCTGATTGTTTATTATCACTTTTTTTTTAATTTTAATAAAAGACAAAATCTCCTCAATATAAAACTTTAATTAGAAAACAGTAATAACTTAAGTGTAACTTGCCATTTCTTTAAATTGCATCCAAGTAATTGTCAATATTTTACACTAGATAGCACTTTTCTGAGAGATAGTATGACAGAGGGAAAAGTAGGAAAGTGAAGGCACATGGACAGAAACAAAACCAGTACTTAATCATTCAGAGAACAATAGGTAAGGTTGCCACCTCAGGTTTGACTGAAGGTGACAGTTGAAAGGCTGGAGCACAGGAAATGTACTTCTTATGTCATCAAGTAAACACTTTGATTTTAATGATAACTTGTTTCCAAGAAGTAGTTTTCCAGCCAACGTCAATGTCTCTTGCCTTGGTTGGATACATCGAGCCTGTTCCAGATAGCAACATATATCAGACCCCTTAGTCCGTAAATTGCTAAAACTTCCATCCTTCTCCCTGCTGTTTCACCCAATTCTTTCATGTGAACTTATTTCTCCATTTAAATCAAAACTGCTATCCTTTATTCACTGTCATGCTTTTAGCTACAGTTATGTCTTTCAAGCCCAGGCCAGTTTCACTTTACTTCCCATTCTTCTCCACCCACACAGTCTGATCTTCCTCATGCTGCTCATCCAGACTGTGTTATTTCCTTTTTTTCTGTGCCTTGTGCACATGAAATAATATTTTTTACTTTTCCCTTTGTGATCAGTCTCAGATTATTTGGAAATTAGACATAATCAGGAACTGAGCCCGAGAAGCATACTTCAAAAATGGAGTTGTTCACTATCAATTCATTAGCTTAACCCCTGATTCTGTTTTGGACCACTCCATTTACCTCTTGGTAAGACAATTTCTGGATATCTTTCTGTTACTTACTTCCAAAAAAAAAGTGTTATAGATGAAACTGCACCAAATTCGGTTTTATCCATTTTATACTCTCTTCCAGAACTATCCCTGAGGACTCCTAACTTTCAAAAAACTTCTATATTTTCTCACACCGTGCTCTGGGATATTCAACTCACACCTTTAGTTTCATGCAATAAAAACTCCACTTTGTTCCAAAACTGCTACTAAGACTTAAAAAAGTTAATAACAGGGGAGTAATTAAACTTCCCAAAGATATATAATAAAACTCATAAGAAACCTAATGCATAGCCTTTCACATTTACCTCTTTCTTTTTAATTGAAAAATGTAAGATACATATAATTGAAAAGGGAAGTTACTAGCTCTGCTGTTTAATGGGTGAGAGCACTGCATACCTTCCCATGAAAACCTGACAGTCAGAATCGTGAGTCATTCATTATGCAACCTGAATCTGAGCAAAAACCCTTAATTGTTTTACAGTGAGGATTGTTGTAAATATCTTTTGGGAAACATTGTTTTATCTGTGACCTTCACAGATTTGAAAGGGTAACAGTGGAGTGCACGGCTAATTGCACAATTCATAATACCACTTTCAAGTTCCCCCTTTTCCCACCTTAATTGTAACCAATTCAGTATAATTATTAATCTCAAATAATTGAGCTTGGTTTTGTTTAGCTTCTTGCTGTCTTCTCATCATACCCCGGGCATGCATGTATTTTCAGTCTCCCTGCATTAATTTGACAGCAATATATATAAAAGCAGATACTGGCTAAGACTCCTCTTATTGTATTCCACCTTTGTTGATCTAGCTGTTGAATTTTATAAGGGTATCCTAGAATATTTCAGTATTTTAGAAATTCTAATGAAGTCCCATGTTACAGACTGAATTTCAGAACTTTAAAAGCTTGAGAAGTTTTACAGTCAGTTTTGAATACAGCTGGATTCATTCAGCAGATGTACTTAGTATATCAGCGATACTTTTGTGTGCTCACATGGGCTAAAGCTGTTAGGAAAAAGTTGTCATTTCTTCAAGTTAAGATAGTTGACTGCAGCCATACCTGTAGTAACACAGTGTGCAAAAACGAGTAGAAAAAGGCACAGCTGAAGTGTGCTATATTCCAGGTGTCTGACCCTTTAGGAGTGATAGGAGTTCATGTGAGACAGAACAGATTCCAGCTGCTTTAACACACCCTGGAGATCACTTCTGCCCTAAGGATCAGGGACCCACAACTGATTTCATGACAGCCCCTCCCACTGCTCTATTAGAGGGAAACTTATGATAATAAGAGAGAGGAGTTTTTTGCCCTAAGTCAGTCCATGGCAGTTTAACCTCCAGCTCTTTCCTATAAGCTGAAAAATTTTGATCTTGTTATGCATATATAGCTGATGTATATATATTTAGATTTTTTCATCTTTGTATAGGGCCTTAATTAAACACCCTGACTACATGTGTAGGTATGATCTGACGATATATTGAATGATAATATATTTATGATCTCTCCCCTTTGGGCACTATCTCCTGAAGGCTGAAATAATGGCTAATCTGGCTTTTATTATTAAATTACAGTGATTGCTTCTCTAGCTCCCATATGTGTTTCAGCATGATAAATAAAAGGTGGAAACTAGATGTTTCCTGACCTATAATGTGCTTTGCATGATTTATTTATACCTCTAGTCATGGTGTACAAAGGTGGTGAGAGTTGAAGAGATAACGTGCTTAGTGTCTGAGCAGCAGGGCAAAATAAATTTATATTATTCAAGCAGCAGTTCTTCATGATGATCAGAGTAGCTTTAGTAGGCTCTGACGGGGTTTGTCCTTTAATTCTTGCCCACCAGAGGCACCATGGCTGTGTCCCAGGTCTTAGAGCTTTACAGTGCAGTGTAGCAGGTCTGAATGATGACCCGTTATGACTAGTATGTTGCCTCTGTGAAGGCTTCAAAAGTAAATGGTAGTCCAGTCAAGTGACTGAGAAATTTGCCAAAAGCACAAAATTCTTCCATAATGTCAATGGCAATGTGCTTAAATCCTGAAGAGTATTTTGACTCCTTGAGTAATGTCTTTAGACTGGAAAAACATGAGTCTGCAAGAGAAACAAGAGGATGAAAGTTATGGGCTTAACTTGCAAGTACCAATCCCACAGAGCTATAATATATCAGAAATTTCCCTTACTCCTTGTAGACTGTTACATATGATATACTAGAGAGCAAGAGACCCTTATCCTCCAGCAATTCAAACAATCTTTTTCTTTCATAACTGTTGATCAGGTAGTATTTATCATATTCATCCTCCTTGCCTGAATTCAAGAAATCACAACAAAGGACTTCAAGCAGTAGCTCTTACTATTGGCAGTGTATCTATCACCCAGAATATTAGCAATTTATAAAATACTGTCAAATAGTTTATTCAAAAGGCAATTGTTCTTAGCCATTTGAAAGACAGACTGTTTATTTGTGGGTTCTCTGTTTGTTTTTTCTATTTCATGTCAATATATGCTTCCTTTTTGCTTCTGACTCCATATATTTCTAATGAAATTGATATCTGATATTGTCACATTTTCCTTTTCTATTCCAAATTATTTTTTACCAAGCAGTGAAAGTTCAGTCTGCCCTTCAGAATTTCTACTTAACAAATGCAAATCTAGATTTACATCTACTTACAGGTAACTTCATTTTTTGAAAAGAATTTCAGGTCTGCTGGATACCTTAAACATTGATACTGTGTTTTATTTACTGCTTATCTGACATAGACTGCTTTAGCTCAGAGGCTGATTCTTTATCCTCTATTTGAATGCTTGTTAATACCATATCTTAGGTGTAATTTGATGTGGACACACCTGTTTTACAAAAATGTAATAAGTTTAATAGAATATACTTTAACTTGTGTCATATATTAATCTGGACACTGCTCATCAAAACAGAAATGCTGTAAAAATGCATGTTTTCTTACAGATCCATCTGATTGATGAATACATAATTACAATGCTGTTGGGATAGGGCAATTATTGTCTTTCATTATATGCATGGTCAATAAAGCAACATGTGATACTGAATATTTTCCTGGGAACAGGACCAGTATAAAAAAAAGGGTAGTTGTATAGTGTGAAAAGTGTTATTGATGTCAAGAACATAAAATATATTCTGGTGCAAAAGAAAACTAGTAAAGCTAAAATGGCAAAGAAATATTCTCTATGTCAACCAGAGTGCAAAGACACAAATAAAACATTCTAAAAATTTTAACACTTATTCTTGGATGTAATTCTGAAAATTAGAAAAAAGTCTATGTCAGTAATTAACTGATATCTCAGATGGCTGAATTGACCCTTGAATATTTTGTTAACACTGGAAAAAGTTGTTCCTAAATAAGTCTGCTGGTATATAGATAACAGCATATTCTGCTTTTCTTCTATCTTTTTGTCTAGGAAATTTTTTCTTAGTATCATTTCATTTGTCCAGAACCTCTTCAAAACCAACAGTGTATAGAAACTGGTTTCTTTTCAAAATTCAGTAAAAAAGGTATATGCCCAGACAGTATATTCTGGTTTAGTTTCACCTGAAAGGAAAACCCCAGGTCATGCATCTTGAGACCATTTCACAATGCAAACCAAAGCATGATGCCAATAAAATATGAACTATTGGAAGTTTGCTTCAAAATGTCACTCCTGATCTAAGATAAACACTAATTCATACAAAACCTACAGCTTCAATAGCATCATAATAAAAGCTGTTAGAGATGTTTAGAAGCAGTTTTACCCAGTTTCCTGGGTTTAATTAATAAGATTTTCTTTAAGCAAACTGATTAGGGTAGAAAACAAGGCTCATCATACATAAAATGGACTTTAACAATAAAGAGTTTTGCATTAGTAACATCAACATTTTATTTAGACCTTTTTATTCTAATTTTTTTTTAGAAACTTCATAGTAGCTGCAAGTAGAATATTAAAGGCCCTACTGGTTTTGTTTTGATTATATGACATCTGAAAGTTCATATGAAAATTTTTAAAAACTGACTAACTCAGTTCAATTTTGTGTCATCCATTTGTACTTCTGCAAGATGATCAGGTCTATTGAAACTGTTGTCCTTTCTGGACCAAACATACAGATTATATAGAGATGAACTGTAATGTTCAGTTATCTCAAACTTCAGAGTACATTTATACACTTAGATGTAAGTATTTATGTATGACTTTTTCTTTTAGGTAGTAGAGATCTGAAGCTTAATTCAGTTCATTAACATAAGCATCTATTGTTTGAGATGGTTTACTGAGTCTTGCCTGGCTCCAGTTTCTGTGCAAGAAGGCAGTTTCAGATGTAGCAACAGTCAGTTCTCTGTAAGTGTTACCAGTATTTCACCAGTACAATCAAAGGAGTATAAAGAAAGCAAATCAGGTGTAGATGTCTAGAACAATCTGCATAACATTCTGCATTTTCTTATGACTGGGTCACCATTCACAACAGTGGGAGCCCAGACACCCAGTTCACACCTATGCAGTATTTTAATTGACATATCTTACATGTGAATCCCATCCTTGTATTATATGTAGACAGATTATATGACCTTTCGAAGGAAATTAAATATAACTTAATATAATTTATTTATTATTTATTTATTAAATATAAATAAATATAATTTAATTTTCTTTATTAAGAATTAAAACAAAGTGATCCACCATCTTTTACTATCTATATTATCTCTTTGCATATGCCATGTTTTACACATATTCCTGGACTGTTTTCTATGAGGGTTTCAGGAAGTACAGTGTATATGGAAGCATCTAATTAAACACTTATTTTTCCTGTTTGATGGCTAATTATGTGTAATATTTGCTTATGCAGATGACTTTGGGGCAACTGCATCTATTAGTGAAAAAAAAACCCACACCACCTTGTCACAAAAAGGTGGCGTTTCTATCACAGAAAAGACAAAATTATGGAAGGCCTGAGAAAGTGCAAATCAGTCTAAACTAAATACACATGATAGAGAACGGCAAGAACTGTTCTTATCGCTCACTAAGGACATTCAAATGAAATCAACTTCCAGCTGGTTAAGAGCTCATAACTAACTGTCCCTCCTCTCACTTGACAGACGTTTCACTCAGAGAGAGAAACCAGTGTAGAATATTAATGTATCCAGGTACCTGACCACAGACAGTGACACTTGTATGGGGGAGGGGAACGCACTACTTATTGCTTTTTGTTGTTGTTGTTATCTTTTTTTCTGCTTATGGACACAAATTGTGGATGACATAGTAGATGGTTTATAATTTTGCCCTCTGTGTGGAGGCAAAACTAGAAAAGTAATACTGAATAAGTTCATAATCACCTACAATGTCAAGGTCAGCCTAGAAATAGGCATTTATTGCTCCAAAGTTCCATCATGTTTATTCATAAATAAATTTCTGTAAAAATAACATTCCAGTCCAAATGCACACAAACTATTATTCTAGGGACAGCGAAAACAATTGCCAATGCATCTGAACCTTACTAATGCCAATTAAGACTGTGAATAGTCAAAAAATATCTGGTTATAAATTCAAAGTAATCTCTAACAATTAAATATATAACAATACAATCCTGAGTGTAACCAGAGTCCAAAAAAACTGGTTGAGAAGACTGGGGGTTTGCTTGTTTTTTGCATGTGAAAAATAGTACTTTCCCTAGAGACTGACAGTATTATTCAGGGCAGCTAACTGTAGATGGTAGATTTCAACTATGCCCAGATGACCAAACAGCACTAGGTCTATGATGTGACTGTACTTCAAAATGCTAACCAGAAATATCCGGCTGAGGCTATGTCTGAACAAATCTGTGATTTTGCTTTCCAGGACTGCATCTCATAATTGGATCTAAATATGTATATAAGATATTGCTTTAAGTTTATGCGACTATAAGTTAGGATATCTAACCAGGAAATTAATCTAAAGAAAGAAGATAAAAGATGAATACTTTGAGTAATAATTTCTTTCTGAGTATGTAGTTGCTAAGAAATATAGAGTACTGCCTTGCTAAGACTGTAGACATGGAAATTACCATGTGACTTTTAATACATGAAAATAAGGGAAAATCCCATAGTGTAAGAAAACCTGTATTAGTACATGTGCACACATTAGTAATGTTCTCTATTACACTGTAGATGTAACTAATCAGAAAACCCTTAGTTACTCTTTATGTGTATATTAAGTTAATGTGGGCAGAATGCTGAAATACATGGGAAAAATCAAAATAAAGGTGATAGAAGAGGAATATATTATTTAAACAGAAAGGAATAGATTGCAAATTTGTTAGAATAGAGGCCTGGAATAATTAAAACTATTAAATCACAGTATAATTGTGTTTTTTTGAAGTTGTGGTAATAATCATGTTGTAACAGCTGAACACTGTAAGTTAAGAGCCAGTTCCCAAATAGTTTTCAATTAAGCTACTGACTGACATAAGTGTCATTTTTCAAAGTCTTTGAGACAAATTTTTTTACTGTCACAAGATGTTCATAAGCTTAAACTTTCCTACTCATTGAAAAACAAATCCAACTAAAGACATTTTAAAATTTGCACTTATTGCAATTAGCTTATCAAGTTGTAAAGTGATCATTAAACAAATAAAGAAAATTCTTAGAAAAATTAATTAATCAATTATTAAACTGGTTTTTTTCACTTAGTGGGAAAGAAAATTCAGAATAACTTTTATATACTTTAATCTTTTTTAATTTTTTAATTTGCAGTATCCAACAGTAGGATATTTCAAAGACAGAGAAAGTGTGAATAGAGTATAGGAAGAGGATTTACCAATATACACATAAATAAATGATTTATATATATCAATACTAAGATATATGTGCTGAGAGTGGCTAACTACTTATAAGAAATTTGTACAGTATTGACTCTTGCACTATTCAACTCCTTAAATATTTTACTGTCTTCTTTCCCATGTAGGAATTAAAATATTCCTTTCAAGAATTCCCAAGAGCTCGTCTTATTCTCTTTTGTGCTGTAAAATCAAAAATATTAGTAAATTTTTTGTGTACAATTTATCTTGCAGACATGTTAATTTTAAGACTATTTGATTTCTTCTTAGTAGCTATAGCATGTAAAAAACAAAAGACTAAATATAATCCTTTTCTTACCCTTTTTTATTTTATACAAGAGCAAAGACAGCATAAATGGAATATTATTTACCAACATCACTGTTTAAGAATTGCTTTGACTTATCAGAAAGTTGACTTCATCTTTGAAGTCAGGAAGATAAAAAAGAACTATTTTTCTTTCCTCTTGTTTTTGTTTCTTTTAAAATACTTGTTTAAGAAAATTATATTACATGTGAATCATAGCATTAGCAGTCTTTTATGAAACCAGATTCCAGGAGAAAAACAGACAAAAGAACAGTTCTGTGTAAAAATCTAGCTATGTTCTGTCTTTGAGAACTTCCTCAGTAAATTATAACAATCTATTTGTTCTTGAAAATTAATGCTTAAATTAGTAATATAAGAATGCCAGCATCCAAAGATGCTTAGACATCTGCTAAAACTTTAGAAAGGTTGAGACAGTCAGGTAAGGTTTCTGGTCACTCAAAAACTCCCCAAAAAAAACTCTAAAAAACCACAACCTACCAAAAAAACCACAACAACATTCTAATGTCACACTCATGTTCAAGATGGGCAAGAAAAAAGGATTCATGGAGGAGTAGACAAGTGTTCCTAACCTTTTTCAGCTGAAGATCAGAGAACAGTACTTCCTGTAAACCACATCAAGGCACATGTAGGACAAGAGGACAACTGAGAATAGCCATTTACTGAGTGTAGATCATGCCTGACCAAACTTCCTGACTTTCTTCAGTAGCAAAAAGATCCTCTTGGTGGGCAAGGAAAGAGGAGTGCCTGCCCTACGTTACCAAGATTTTTTACGTGGTGTCCCATAGCACAACTTCTTGCAGCTGTATTGGAAATAAATGGTCTGGATACATGGAATGACAAGCTGGGTGAAAAATTGACTAAATTGCCATGCTAGAAGAACACTTGTCAGCAATTCAAAACCCAGCTGTTAGCCAGATATTATACGTCAGCCTGAGTTATTCCTCAGTGTTGATGATGAGGTCAATACTGTTCAACATCCTCATTAATGGTCTGAATGATGAAGGAAATTGCATTTTCAGCATGTCTCTGGACAGAAGGACAGCTTTTACACTGAAGGAGTGGCTGCCATTGAAAAGGCTTTCAACTGACTAGAGGAATGGGAGGACTAAAATATCTTCAATTTTGGTAGTCCTGTGCATGGGACAAAATAACACTATTCAACAGTACGGGCTGGAAACTGACTGCCTAGAAAGAAGGTTTACAGAAAAGAGACAAACCATTTGTTTGAGACAAGTTGAACAGAAGTCAGCAATGTGCTGCTGCAACTATGAAAGCTAAGTGCCTGCTGGGCTGCATTAGCAAGACACTGGAAAAGTATTAGAGAGAAATATTGTATGTTTGCTCTGTTTCAACTATCTCCTAGGTATCTGTTTATTGCCAAAATTCTGATCTGATGCAGTGTGGTCATCCTCATGTTCTAGAAATGGGGCACTGTAATGATGAATGGGTACATTCCCTACATGAACTAGAGAAAATACAGTTACCTATAGAATAGTTTATCAACAGCTAATTTCAAGGAATGTGGTATAATGACTGGCTGGGACAGTCTTTGAATGTATCTTTAATACTAAGAGGAAGAATCATAGAATATCCTGAGTTGGAAGGGACCTACGAGGATCACTGAGTCCAACTCCTGGCCCTGCACAGGACCACCCTGAAAATCACACCATCTTGTCTGAGAGCACTCTGCAATATCATCTTGGATGGTCAGGCTTGGTGCTACGACTACTTCCCTGGGGAACTTGTTCCAGTACTTGTCAACCCTCTGAATGAAGAACATTTTCCTAATATCCAACTTAAGTGTCCCCTGACACAACTTCAGGCCATTCCCTTGTTTCCTGTCACTGCTTACTAGAGAGAAGACATCAGTGCCTGGCCCTCCGCTTCCCCTTGTGAGGAAGCTGTGGACTGCAATGAGGTCTCTCCTTGGTCTCTCATTCTCTCTAGGCTGTACAAGCCAAGTGACTTCAGCCACTTCTCACATGGCTTCCTCTCTAGAGCCTTCACCATCTTCATAGCTTTATGGACACTCCTAGCTTTATATCTTTCCTATATTGTGATGCCCAAAACTGCACATTATATTCAAGGTGAGGCAGCACCACCTCAGTGCAGAGCAGGACAATCACCTTCCTTGACAGCTCTCAGTGCTGTGCTTGACACACACCAGAACAAGGCTGACCCTTTTGGCTGCTGGGACTTGCCATCAACCAGGACTCACAGGTCCCTTTCCGTGCCACTGCTCCTCAGCCTCTTATTCCCCAGTACGTATATCCAGCATTGCCCCATCCCAGGTGCAGAATCCAGCTCTTGCCTTTGTTAAACTTCATATGGTTAGGAATTGTTCAGCCTTCTAATAATAAAAAAACTCTCGAAGTTCTTTTCTCCTTGGGGAAGTAAGGGCTACTTGTCTTATTAGGCAAAAGTGGCTCTTGTGAGATAAACTGGAGTAACTTGTTGAGCCACATTACCAGATGGGAATTTCAGTGCTCTCTGAACTTCCTATTTAAAAAGAAGTTCATGTCTTGAACCAGAAAGAATTCAGGAGGCAGTCCCTGGACTGCCAAAGTCAGTGCACAGCACTACCTGAAGCCAGCAACATAAGAGAGCATGACACTATTGGCATTATATTTAGATTGGTTTTTTCCTTCAGTCATTTCTTACCTACAGGTAGAGGCACTAGGTGCAGTTTTGACCCAAATCCAGAGCAAGGATTAAACTCACAAATGTAGATATGTAGCAAGATACCATAAGTACTGTGCATCCACAACCCTTGTAAGTATGTTTTTTATGCTTTAGAATTAGCTTTTTTCAAATGTAATAGAAATTTAATTTGCCACTGGGATATTGCAGAACAAATATATTACATTAATCAAGCAGGAATTAACTGATTGATTTTAATTATACTAAAATAAGATGCCACTGCTTCAAGGGTTTAACCCAGGGGTAAACTTTTATTACAAAGTTCTGAAAAAAATATTTGAATGGAACAGCAAACAGCCTTAGCTGATATCTCAACTACAGTGCATCATCTCCTTCTTTTTATGACTGTGCCTTTATGGTTCTATTGTGTAGAAAAAAAAAATTAAATTGCTCATACTTGATGAATTGCACAGCGCTAAAAAGTAAGTTGTGCTAAATAGAGTCTGTATTAGACATACCCATCTTCTGAATAACACCCTTTGACTAGCTTTATGGTTGATTGTTTACATTCCACAAAACCTTCTCTCATTTACCAATTTTGCAGCTCAGATGCAGACCTCCTCACTGAACAGAAACCCTGTGTATAACAGTGATTATGCCCTCAGGTATCCTTGCTATGCCATGCTTGCTGCAGAATCTAAAGTACAATTGCAGCAAAGAGAATGGAACACTCTAATGGCTTTATGAGTGCAGAAATATACATATGTTTGCCCATCCATTTGAAACAGTGCACAATTTGTCTGAACACCGTCTGCTTTACTTTCCCATGATATTTCAACATCTGGGGACACCGTAGTTTGTATCTCTTTAATCAGGAAATAATGTTTGTCAACAACAACAAATACTGTTTCTGATTTGAGACTACATCATATCTTTTACATATATAAATGCAGTTGTGAATGGGATCCTCTAATTTTTACTTTAACAAGCCTGTAAAATGGTCTTTTGTACCAAATATGACATATCCTGAGTTTCCATAAGTCTTTGTGCTTATGGAATGTCATGTAGTACTTCTACTGTATGTTTATTGCCATATTATATAAGCAGATAATGTAACTGTCTCTCAACCTTAGAGACTGGAACCATACAGGTCAACTTAAATTACAAATGTATTCAGTGCTTATTGGACACCACAGAATTGGCTGGGAAGTGAAATGGCTTTGGGAGAAAAACCACTTATTTTCATGGCCACTTTGTTAGTAGCAAGATAATTATTATTATAATAATGAGTGAATCTTACTACTTCTTATTTTAGGAATAATGTTGCTTGAGCTCTCCAACAGATTTTAAGCACAAATCATCCTAATTTTTTGCCAAATATTTCATAAAAAGAATTAATTTAATATTTTAATTTAGGAAAGTACATTATTTCAGAGACAGAGAGAAGATAGGCATATAGCACATTTGCTTGTGCATATTTGCATACAATAATTTTAACTGTTAAATGTTTTCCTCTCTGCACATGTAGCAAAATATGTGAATTAAGTAAAAAGTTACTGCAGTATAAATGTCTACTTGATCCTTTCCTTATAGCACCTTGATACACTTAGTCCTGAGCATTGTTGCATTTATAGAACTGTCTGAATTTCATTGTAAAAGACAAACATAAACTACATTCTGTGAATTCTTAACATAGGACTATAGGAAGCCTGAATAACTGAAAGAGAGAAAAAAAAAAAGTTGAAATTTTTTATACAAAAGTTGTTCACTAAGCTGCCTGGTCTTTCCTCACAAAATTATGCCTGCATCCAGCTGCTGGAAGTTATCAATATTTAACTGCCACTGACAAGACAAAGGCAGATTGTATGAACCAAGTGTTATTCCTGTGAATACATATCTTTACCTTAAGTGTCATTTATGTTAATAATTGATTTTCAGTTTGCAATTATACAGAGTTTGGATCTCATTAACAAATTAGGACATAATTATCAAATATTCTTTGATAGAATAATTAGCCTAGCAGATAACATTGACACAGTGGAAATAATTATGTATTTCTTTCAAAAAAGTTTTGAAACTATCTAAGATGACATTCTTAAAATTGAAGCAGAGAACTATAACTAGATTAATTAAATTCTCAGAGATAGATACAAACCTGATTGAAAATTTCACTAATGAAATGCTGCCAAATTTTTGATTGGTTAATATGTAAGTTTTCTGGTCTGGATCTAGTTTCGTTCAATACTTTTATTGGGTTAATGGGTAGAATACAGAGCATATTCTAAAACTTGTTGACAACATCAACAAATCTGACTAAATCAAATTAGGGTGTTTGCAAACACATTAGGTGACTGGATTTTAAAGTCTGGAAAATGAAGATGTTTTGAAATCAGCAAGAACAGCAAGTAGTTCAGCGTTACAGTTCAGTTATGTAAAATTACTAACACAAAATACAGAATAAGCAGTTAAGGAATATTACTGCTCAGAAGATGAAGGCCCACAGTGGTCCATAAATTAACCACTGGTGGTGAGGAAGAAATGATTCTCTTTATGAAAGAGGAAAATATCATTTAGGAAGGAACATGATTTTTCTGTCATAAATTTCAGATTCATCTGACCCACTTAGAAAGAAATGTAAAGTCAAAATAGCAGACAGCAAGCAAGAATAACATGAAAACTTAAAAACATAGGTAAGGAGGAGAGCTCAAAGATAATAGTTTTGTTTTATTAAAGAGAAAAAAAAAAAAGACTACCATGAAAAGGATAATAAACAGGTGTCCTCATTCTGTTGGGAAAAGGAAAGGTTTATGTTAAATATTAAGTATTTTTGATAATAAAAGCAGTGACTGTGATTATAGAATACATTTTTGAAGAATAGATGAATAGATATTCATCTGTGACTATATTTATAATTAAGTAACATCTCATTCTTCTTCAGTAAAGAAGGACTGAGTGACCAGTTACAAAAACATCCATTCTACTTATTTTGAACATTATTTTCATAGTCTACTTAGATATCAAGAAGAAAAAGAAAGCAAATGTAGAATTGTTAATTTACTTGCAAATCTTTGTGGACCAGTACCTCAATATCATTGATGAGACAGGGATATCTAATGGACATTCATCAACCCCCCCCCTTTTTTCTTTTTTTTTTGTGCTTATGGTGTGGAGGACAGAGATTTATTTATTCCATGAGAAGTTTTAAGTTGTGTTTATTCATGCACATGCTTCTTGCCATTTCTCTCAGAAGAGATTTTCATATTTTTATTATGCTGTATCAAAACATAGACTTCCATGTGCCAGATTTTTCATTTCTCAACCAGACTACTTTGCAAAATACATTTCAGATAAGAGACAATGCAAGGAAATTTCACTATATGCTTGCCCTGGTTTCATGTTCTTCTGAAAACTACTACTGATTAATTATAAAAACCAGTGTATTGAACCTGATGCACCTTTGGTCCGATCCAGCATGGTCAGATGTTAGGTTTTAAAAGAACTTTTGGCCTTGCTTCCACTAATCCACACCCCAGAAACAGGCTCCAAAGAAGCTCAAGATATCGCTGTATATTCATATAGTGCCTGACAGAAACCACTTTGTTTCATGATTTTTCTGAGCAGCAAAGTGAAAGACCTTTTAGGAAGGATAATTTTAGTCATTTCAGGCAATATTTTTGACAGATTAAACCTTTAAATGGAACAGGAAAATCTTGAAGGAAAAAACATGGAGTTTATCAATAATCATGGTTGTAGAGATATCTTGGTCACTTACGGCCTCTGTGATGGGTGATTTATTTTTTTTATTATTTGTGCTTTTTATAATTAGTTAGACTTCAACTTTAAAAAAATTAGAATATAAATGAATGATCATAACATGCCACACAATTTCTTTATACAAAACTAGGACATTATTTTAAAATCTTTACAAAACTAAACACTGAAAAAATAATCTTATACAACAGCTATATCCTCAAAACAACCACTTTCCTCTGATTTTTTTTTTTATGCTGAAGATAATTAAGTCAAGTTATAGTTTATTCTTTGAAAATGAAGAGCAGTGAGAGTATTATACTATTTTTTACCTTTGATAAAAAAATTAGTTTTATAATTCATGGGGATTGAACAGGCAAATCAGTTAATGCTGATTTGTAAAAAATTCTGATGAGTGAGAAAAGAGTTTGTATGAATGCTGACACAACAGAGCTGTACTGAGCATAATGAAGTTTAACTGATATTCAGCAAAAAGATAAAATATTTTAAAAACGAGCTTAAAAGTATATATAAACTATATATAAACACACACAACTATTCTATCAGTACAAATGACACTTTTTCCTCTTAAATTATATTTTCTATATGATACTGCTGACATAAAAATAAACTATTTATTTTTTCCAAATGTTTGTATGCAATTATTTTCTTTACAAAAAAAAAAATAAAAAAAAAAAAAGGCATCTGAATTCCTCAAGTGTAAAATTAATTCAATACATAACTTGTTTTATGAACATTTTATTCAGGTTTTATTGATCACAATGTTTAAAAATATGTGATTCATTTACATCAACCATTAAATGTTAGCAGATAACACAATGGAAAATATATTACAGAGATGAGCAGAATTTGGATTGGCATCTGGCTGACTTCCATGGATTGGCTATATTTTCTCTATTGGAAAAACATATAGGTGCATTCGTAACCCAGATGGAAAATCCATCTCATTATTTGTTAAACATGTTAAATACATCCCATTAAACAAGTAATATTAAAACGTATAACCGCATACAGAACAGTAGCATTTGGGATCTGCAAACAACTTTTTCCCTGACTGATGTTGCTACTATTTAGCCCTCTGAGGCTAGCATTTATTGATTCTACTTTCACTTTGATTGGATCTTACCTACTTCAGTGCTTCAGTAAATTGAAACCTTCTCCAGTTCATGGAAGAAATCTGAAAGCAAGGTTGTGAGAAAATCTACACTGACCTCAATTTGTTTCAGATGGTATTGGTAAAAGCACTGTCATCAGGTTGCAGAAGTGGCCTCAGCTAGCAGGAGATAAAAATCAAACCTCCTATTCTCAATAAGCCTTTAACAGAAGCAGATTTAATTATTCCCAAAGTACAAATCGCAGCACTATTTTCCTATATTCTGTAAATATGAAAATCTCTATTATCCTACTGATTTTAAAGTTCAGCATCCAAACGCATTCTCCGCCGATTAAATTGGTTTTATGTGATGTGAGATTTGCTTCATATCTATAATTATCTTTGTTATTGACTGTTTATATACGTTTATGTAAGTTCCACATAGATATATTATAATCTGTAATGTAATATAATAGAAAATAATATTGTATAATGCAATATAATAAATATAGTGTAATATAAAATATATAATATAATAACCAAATCCTCATGCCATGAACCCTGGGCCAATAAAGAGGAGCATCGACAAATTGAAAGTTGTTAAACTAATGATTTTAATTCAAAAGTTAGAAGGTGCTTCTCTTCAGAAGTTTTTTTTAACCCTTTCCAGAGATACATCTCCATTGCAACTTAAGATGTTTTCATAGAGCATTTTCTTTCTCAAATTAATGCTTATCCTTGCAAATGTGCAACTATCACAATATGATCCTTTCACTTCCTTTCTTTTTCTTTTCTCATTCAAAAAACCTCTGCCACTGGAAAAAGAATCATAGAATCATAGAATCATAGAAAAGAATTACCATTTACCTCTACTTCTTCTGATGTCATATGTCAACAAAAAAAAGCTTTATTTATCTGCAAGTTAACCTTAGCTAACAGCCAAACACCCACCTGGCTGCTCTCTCTTTCCCTCTTCAGAGGGATGGGGGAGAAAATGGGATCAGAAAATGGTTCAAGATAAAAAACAGGAGATCATTTACCAGTTACCATCCCAGGCAATAGAGACTTACCTTGTAAGAAATAACTTTATTTACTTCCAGTAAAAATAAAATTTAATTTTTAATTTTAGTGAGAAACGGAGACTAAAGAGCATTCCTCCCCCTGCTTTACCAGGATCAGCTTCACTACTTCACCCTGGACTCCTCTACCTTCCATTCTCTGTAAAAATTGAAGGTTAAACCTGTGGTGTAATGGTCAGTAATTATGGGGATTTCTCTGCTGCTTCTTCATTCTCAAACTTTCCTTGTGTTCTGGCATGTCCTCCCCAATGGGTGCAGTTTCTTTAGGAATATCTATCTCATCTAGTGTGGATCCTTCACAGCCTGAAGTTATTACCTGCTGCAACATCTTAGGGCACCAGACAATTATTTTAGGCCTGGACTAATTTTTGATTGAAACATTTCTTATTTCCTAATTACTATACTTCTGTCACAATCCAAATATATAAAAGACAAGGTAGCTCAATGAGGGATAGTTCAATTAAAAGTGTTCAAGTTTCTTAGAAGTGCAGGGCAAGTTAGAGCAACACCTCCGGATTCCTGTGATAAAGAACTTTATGAAAGCACATCAGTAAAGTATATACAGCAAGACTTTGAGACACTGAGTATTCTAGAAACTTTTTATTATAAAAGTTCTAGCTCACCACGTCACACTTGGAAGTGAAGTAGATTTTGTTACAAATGGAGGATACTGACTGTAAATTCATTCACAGGAAATCATTCACAGGAATTCAAGTGAATTCACATACATATGAAGCAAAATCTGCTATAACCTAGTCAAGAAGAGTATTTAAGTGTTTGGGTTTTTTGTTGGTTTTGGGGTTTTTTTTGTGTGTTTTTTTTTTTTTTAATTTTTATTTTGTTTCCTTTCTTGCTTGCTTCTTTGCTTTTCCACAAATCAGATGTGAAATAGGTAGATTCATAAATAAATAGCCACCCTTATGTGTTCTTCATGAGCAGTTGGAGCTTTTTTGTTTACCTGGTGTTTATTTATAGAAATCAGAAGAAATCAGTCTTCTGTCTCTTATTCCACCCCTTCCTTTATAAAAACATACGTGTAATGACAGAAAATATTTTTTTAGTAATAAGATTTTGTAGATTTGAAAGTACACTTCTGTACTTTCTCTAATTAGCCTTCACAATGGTTGCTCCATCAGTCTTCACAGATGAATTATCAACCCAAAACAAATTGTCTTAAAGTCTTGAGGTTCCATCCCTATGCTGAGTTACACTATTGGTTGAATTCGTAGTACCAGAAAATCTGATTTGACCACAAAATACCATAGTTAAAAGGCGAATATTCCAAATCTAAGCACAAGTACCTTACCAGGTTTTAGAAAGTTAGTTCTGTTCTCCTAAAATGTTTTAATACAGTACAAAGTTTATGTCTGTTTGTTATTGTTTGGAATTTGACCTTCAATGTCACATGATGGTACATCAAATGAAGAAATTCTGATCATGTGAAATTGGATCAGTCTCACATGCATCAACTTGATTGATTAAACCTGACAAGATACATCAAAATATGACACGTATGACTCAAAATCAGACATAATGTTGGCTTCTGAAAACAGTAGTATTTCTTAATAATTTCTGAAAGATATATTTTCCCTTGGGAATAGAAACAAATACATATCAACACAGCAAATGTTTTCACTGGAACTTGATAATTAAAGAGGCAAGAGAGAAATAAATATTTTTGCTCCCTTTCAGGAAATGCATTGGCAAGTAAACAATGTTACTTTCCAAAGTAATTTCAATGTAAGATAAGACTTTTACATAACATTTTGTCTTATTTAAAAAAAAAAAAGGAAATTAATTTGATGTAGAAATAATCCTGAGACAGGAAACACATTTCATGTCTCCTTTGAGTAGTGCCCCAGACATAAATCTTATAATGTTATATCACACCATTCAGCAACATCCTAATGGGCTTCTCGTGGTCCACATGCTATCCAACAGACTCATATTCACAATATTCACAAAATCGTTCATACTTAAAATAAAGAAGCAAATTTCTCTCTAGCAAAGAAGAAAATATGTTCAAATTTAGTATAAAAAAAAGGGGAAAGACTTGCTTATATGGTAAGCTTTTATAGAGATTACTATGAGCTCATTTTATCATCTTCATTTCCACTGAGTAATGCCATGATTTATGATTTAGACATAAAAATCCAGAAGATAACTTAGGAAATAAGGTAATAATGAACTTAAACAAAACAGAATCTGGATTCAAAATCTTTAAATAGTTCATTCTCCTTTAGGATTTGTTTCAACACACACACCTTTTTCTTTTACCTGAGTGGCCCTCTGTAGTTCAGAATCACACCAGTTCTCAGTAAAATTAGAAATAAGAAAGTTGCTTCCTAGCAGTGTAAAAACAATAAAGACTGCTTCCCTGCACACCCCAAAGTTAAACCAGCTGATGAATTCCATGCTCATCCCTCACTTAACCAGACAGTCTTTCAGCAAAGACCTCATGATCATTTTAACAGGCCATACCCACCTGTGTGTGCAGCCTGGAAGCCAGAAAAATTAAGGCAGTGGTTAAACCTTCAGCTTCAGTGATGGATAACCAGATCAGCAACACAAATCATTCTGGGGTAGAACACTAAGTGCTGACTGACTTATGCTATTCTCATTATGTATTTCTATCAATTCCATTATTTCTGTGGAGATCTGAAAAGATATCAATATAAACTCAATTCATATTAAAGCTTTTAATGAAAATGTATAGTGAATAAAGATTCATATAGCTTGTTGTATGCATATTTTGATGTATATATTCAGACATTTACTCAAAAGAATTAGAGTCCTGAAGTCCTGTCATATTTTCATGTACTACCTTTCCCTGATACAGTAATTGTCAGATATGTAGATGATTTTGAAAAGGGTTGTCTGCTGTCAGAAATTACAATCCAAATAGGCAGCAGTTAGATTTGGCAGGAGTGTTATCTTTGACACCGGGTGAAGAGGAAAAAGAGGAAGAGAAAAAACATTATTGAAGGCTGAGGAAAACAGAACTTTTCTGTCAAGTATTTTTTTATGCTGGCATCTCGAAGTATGTGCCCTAGAGCATTTTATTCTTACTGTGTTTCATTATTTCACTTGCTTATATTTCACAGTACAAATTCAACTCATCTAAAACTGATAGCTAGTTATTTTTAAACATTATTTCCCAGTGTTGTTAGATATTGCTGTGAGTATTTGAGACATATCACCACAAATGAGGTCTGATCCTAGTGCTGACCTTAGTCCCATTTCTTCCACTGTGCAGCTAAACAAACAAGTGAGTAAGCTTTTGAAAACAGAAAGCAGTTGTCTTGAGTGAAGGTGCCCAGGTGCTGGCAGTGGCGGTTGCCACTGTGACACAGCCAGTTCCAGTCAACTCCAGCCAAATAATCTTCTATTCAATCCTCTGGTAGATCGACACATTAAAAATGGGAAAATTTACCAAATAGCAGGAGTTGCAAACATACTCTCTGAGGACTTAAGAGTTAAAAATAAGTGATACTCTAAGACAAGAATACTTGTACAGAAGTAAACTGATACGTCAGAAAGAGAAAACCAGCCAAACTGGTAAGTGAATTAATATAGTCAGAGGGTTAGAGAAAATCAGATGGGCTACAACAGATATTGACTGGAATATAGTACAATGATTAGTCCAATAAATAAATGGGGAAAGGATGAAATTAATGAAGGTTTTAAATAGCTGAATTACTTTAAATCAACTTATCAGTAAGAGGCAAAAAAATCTGACAACAGTTTTGGTAATTAGAAAATAATGAAGAGATTTTGAAGTCATCTATTGAAAAAAAGCCAGAAAACAAGAACTTATTTAATTGAAATGCATACAAATGAGTTAGTCAGATGAAGACTTGATTCAGTAAGAGTACCATGTACCTATTTCTAAACAAGTGAATGCTTTCATGAATGACAATAATGTAACAATACTCATGATTAAACTAAGCAGTCACCTTATTACCCTGCTGAATTACAGCTCATATAAGGTCAAAACAAGACTTCCTGGCTTACAAGGCACATATATGATCTTCTGGAAATATGTTTATTGATTTTCCCCCTCATCTAGTTCAAACTGAGTTGGACACCACATGTGCAGAATCCACAAATCCAGCACAGAATGCCACAACATGGATGACTGACTCTATAGCTTTGGATTTAGGTCACTGTGTCTGTTAATGGTAGGTTCAGTGGTTTTGTTTCTTGATAATACAAAGCCATTGATTAAAAACATCAAGGAATGTCCTGATGCTTCCAGCCTTGTTTTCTAGAAGCCTGTATGTCTTATTGAAGCTCTATTGAGGCTCATTCTGGCATTTAATAGTCCTTTTCTGTGTTTGCAGTGTCTACACAGTGGCCCACAATTCAGGTCAGGGATGTAATACGTATTGTTTTATAAGAGTCAGAAGGTGAGTATTTAGTAAACATTTGTAGGATGATGAAACTGTTATTTCAAATCAAATTAGAATGAGAGAAATCTCATGAATTTGTTTCCTTTTGGGGTGAGTACCCTAACAACTGAAATATTATATAATAAGCAAGGCTGACACTGCATCACAGAATTCAATTGAATTAGTCAGGCTTACATCATACCTGATAAATCAATTTTTTTTTTGGTGATTAAATTACCAAAAGCCTGTTTTCCACACTGCAAATATTTTTAGGCAAAGATAGGTGCTCATTTACCAGTTATAAGCATCCATAATCCCAAATAATATAAATTTTCCCAAACACTTTTGTTGTTATATTGATATTTCAGACCTGGAAATACATAAAAATTCTAATCTTGGACAACTGACTTTATAAGATTTTTTCTCTCTTTCCCTGATGCTCAGAAGTCATTCTTATGCTATAGAGAACAGTTTAATATCTATTTTGAGGATCCCAGTTGCTGCATTTGGGCATACATTGTAATGCACTAATTAGAATGCAACTGTAACATGATTTTTGGACATGGATCTGAATGACATCTTTTACATACCCTTACTCACTACTAATACATTTGGAAGATTTTGTTACTGAAAAGAACCTCTTATTTGATGCTCAAATGGTTGATAACAAATAAGTTAAAAATTATAGGTTTATGTATAATTAACCCCTTTAATCATACTCCTACTAATTTTGTTTTCAACAAACAGAATTACATATAGGACTACAGGATGTTTATAATCATGCCAAATCATCTTCCTGGAAGAGAAACAAACAAGCTTTCAAGAGACGAACACCCTTTAAATATCATTCTATTTTGGCAGGACGAGACTCAATACAGAATTGTTTTCTTTACTCTTAAATCTCTTTCTAGTTGTATTCTTTGTTTCACCTTGAGGGGAAATTGCTTGTTCCTGCTAGAATAATTTTCTTTACATTTGAGGACCAGATATCTTTATAAGGGATTAATCCTCAAACCCCTGTGGGCTAAGTACATGTAAATGCCTTGCTTTATTAGTCATACTTGGCAAATATGAAAAAAAGCACCAATTCTTATAAGGGTTTTATGAAGCACTAGGTTATAACTTGTACAGCAGCAAGGGAATCAGCAGGAAACACCAAATACTCAAGAGTTCCCTCTTCCCTAGGGTGTCTTCCTCAGACAAGTAACAGCATTAATCCCCTTCTGACTTTGTCACGAAGAACTGATTCTTTTGGAACAGAGCAGGAAAAGAGGGTTCTCCAGATGCTATCTATGAAATTATACCTAAGGCCTAGAATTTCCCTTAACTTGCATGGCAGTATTTTACTTTTTTTAGTTGGCAGCATCTCAGACCTGACATAATTTATTTCCCCTGAACTATACTAAATATTCATAATGGTTCATACTCCATGCTTCCCTATAGCATGCTTCTAAGAAATATAATTGAAACCAGAACCCTGTTATCAATTAATCTTTGTCATTTGTTTGCTCCATTCTGCAATAGCTAGATGACTGTTGGCATCACTGGGTGAATAAGTAGTGATAATTTTCTGAGTAGGCAAAGATAAATGATTAGATGTTTGCTGAGAAGGGGTAGTAAGCATTATTAGGTAATTTTATTGAAAACAAAGGGAAAAGGAAATAGGCATGTGATAATTATGTCTCAGAATTTTACACTATTTTACACTATTTTCTCACTTTTTTGACATATGTTTAGATACAACTAAAATACTTCTGAGATTTGGCTATCTTTGCTAGTGTAAGACTTAAATCAAAAAAGGTGATGGGAGATAGATTATTTGTTTATTTAGTTAGTTGGAATCATAAATGCTGCTTCTCAGCCTCTACAGAGAAAAGTCTTCATTGAAGTCCTGTTTAAATACACATTTATAAGAAAACTGTTGAATCTCCTGATGAAATAAAAGACAAGCTTTGAACTCCTCACACCTCTGTGTGCTATAAGTACTTCTTATGTTCTTTGCTCTTACACAAGGAGACCTAATATATCCAAGTTACCTCTCCAGGAACCACTGAATTATGAAAATTGTTAAATTATTGTTGTCCAATTTGATTCATCTCTCCTGAAAAGCTTAGACATATAAAAGAATATTTTTTGACAGGTAAGGATGAATACTTGAGACTCGTGCACCAGCACAGCACCTTCTGATAACAGCATCTTGTACTTGTATAAAAATGAGAGTAATCCTTCTGCCACAGTTTTTTAGACCATATGTGTGCCAGGAAGAGACTTAGCTGTGTGGCAAACCTATCATTCTCTGATCATTCAATCAGTTCTGAAAACCATTTCCATTTGGATTCACTGATCATTACTTATCATTACATGTAGCTGTTTTTAAAGAACAATAACTGCCATGATTCCTCTGGCAGTTTACTTTTATCTAACTGTAAACTAAAAATTTAACCACTTATCTTTATGGGAAAGGTGGTACGCAAAGTGTTCTTGGCCCACTGAAACCACACATACACCTTAAAGCCAAATTGACAATATATGGACTGCATAAGTCCATGATAAGATGAGTAGAAAACTGGACTGACAGACTGAAATAGTAGTAATCAGTAGCAGAAAGTCCAACTGGCAGCCAGTTAGTAATGGTGTCTCTCAAGGACCTATGCTGAGGCCACTGCATTTTATATGTTTATTAATGATCTGAATGATTCAATAGAGTGGATAGAATACACCATCCAACAATTTATGGGAGATGCAAAATTGGAAGGAGAGATTGGCACACTGAACAGAAGGGCTTCTGTGTGAAGGGACTTCAACAGGCTGGAAAACTGGGCTGAAAAAATTTCATGAAATTCAACAAAGGTAAATATAAAGTCTGTTCCAGAAAAAGTCCTTGTCATCCTGGTGGGCAAATAAAAGCATCCAGAGCTGGGGTCTGCAGCACAACAAGGACATGGATGTGTTGGAGTGAGTGTGGAAGAAGGACACCAAGATGATTAGAAGGAGGAAGCACTTCGCCTGTGAGGAAAGGTTGGGAGAATTGGGATTACTCAGCCTGGAAAAGAGAAGGCTTTGGGGTGGCCTAATTGCAGCCTTCTGTAGAGAACCAGACCTAGGCATGTTTTGTCTCAAACATTCTTGCTGTTATGACAGGAAAGATGTGATCAGAGGAGAGGGTTCTGCAGAGATGGGGCAGCACTGCTCTCATCCAGCTTCCTGCTTCACCTTGAGACTCATGCTCGGTCACTTCCTGCCTGTGCATGTGTGAACAAAACAGGACAAAAAGTCTAGTTTACATAAGAGCCATTCACCAGGTGAACTATAAAAAGGAGTGGATCCAGCCCTTTCCCTCCCTTTTCTCTGGCTCTCTTCTCTTTCTCCTCAATTTCTCTTTTGCTTTCTTTGTCTCCAGACGATGCTCATATCAGGACTAAAGCGGTGTCTAACTGGTGATATTCCTTATTTTCTGTCCTTGCTTTGCCTGAGCAAAGCACAGCTGTCACACCCTATGCCATACTCTGTATTGAACTTTGTTGTGGGAGTGGGAAGCTTGTGGAGGTGTTTGTGGCTTGCAAGTCAGCACTTTTAAGAAGTGGTGGTGTGGCTTGGTTGCCAGCACCTTTGTGTAATGATGTGGTGTGGCTTGCTAGCCAGAACCTTTGAGTAGTGGTATTGTTGCTTTTAAGTCAGCACCTTTGCATGGTAGTGTGCTGTGGCTTGTATACCAGCAGTTTTGGTAGTGTGTTGTGACTTGAGAGGCAGAACCTTTTGAGAAATTTGGTTTGGGAGTTGAAAACTTATTGAAGCGCACTGTACAAAATTAAGGACTTGCTAGCTGCCACTCTTGTGTGAGTTGTGTTTAAAAAAAAAGATACTGTAAAAATTTAAGGGCTTGTTAGCCAACAGTGGGGTGGGTGCCAGAGTTAAAAAGTTGGTAAAATAAAACTTAAGAATTCCCTGACATGTGGTGCGGTGACTTTTTTCAGCCTGATGATAATTTACAATGAACATCACACCCCTACCGGTGAGTCATGACACCTTCCAGTACCTGAGGGAAGCCTACGAAAAACATGGAGAGAGATTATTTACAAGATCATGTAGTAATAGGACAGGAGGGAATGGCTCTAAACTGAAAGAGGGTGGGTTTAGATTAGATATGTCATAGTTTTGCTGGTTCTTAGAAACTAAGCAGGAATTTTTCCCTTCCCCCTGCCCACTGTGTGAAGGGGATGTTGAATGGGCAGATTGACTGTGGCTTAGGCAGTTAAGTAACACAGAAGTGGCTGGTAAGGCCACATTCCTAGCTGATGTCCCTCAGGATCTTGTCTTTGGGGAGGGGTAAGGAGTTCCTTTTCACTTTTTTTTTCTCCTCTCATCTCCTGGGAAATGGCAGGGGAGGAGTTCAGGTTGCTGCTGGAGGTGGAACAAGATTGGATTAGGAGCTTGGAGGTGGCTTTTTTCTCAGCCTGGCTGCCAGCTATGAATTCTGCTTGGATTTTCACTGGAGAGGAACTGTTCTGGGAGGTTTTCCCCTCCTCTGTTCCCGTTTTTCTTTCTTGGCAGCAGTTCTTGTGCACATCAAATGAAGAGGGAAAAACTATACCACATGATTTGGCCAGCAGGACAGAGTGAGTTCCCATTGAGAAGGACCCTCTGTTTTTTCTCCCTCCTCTCTCTCCCCTTTCCCAATGTGTGGGGGAGGGAAGACCTCCATTTTCAGTTTCTCCAGTACACCAAGGAGGGTGTTTCCCCATGTGGCAACAACCAGTGATCTAACAGCACTCCCTGTTGACTGGCACAGGACACTACAAGCTCTGCATCTCTGATGATGCAACAGCATCCCCTACTGACTGTGGTTAGAATTGCACCAAAGGGCACAAACTGAACTGTTTACCTTTTTTGTTTGTTTATTTGTTTGTTTTGAAGGGGATTATTTCTTTGGGTATAGGAGTATTGTTTAGTTGTTTTACTTGTTTTCTTTCATTGTTTCTGCCAATACACATATATCTGTAAATAAAAGGCTGTTATTCTTCCTTTTTCCACACTTTTTTTCCCTCAGTTGGAGCCTCTTAATTTCGGATTTACAATTGCTTAGAGGGAGGAGTTTGGGTCTTCCTCATAACTCATCCTCAGCAAAACACCTGTGTCTCGTTTAAACTGAGACAAGATATTAGGGAGAAATTCTTCACTGTGAGGGTGGTGAGACACTGGAACAGGTTGCCCAGAGAAACTGTAGATGGCCCATCCCTGAAAGTGTCCAAGGCCAGGCTGGATGGACAGAGCTCTGAGCCACTTGGTCTAGTGGAAGGTGTCCCTGTCCACGGCGAAGGGGGGTGGGGTGGGAGCTAGATGATTCTTCATGTCCCTTCCAACCCAAGCCATTCTATGGTTCTATAATTTTGTGGTGAAGACAGCAGCTGGAAAAACTGATTCATGAGATTTTGGGCACCCATATACCAGAAAAACTGGATGTACTGGAGCAAGTCCAGCAAAGCCCATTCAGATGCTCAAGAAGCTGGAAAACATGGCATATGAGGGGAAGCTAAGATAGCTGGGCCTATTCAGTATCAGAAGACTGAGCTAAGGACACACTGGTGTCTATATGGCAGAGTAAAAGACAAAGCCAGGTGCTTTCACAGCTGTAGAGCAGGAAGAGGGCCAGGCGGGGAATTATGGTATGAGCTGCAATATGAGACATTTGAACTCAAGGAAATCAAATTTTGTTATGAAGAAGGTCAAGCACTGGAGCAGGTTCCCTGTGTAATCTCCAGCATTGGAGAGATTCAAAGTATCCTGATCTGAGCAGAAACCCAGACAAGATTACCTCTGGAGGTCTCTTCCAAGCTGCATTGTTCTGTGAATCTATGACCTACATGAATAATTCACAGAAAAATCTGCCGATGAAATGCAGCAGATTGCTGTTCAGTGAAGATCAAACACTGCTCCATAATCTGAATGTGGATTTTTCAAATAACTTCAGTTTCTAGGCCATATACAAAGAAGGGACAAAGAATAAGTGAGTCTTGTGGGTTACCCTTTCTAAGAGAGTCTTTTTTTACCTTTTAAGAATGTGTGCAACATCACTGGGACAACAACCAGAAAAACACCCACCCTGCATTACTAATAACAATAGTATCATTGGATGAAATACTTTTATACCTAAAGGAATGATACAAAAAGCTTTGTAACATTTTTAACACCCTAGCATAGTGTGAAATGGCTTTACACTAGCAGTGTCAACAACAGAGACAAGTAATATTTTGTCTGGATCTTATGTATCTACTGCTTCCTAGCTTTAACCTTGGAGTTCCTTCCGTGATTTTCCTGTGTCCAGTGAATTTTGCTTATTCTTAGTCAAACATTACTTCTGTTATTCATCAATGACTCTGAATCCCTTTCTACATCCAATGTTAGCAAATGATCCTCACTCCATTTACAAAATTTTGACCTAATTAAAATACTTTCCAATATGCAGGAAATTTTCTATTCCTTTGTTTGACATTAAATACACTATGGGAGAAAGACTGCTGCCCAGAAAAAAGTATATAAAGCTGAAAACAGGCAAATGTTTTCTGTCTTTTCCAGACCCATTTGAACCAAAGATTCTTCTTCTACTTTTTTGTATTTCTTGTACTTCTTTTTTCACTATAGCAACCAATCTGACACAAATGACAAGATAGTATCATAAACATTTTTCCTTTGAAGATAAGTTTATCTCAATGCCTTAAGATTTTTGAGGCTTTTTTAAAGAGTGAGCATCTATAGAACTGTGAATATGACTTGGCTAAGTGAGCTGATAAGCCAGTTGATTGGCAGCTGATAAGCCAGTTAATTTAACCTTGTTATCTTCAGTGAATCTTGCTGTGTGTTCAAAATGGTAAGGGAAAAAAAGTATCATCTAACTCTTAAGTTATGCTATCATTTTCTCATATGGTAATGTAGCTTCCTCATCATCATTCTTTTTCCTAATTAAAGGACCTTTTCCCTAATGTAAGTTGTGGATGCCCCATCCCTGGAAGTGTTCAAGGCCAGGCTGGATGGGGCTTTGAGAAATCTGGTTTGGTGGAAGGTGTCCCTGCCCACAGCAGGGAGTTAGAACTTGATGATCTTTAAGATTCCTTTCAACCCAATCCATTCTATCATTCTATGGTAATCTATCACTTCTCCAAGTGACAGAGGAGCCAGCAATAAGAAGTGCTGTGCTGGACCTTGTTCTTACCACCAAGGACACTGGTGGAGAATGTGAAGCTCAAGGTAAACCTTGACTGCAGTGACTGAAATGATCGAGTATGAGGTCCTTAGGGCAGTGAGGATGGTGCACAGCAAGTTCACTACCCAGGACTTCAGGAAAGCAGACTTTGGCCTCTTCAGGAACCTGCTTAGTAGAGTATCATGAAGTAAAGCCCTGGAGGGAAGAGGGAAATCAAGAAAGCTGTTTGATATTCAAGTATCACCTCCTCCAAGCTCATGACCAATGCATCCCAGTGAAGGGAAAAAAATGCCAGGAGGCCTGAATGGATGAACAAGGAGCTCCTGCACAGGTTCAAAGACAAAAAGGAAGCCTACAGAATGGAAGCAAGGGAAGGTAGCCTGGAAGGAATATAGAGAAGTTATACAAAGATCCAGGATAAAGTTAGGAAAGCTGAAGCACTGATAGAATTAAGTCTGGCCAGGAAAGGACCAAAAAAAGTTTCCATAGGTACACTGATGATAAAAGGAAGACTAGAGAAAATGTGGGTGTATCACAGGTAAGGCAAGGGGTAACAGCTTTAAACTGAAATAAAGTAGGTTTACATTAGATATTAGGAAAAAAAATTTTACTAGGAGGCTAGTGAGTCACTGGAACAAGTTTCCAAGAGAAATTGTGAATGCCCCATTCCTGGAGGTGTTCAGGGCCAGGCCAGATGGAGCTCTGAGACATGTGGTCAAGTGGAAGGCTCCCCAACCATGGCAGGGGAGTTGGAGCTAGAGGATCCAAATAAAATCCTACTTGAAATTATCTAAATATTTTACCTTAAAAAAACCAAAGATCACAGAATCAGAGAATCACAGAACTGACCAGGTTGAAAAAGACCTCCAAGATCATCAAGTCAAACCCTTGATCCAACACTGCCATGGTTACTAGACTATGGCACTAAGTGCCACATCCAGTCTCATCTTAAAAACCTCTAGGGATGGTAAATCCACCACTTCCCTGGGCAGCCCATTCAATTATGGTACCCTTTCCCCTGTCTGATGACAATTTTTTTTTTTTTTTTTTTACAGTTCAGTTAAATCACTTTTCTGGAAATAATGGAAATTTGAAGATTGACAACAATTTTTCTCAACTCTAAGAAATAGCCTTGTTTTTTAATTACTACATCTTCTGAAGTTCTTCCTGCTTTATACTGTATAATAATCTGATTTTGACATAGCGGAAAAGGTTTGGGTGGACCTAGCAGTGCAATGCCTTAGACCTTTCTGGGTTTGTCTTGGTCAAGGAAATTTTAGGCTTGCAAGAATTGTGATTTTTTTCAGAGATTAGATTCACAGTTTATTTTAGTTTAGCCCTGTGAATATTACGTTTGGTAAGAGGTCTAGCAATTATATTCAGTCACTGAGTAACAGGCAGGTGAGGAACTGAAAAAAAGTTATTAAAAAGTTATTATGGGCTTGAAACAACTCTGGGGAGGGGAAGGGATCAGATCTGGTTCTGCCAAGGTGGGATTATACTCCCCTTCCACCCACCCGCATACTCAGCCTCCTTGAACCATTGATGCAGCCGTCAGTCACTGGCACACTGAGAGCACTGTCCCACACTACACCCCCTGGAGCCCCTAACCCAGCCTCAGAACCACTGTTAGCCTTTGGCACTCCTGAAAACCCATACCACACCCCAATGGAATCCAGTCCCAGAATGGCTGGCACACTGGAAGCTCCACCTGGGAGAGGGCAGTGGTGGCCACAGGAGCCCAGAGCAAATAAAATCAGCACCACGCGGCCTCCGCATGGTTCACACAACCCTACCATTTTGGACTCTTGGTAGCTGGTTCTATGTTGGATCGAGGGCACTAGCTATAATTCTCTCTCAGACCTCAGAGAAGGTTAGTAGCACCAGCTTTCCTCAAGTAAGGAGATGGTAGGTTACCCATCAGCATCCCAAGGTCTTTGCTAGGGGAGGTGGGTTTTTTCCTTAGTCATCAAATCTGGTTGTGTCTGTTTCCTTCTCGTGAGCTCCAACCTACCTTTTGTAAGTTGCAGGACATCCTCAGCTGTAGCAGTTATATTAGTATAATAAGTAATGAGTCCTTATGACTCAGCAAGCACCAACATGGTGTAAAGGAGTGCGTTAATATAATGACTAAGGGGTCCCAAAGGACCACGAGGACACCAATATGGTGTGTAACGAAAGCATGGTTTATTGAA
>JAYRBT010000001.1:62284751-62295327 GCA_036023395.1 Myiotriccus ornatus | reverse complement strand
GCTTAGAGGAAGGAGTTCGGATCTTTTTCTTATAACTCATCCTCAGCAAAAGACCTTGTCTCATTTAAACCAGGACAGTTAACCTTCTGAATTTCTTAGTTGCAGCAACTCTTCACAGTCCCCTAAAGTCTATCTTTTTCCTCTGAAGCATAGTTAATTGCTGTTTGCGCCACGTAAGTTTCTTGGCCTTTGCATTATCTAACATATCCCATCCTTTTTTTTGAGACCTCCTTCCACTCTTCATTCAGTACTCATTTGAACTTCCTCTTCCCTACATATACAGTGCCTCAGCAAGATAATGTATAATCTCTTGTATTCATTTCCTCTTTTTGCAATTGACAGTAGGTAGTAGGAAACCAATTGCATGTCAAGAGCTATTTGGCCAAGCAAAATAGTTAATTAGTATCAGGTCAGTTGAATAGCTCTGAGCTCTACCACCTATACTGACTAGATGTCAATTGATTGTAATGGGAGTTTTAATTTGCTGTAAAATCTGCCAGTGAGATGACATAGTTAAAGATGAAACTGAAACTATAAACTGATTTCTACTCAGGTTTTCTTGTTGTAAAAATCTGTTACTGCAGTTAGATAGAAGTCTTGGATGATGAAAGTTTACTTCAATGTATCAAGAACTGAGAAAACTTGTTGGTTGAGATAAAAATCATTTAATTGGTAAAGCAAAAGCTGTGTACACAAACAAAGCAAAACAAGGAATTAATTTTCTACTTCCCATCAGTAGACAGGTGTTTGTTCAGCCATCTCCAGGAAGAGATGGGGCAGTGTGAGGAAGCAGAAAAACCTTGACGTGCTGCAAAGCACTGTTCAGAAATACCTAAAACACTCCCATGTTATTATCAGTGTTTTGGTCACAAATCCAAAAGAACATCATAGGAAGTACTGTGAATAAAAACAACTCTATTTCAACCAAAACCAATGGAATTTCAAGCTTTTATTAGTATTATTGTAATTTGAGACAGAATTTATTCTATGGTGTGTTTTATTTAATGACTTAGATTTTAAATATTTCTTTCTGTTTGTGGTTAAAACAATTAGGAATTAAACTGAGATGCTTTTTATTTATTAGTCTATTTACATGTATGCCATGATGTGGTAGTAGAGTCTTCACTGTGCACTGTTTTGATGTTATAAATATTTGAAGTAACAACATGGGGGGAAACCCCTCAATTTTCTTAATTAAACACTGTAATCTTCTCAGTTAAATCTTCTGCATTGTCCGGGAGGACCTTTCATCATCTCTGATCAGGTGCTTGGGGGTGGATCTACTTTAATTTTTTCTTGATTCTGTAGATCATTTCTAATATGCTGTCCAGAAACATCAGACTCAACATATATTTTGAACTTCAACTTCTGGATTTTTTTTTTTTTTTTAATAACTTCTGCAATTTACTGGAGACAGAAGACTTTTTTTATGATAACAAATGAAAAAGATTATTACTTTTTTGTATGAAAGATTATAACTCTTTCAAATGTGACCGAATATTGTGTAAGCCAGAACCTGGATGTGGATCTACCCAGACCTTTTCTTGTCAGTGAATAATCCTGATGAAAGCATAAGCTTATTTTTGTCAGAGCGTATAATAAATACATCATCCAAATAAACTTCAAAGTGTTTAGATACAATTTTATGAACATTAAAATATGTTCCTTAAACTTTTTTCTATTTGGAAATACCAACTTCCTATCTTTCTTTACAAAAGCTGAGATCTCTGAATTTCTTATCTTTCCTTTTTCATTTTGTTAGTAATTTTTCTTTAAAAATTCAAAAATCTTTTTGAAATATACCCATAATTATGTTATTTAAATGAAGTTCAGTATTTCTATGATTGTGTCACTCTATCAAACAATTTGAACTTGCTTACATTCTTCACTTCATCTAGCTCTTTTTTACAGTTCTTGCTTTACATATGAGAATTTTGCTAAAAATATGAATAATTTATAAAATCTAATAGCAGCTTCCATGCTAAATTGTCACTGCCTCCAACTATATTGACTTCAGAATATGTTAGGCTAGACACAATTGTCCTTCACAGCTGTACACAAAGATCCTTTTAATGAGATATGGCATGGACAAAATCACAGAATCACAGAATGTTGTGAGTTGGAAGGAACCTATAAGGATCACTGAGTCCAACTCTTAAGGGAATGGCCCATAGGGGAATCGAACTCACAGCCTTGGTGTTCTGAGCCCAAGCTCTAACCAGCTAAGAGTTGTGATTACTGTGCATACTTTGTGGTCTGAAACAGGTATGTCAGGTACACTTACGAGAATATTTGATTTTGCATTTCACCCTTAATAATATGAAAAATATTAACTTTCTGGAAATAAAGATTCTTTTATATGACAGTAATATTTAAAAGGTTTTAAACAGTGAAGAATAGTGCCTCCTCAGACTTAGCTCAAGATTATAATGTAGATTTTAATGTATTATTTTCTGCACCAAATAATTTTGACTTTAATGGCAGATTTACAAAAGACAGAGAGGAAACAATAATATTTCTTGAACTTTAATAAGACCTCTTATTTACAGTATTTTTTCTCTATCCTTATATACCCATACAAAAGCCCCCACATATTGGCCTTCTTACTGTCCATGTAATCTATTAAAATTGATTAAAGACTCTTGTTTTTTTTTTGACACTGAAATACAAACTGCTGACAATGCAAAGGTACTACATTCACGTTGCAGTATAAATAAAATATACAAATGTCATGCATGCATTCAAAATTATCTACTCCATGAATCACCAGGATATCAAAAAGTTTCTGATTGCTCATCTATTAGAATAGGAGAAATCCAAATTTTTGTCTGATACTTTGTCAAGGGAGCCAGTGTCTAAGATAAAGAGTAAAATTAAATATAAGCAAGTCTATTTTTAAAGTAAATTTAGGCAAAAGACTATATGTTTACACCAATCCACACATAATTCAGGGGATGTTTTGTCTTGATTTCTCACAAACTCTAGAAAAAATAATTATTAATGAAGATCATAATTATTACTAAAGATTACTAAATATTTTCTGGAAATATCGGGAGTGGTATGGCCAAGGATGTTCTGAGATAAAAATGAAACTTTAAAGTGCCCACAAGAGACAGAAGTATAAAAAAATTGCAGGCAATTTTCGCTTGCATTAATCTAAGATGACATCTCCTATTACTGCTGCAGCTCTGCTGTTGGCTGATAAGAGGGTTGCTGTGACCTTATGAGCTAAAGTACACAAGTCAAAGTGGAGCCGGTATATTGAATATTTTTCAAGTAAGGGTTACTAAAACTTATATAGAGAGGAATCTTATTTGTGCTAGGAAATCCATCAGGATCTTTGCTGTAAAAGTGATCTCTGATGGTCAGTGTTGTTTCTGTTCAGTGCTTTTGGGTCCTTTGCACCTTGCTCCTACTTGTGGGTTTTGGTTTTTGGTTGTTGTTGTTTGTTGTTTTTTTGAGTTTTTTATCTGAAAGGCAATTTCTTATTATAAGCCTTGTGCCTCTGGCATAAATAGGAAATTATTTAACTTTTTCCCTTTATAGTGTAATTATCCTAGATAAGCCTTAACAATGAATTAGCCATCTATTAGAAATTCTCATTTTCAGAATTTCTCAGATCTTTACATGTGCCCTCCTCTCATTATTCTTTTGAGGGATGGTGTCTATGTCTATATCTAGTTATATCTATATATCTATCTGTCTACATATATGTAACGGGGTGAGTTCGAAAGGATGCCGAGATTGAAAACCAAGGCACTGCTGAAAGCTCAACAATAAACCAAATATTTATTACAGAAAATGGCCAAGTAAATGGGAACCCAAGAGACAGGAAAGGAGAGGAGTGAACTAAGCCCTCAGTGAAACCCCCACTGATGCAGGTGTGTTTTACAAGGTTGTCTTACCGACCCCAGGATAACCACAATTCCCCATAGCAGAGGCTGCATCCTCGGAGGGTCAGCAGGCTCACAAAGGTAGCGGGCATCCCCACAGAAGACAACGTTGTCCTTCATGTGAAGCTTGAGAGCCCCGAGCACGAGTCACCTGCGTTTTTTATCCAATTATCCGGTGACGTCTCCCTGGGCCGGTGTGGCAGCACCGCCCAGCCAGAGGCCTTCGGTCCCTCCGCCGTTATGTGAGTGTACCCCTTCAGTGCATGCGTGAGAACTTGGGGATTCCCCTCACACTCGCGCTGTTTCACTCAAGGGGTCTTATCTATTGGGGTCTGGGGGCTTTACTTCATCCTTTCCTCTTCAGTTTCTCCTTCAGATGTCCTCTACAGACAACCAGCCAATCACAGAACACCAATTAAAACAGTTTATACAAAAAACTCTCTCTCCAAGGACAAAGCTCCAGTTTATCAGTGAACTTGGCAGACAAAGAACAAAACTTTTGCAGGTGTCTGGGCCAAACACAGACCAAAAAATATCAACCATCCCTGATACAATATATCTGCAAAGACACAAAGAAAAATTCTGTTTCTATGGAAATGTAAAGTTTAAACATCAAATCGTATTTTTACAGCAGTATTGTTTACATAACTATATTAAACCATCTCCTCTGCATTCATTACTTTCATTCCAATCTTGAAAAACCTCAAAGTGCCATGATATACTTGCAAGCCTTGTCTCTAAACAAGGAACAAAATCCATACGCTTACTTTTGCAGGGAGAACTCAAAGACCAAAAAACTGGTTACTTGATCATAGACTTGCCACCAGAGAGAAAATTTCCATATATCTGCATAACTTGTTCCTCAAATGATTAACAAAAATATCAGAAGAATAATAGCATAGTGCATAGACTACCAGTTTTGTTGAGTCATAACATCCTGCGTCGCTTGTGAAGCATCTTGTACTTTCCACTGCACAAGTCCCCACTGAAACTGGGACCCAGTGTGAGGCCATACAGTTTGCTTTGACATGCCTGATCACCACTAGTAGTTCTGGATGGACTGAATAGACACTTGTGGAATGAAAAGGGTATTGATACCACACAGATATCAACCATGGGCTGGATGACGTGGTGCTCAGGTAGATGCATTTTTTGCAATTCTCTGGCTATGCTAAAACTGCAAACGTAACCTGGAGGATGCTGATGGTGTGAGCTACCCTTTGTCTTCAGATCAGGTGAACTGAAGAAGGAAAGTGCCTTAGCTGTTCCTACAAAATATCCAAGTTCTTCTGGAGGTAAGGACTAAAGTACAATGAGTCATTGCAGAATTGCTTTTCATTCCTTGGATAATGCTTGTTTTCCTCAGGTACTTTTCTTTTTTCTCCTGGTATTTTGTTTTTGTTTCTGGGTTTGTGTGGGGTTTTTTGTTCTGTTTTGTTTGGGGTTTTGTTTGTTTTATTTTGTTTTATTTTTCTTTGTGCTTTTTTCTTTTTTCTTTTTTCTTTTTTTGTAAATCTCCTTAAAAAGATAAAAATCTTTGAGAATTTTGGTCCTATTCAATATGATTTTGCAAAATCTTCCAAGAGTTAAAATGTATTTTTAAACTACTTCTTATCAGTCCTCCATGGGAGGAATGTTGATGTCAGAAGAAAGGATTTAAAAAAAAATAAAATTTAAGCATATAGAACCTTTTTAATGTCACTTTTGAACCTTGAAAATAATAATTAACACAGAAACTTCTGTCTGGAAAATCAGAAACAGATTGACATCTCAAAACTCCCAGGTTTTCATGACAGTGACAAAAAATTTTTACAAGAGAAATCATCTAGTTGTTTCAGCAATTACAATGAAAAAAGTTCTTATTCTCTATTCTCTATTGATTGGGGTGGCATACCAGTAATTTTAGAAACCAAAGCAATTTTTAATATGAGGGGAAAATTAGATGATGCTTTGAAATGGGATCAAGTATCTGGAGATGATGTTGTACCTTAGGGCATTCTGGAAATCCTCTACTAAGACAGCGTACATATGCCTGCATGAAAATAACGAAAAAGATGCAAAAAGTCAATATGAATGAGAAAAAGATTATGGTTAGCCTGACATGGAACTGGACATGATGAAATCACCAATATGAGAGAGGTACAGGAGAATTTAAAATAATTTGCAGTTTTTAAACGGATCCTATTCCCTTTTGCCTCATCTATATCTCACAGTTTCCTAAAGTTTTTCAGTTCACTCTACAGCATTGCTGTTACTCCTCTAATTTAGTTCTCAAGTAAAACACTGAAGGATGTGATCTTTAAGGAAAAATATTTAATGAATAGTTTAAAAACGCCAACTCCTTGGAATGCTTCCATTTTTTCAGGGTCATGTCAGTAGGAACTCCACACCTGCCCCTGAACTGAGATTTAGTCCTGAGAAGTCAGTCAAGCTGTAAAGAACATCCTGGAATAGAAAATCATTTCAGCCTCTTCCCCTTCAAATAAATTAAAAAGGATTTTGTCTGCAGCTGAAAATGTCATTATCATCAAAGTCTTATTCTGACACAGCAGAACAAAATCAATTTCTCAGAGACACTGCAGTAGGTTGGCTGCTGTATGTGATTCTGCTTTCCCCCAAATCTGCAAGCAACCCTTGACAAATTCACTTTGCTTACTTTTGAGGGAGGGGGAATGCTATTGCAGAGCAATATTTAAATGCATTGCTAAAATATAGCCTCAAGTAAAAAAGGAGCCCTTCTCTAGTAATCACTGAGAATGAGAAAAGGAATCTAACTTCTAAGAAGATGACAGTAAGAGAGGAGAAAGGAGATCAACCCCCTTTCTTCACAAACATGAGTGTATGCATGAGTACACACACAAATACACATTTCTGTTTGAAGCATTGCAGCTTGTTGAGGGTGAAATGAAAGAAAATAAACTTTTTTTTTTTTTTTTAATACGTCAATACTTCCAAATATTTCATCAACTTTAAAATATTTCTCTCATCTTTTGGACAGTAATTCTTTTGCAAGAGATCTTCTGAATGATTTCTCCAGGGGAATTATTTTCCCAAAACCATTGTACTTTATTATATTCCATGAAAAATTTTCATCTGAAAGACTTCTTTTGACATGGAAAACATGTTTTACGTTTTTTCCTGCATTGTTTATACATTGAAGCTTGGATTTTCAGAAAGAACTGAGTACTTTAGATACCCAAGTCCTACTGAAAAGATGATTCTTGTATTGCAATTCTCAGTATGTCCAGAGAAAAGGCGGCCATCTTTCCTAAAGGCATGTCTTGTAGATGGAAATATTAGGTGGGAAATTTATCTGTAAAGTTTCATATCTCAAAAGCTGAGAGTGAGAGTGTTTCTGTCATTGACTCCCTATAATCCATGGGATTCCATGGTGACACAGGGCATGTCTCTGTTTTCCTGAATGACCTGAATACATCAGTTTCAGCAGTCCTTGCTGTTCAGTGTTCCCTCATGTTAACAACACAAGCCATAATGAATCATGCAGTACAACGCTTAACATCCTGTGTCTAATGATCTGTGAATATAAATCTTTTTTTTTTTTGGAAAACTGTGTCAGTTATGAGCCAATTAAGTCAACTGGTAGACTATGGGATTCTGTAATTATGTGTTCATTGTAGAAGGCTGGCAAATTGCCCAAAGCTTGTTCTTATGTTCTTATTCTTCAGATTTTACGTATAGCATGACTAATTTTTTTTTTTTTTTTTTTTTAGATAAAAGTAGTGGTGCTAGTTCACTAGCTAGAGTCATATGATGTTACTCTATTTTATGACATAATTACCCCAAGGTGAAAGTCCTTGACTCATATTTAAAACATACAAAACTAATACTATTGAAGTGGTTCTCTGATTTATTAACATGTGATTCACCAGTGATCAGTGAACTACATGGTCAAAATAAATATCAGTAATAGATCAGCTAAATGAAATATTAAAAAAAATTTAAAAATCCCATGCCTCTTTTTATAAATTATTCCAAAATATTCTGATTTCCCTTCACCAGTGCATACACACTCGCCCACACACACACACTCCATTGCCCTCTGTTGAATATTTTAATTTTCTTTAGACTTCTCTTCCAGTTGTTTCTTTCTTTGCATCTAAGTCTCTTTGTCTGTCTCATCAGTTGCTGTTTAATCCCACTGAGGGCTGGCTTCCTCTTCAACATGATCAATTTGTGGCAAACATTCTTTCAGATAGTTTCGTATTTTCAACTGACATACACTCAGTTTATACTCATTTAAGTGGTGTTGTCCAGGCTACTTGCTAATGGTGGGATGTGCAAGCACATGACTTTATAGAGTAAAGGGTAAACTTTACCTTTATGAGTGATACATAACAGAGATTTCATCATGATCCGCTTGATATTTTCGTTTGTTTGTCTGGACTTCCTTCTACAAATGTATTCTTTTGGAGAAATGTTAATAGATTTAAAAAGTAAGCAAATAATACTTGTATAAAAAATGGTGAGTTATTCATAAGCTTCAAAATAATTAAAGTGATTTTTGATACTCAGAAGAGAGGTGTTAATCCTAAGGATGGAAATAATTAGGAATAGATTGGTCATGTTTTCAGAAAAGTCATTTCAACATTTGGCAGGTTACATGATTTACTCTACTTACAAATTCTTATATCTTGACAGTATTTTCTTATATATAATCTGTTTTAAATTATTAAGATAATATTACATTCTTGGTAGTGACAATTACACTTTATTATCTCTTGGGCCTTCAACCATTTGATATTGTAATGTGTAATTAAGTCTGAAGAGTACATATTTATTTAATTACCTTTACAGCTGTTAAATCAAACTTCCATGTAATTTTCTCACTGATAAAACGTACTTAGCAAAGAACTTTAAAAATAATTTAACTCATTCTGAATAAAGCTTGTATTTTTTATTTATTGAAAAACAGAGTAATATACAATCGTGGATTTTTCGTCTTTTTTTTCCCCCTCTGAAACTTCTTTAATTAGGATCTGCACAGACCATCCTGTTTCATATATAAACGGAACTTCTACAAACATAAGGTTCATTCCTGCAAGAAAATTTGTGATTAAACCTGTATTTCACACCCTTTTGGTAAGTCTCAATAGTCTTTTACTCTCAGCAGGATTTATTAACTCAAGGATAGAAATGTATTAACAGAGCTTCAGGTTTACAGCTGCATCCTGCCTGGACAGCTCATATTAACTGAGGGAGAACTTACTTGCATCAGACTGAAAAACAGCAAAATATGAAGAATCCAATCTTTGGCTGATCAGCAGTATCCTCTGAAATCTCCCTGTGAAAGTTACCATTTCTTAAACTGGAAGACCAGAGTCTTTCATTACTTTAGAGTATTTGTATGTTTGATCAAATCTGTTTATGTTATTTGTTTAATGCTTGATTACATGAATAACGTGATTATGCTACGTCATGTTGAGAGAGCTGACATTTTAAAACATTTTTTTCTGAGAAGACAGATTTACAGTAGAAATGCTACCTGTAGCTCATAAAACCAGATTTGGTGACCTTCCAGTGTTGCAAGTGTGTTCAGTGTTGACAAATGTGCAAGCTACAGGATTTTTAAACCCACTGCTTCTGCTGAGGAGAAAAAGTTCGGTTATACTTATTTTGTACTGTCAGTGAATATTTTGTACAATGAATGAACCTAGTAATTGAAACTATTTTGTGTAAATATTAGAAGTCAAATTTGAGACAAATATTTTTCTCTCCACTGCATGGTGTAGAAATGAATCCTGATGGAAAACATGAAATCTTTGTGTAGTTATATTAAAGTTGTCTATCACTGATACATCTGTAATTCCTGTTCTAGCAGTGATACAGATTTGTCATTACAGGTTGTGGGAAATGATATTGTTAGAACATTGTTGGAAGAGCAAGGTTGATTTTGTGTTTGCATTTCTAAACACTCAGATTACAAAATACTCATCTGTTTTTTTATATATTACCTGCCTTTCAATTTTTTCAGAAGAGAAAGGAAAGGCATTTTGCCTTGATCTAATCACTTGTGTTCACCTTACATCAAGACTGGAAAGAACTAAAAAAATAACAGTTTGGCTTCTTTTTCTCTGCAGACTATAAATGAATCTTACATCTAAACTCATTCTTAGATGTTTGTCATAGGAGTGACTATGGAGGCAGCTGAGACTGAAGTAGACACAATGTCACAACCGTGTGACTCACTGACTTACAATCTAAAATCTCTTTACTCAGCAGGATGGGCTCAGTGAGTGGGTAAAAATTTCACTTCTAGAATTTCTATTTCCCCCACCCCCAACTCAAACACCTCGGAGACCCAGCACTTCTAATTTGTCTCTGACAAATGTCCTGAATGCAGGGGAATGAGGCATTCTCTCTTATCAGAAAACTTAAGTGCTGGATGTTAATGTAATGGCTCTACCTTGAGCTCAGCCTTCTACACAGCATCAGTTGTCCAGGATGTGTCCCCCTGCTCTCTTCAGAGGCCATTGTTTTAATAATTTTTTGCTTTCTAAACTACGCCGTTGGCATAAACTGACAACAGCCATGCTAATCACAAAGCTGCAAGCCAAACTTTTGGACTTTCTTGATATCTGTGTGTCATGGTTTTGCCCTGGGTCAATTTGCTTTCACACCCCACACACAATTACTTTAAGTAGAGAGAAGGTTTATGCAGACAA
>JAYRBT010000001.1:62268693-62279850 GCA_036023395.1 Myiotriccus ornatus | reverse complement strand
TGGCCCTGACCAGGAATCGAACCCGGGTCTCGGCGGTGACAGCACCGCGTCTTAACCACTAGACCACCAGGGGCTCCTACTATTTAGTTAAATAATATTACTAAAAATAACTCATCAAACATATACATCTTTTCCAGGCAGTTTGGAGCCATCTATAAATGTGGTTCATCACTTTATACATCTGCATTGGTTTGTCTAGACTGATTACATGAAGGTGCAAAGTGCTTAATCTGTAAAAAGTTTAATACATACTCCAGTGCTCCAGTGCAAACTAGGGGTTAACTGTCTGGAGAATATCTTGTCAGAAAAGGCCTTGGAATTCCTGGTACACTGGTTGAGTCCTGGTACACTGTGAGCCATCGATATACTTTGAAAGAAGGCAAACCACCTCCTGGTAGGTAATCATCTCTGCTCAGCAGTGGTGAGATATTTCTGGAGCACAGGGTGCAGCTCTGGTGTATAGAGAGACATAGTCTTACTGAAGCAAGTTGATAACTACAGTTATGGAGCACATGATATACAAGGATAGGCTGAGAAAGCTGGGACTATTCAACCTGGAGAAGAGAAGGTGTTAAGATCCAATTAATGAGATCCCTCTGCCCGAGTTAAGGTGCAAATGAGATCATATGCAGAAGTTAACAATACATATTTTATTTAACAATGAATGTGAAGTAGAGAGATAAAAAGAGAAAGTAGAGAGGGACAGATCAAGCAGTAGATAGTCACTACCCATGGATCCAGCAATGTCCCGTTGGTCCTTCTTCACCCTGGGGGTGGGGGTCATGCGATTGTTCAAAACTTTTCACTACATATACATCTTAGTAAACAAATGAATTAATGTTCATTGGCTACACAGTTCTCTTATTCCATTGGTTAAATGATTCCCTTGCTTCTAATGTTAATTAATCCACATGGTCAGTCTGTGTTTTCCTTTGAGCTGGTGGATTTCCTGAGGCTGTGGTTGTGATCTCCCCCTGATGGAATTACCTTTTACCCAATCAGAGCTGATTTCAACACAGTTGCTGAGCTGGCTTTCCTTGTGGCCTGTAAATTCTGCATTATTCCTGCCCACTATCAGTGACACATTTTTCTGCCCCAGTTTTGTTAACCTCACCCTAGGTCTGAGATAACACTTGGACAGTTTTGGTCAGAAGGGATACCTGTGTCATCTGCTCCAAAATGGAGTAATACCTGTTAAAAAATTTTCCACCTCTGAAATAGGTGAACTTGAAGGCACAAAAGAAGACATACGTGCTTTATTTGGAAAGCCTACTATCTCAAAAGCACTATGGCATGACAGTGGAAAGAATTTCTAAATAAATCTTCCTGTCTGAAATTTTATAGAAATTATTTGTCTTCATGCTTCTTTGTTGCTGTTGGTTTTTTTATAATCTATTATTGATGCTGGAGGATATAGGCATTTTAGGTATGAGATTATTACAGTAATTTGAAAAAATTAATTCCAGAGGTTTTTTTCTGCTGTTCATTGCACATTTTAAGAATTAAATCCAACAAACAACAGCAACAACAAAAACTTTTCCTCATTCTTCTTGGTGTCTCCTGAAGAAAAATGAGATGAGTCTTCAATGATCAGAATTGGCATAAAGATATTTTTGATTTTGAAAAAAACCCCAAACAACCAAACAAAACCAATCTAAAAAAATCCCTGCTAAATAAAGCAAAGCAAAACAAACAAACAAAATAACTTCTCATTCTCATGATGGTAAGAACTCCAAAATAACTATACTAATGATTTTACATTCATAATCAGTTTGCAGCATCTACTGTGGTAGCTGGCAATCCACTTAAATTGAATCCCAGGAGACTAGCAGTGCTTGACTCATAAATAGTTAGCCATGGATATTAAATGATAATGAGCATCCCAGTGATGCAAAATTCTGGGGTCCTCACTTGCTATTGTACAGGTGTATGTTCAAGCCCTGAATGCTAGTTGTGCATAATGAGGTTGAACTTTGGTATATTTAGTTCTTAGAAAGCATTTCTGCCTACTGTTAAGAAAATGGATTAATCTAAGTATTTGTAGGTAGAAATGGTAAATACTGAAGATGAAACAAGACAGGATTCCACTAACTGAAAGAAAAAGGCAGTTTGGAATTCTATTATCTTTAACACCTTAATAATGCTGACATTAAATATTTTAATATAATAAAGGTGGTTTATGAAATTTTGTGCAACATGAACGATTTACAAAAAGGCAAAAAACATGAGAAAATAAATATTGATTGTTCACATCTGAATCCTCCACACTCCTTCCCAAAGCGCATACTCCCTTTTTTCCTTTCTCTAAAATAAAAATGTGTTATAGTGTGTGTAGGTTATGTGATCACATATTTCAAAGAGGTATACAGCTATAATAATGTGAATCCAAGCAAAGACAAATCCAATGAGAATTAAAAAAAAAAAGAAAAAAGAAAAAATCAGAATGTGTAGTATGAAATAAATATAATTATTTGTATTGAGGACCATTACTTTGAAGATCAGCTATATCTGTAATGTATGAGATGTCAATTGCATTTTGATATCATGCTATATTTTCAACATAAATATGTATTTCGTGAAGTATTTTTATTGTTGTTGCAACTGAATTAAATAATTTGGGAATATCTGGGGTTTGGCTAGTTTTGAGGATAATACTTTGGATTTATATATTTTCATTTTAAACCACTAGTATCTATGAAAAAGGTTGTGAAAAGTTCGTGAGACTCTGGAGTTTGGATTTCTTTCTTTTTAAAATTTCAGCAGTAGTGAAAATTTTTAAATGAGCCTTCTGTTTACATCATAAAAGTGATCAAAATGATGAGACCCAAAAGAGAGACAATTTCAGCATGCTTCATGCCTCTTTGTCAAATAATGTCCCTCTTGTAAAATTAAGGTGAATTTAATTCTAATATATATCATAAAAAGGAGATTCTAGGGAGTCTCAATCAAACCACATCTTGTTTTAGCACTCTGTTCAAGATGATTAAATTTCCCATTTTCTGTTCTTGATGGGAGTTGAAAGGGGAGTTATTTTTATTCCTAGTTCTATTCCCTGCTCATAAAATTATAGATTGCAGATTTTCAAAGAAAGTAAAAAGTCAACTCCCAGATGCACTTTCTTCTCCCCAGGAAAGAAAAAAAAAAAAGTTATTAAAAATGTCAGTGCTCTCTTCTTTCAATTGTGATGATCCAGGCAAAAGAAAAGGAAGTGGTCTAAGATCAGCAGAAATTCTATTAGGACAATTCTTATAATATGATGCAGTGCCAAATCTATTGGTACACAACCAAAAACAATACAATAAATTTCTATGAAAAAAATGACATCTTTGCAACTTCTCTAGGCTAAAACAGACAGAGAGGACACTGGCAAATCTTTTCACAGTGAGTATAAAATGTATTTCAGATCATAATACTAACATCTGTAAGAGATTGTAATAGTTAACAATATTAGATAACACTCAGTATTTAGTCCCAGCTATGGAAGTTTGGGGAAAGAAGAAATTTCTGGTATTTTCTTGACGTTGATATTGTCATTAGCCAGTCAAAACTAGCTAAACAATATAGATTTGACACTCACGTGAGTTTGTAAGTCTGAGGAAAGGGGGATGAGAAGACTTGTCATTATTTTATTTCTGAGAACTCTTACTGCATGAAAATCTGTTCATTTAAAATTTGAAATATCTTTATATTGCAAAGGTGCCATTTCTTCTTGTCTCATTGTACATCAATATATATTCATGAAGGCATGTAGTTCACCATGATGTTTTTTTCTGTATAGCAGACTTCTGCATTTTTTTAATCTTGTTTAAGATACTTATATAAGTAATGATATAAATTCAGTGGAAACTAAGAATATGAAAAAAAATAAAATTTACTTCCTTTAATTTATTTTTAGAAATGCAGTATCAAAAAGTTGATATACAACACAAAATCAATAGGTAGCCAAATAAAGCACTTGGGTCAAACTTAAATGAAATTAATTACAAAGAATTGTCTGAATGAGGTTTGGGATAAAACGGGAAAATATTTTGTAATCAGTTGTGCTGGTTTAAAGGTAAACCGGCAGGAGAAATTAACCCAACTCAAAAGAGATATACAGATGAACAAGCGGTTTTAACCGACAAAAAAACAGATGTATAACCCGGCACTCTGGGGCACGAACAGAATGGTGTTTGTTGGCCCCCGTGCTGAGCCCGACGTGGGGCCCCCGAGTCCAAAAGTAAAAGGAGAGGAAAAACCTGTTGGTGCGAGTCATGGTCGCAGTACGGTTGAGAGTGGTGGTCACAGCTCAGTTGAGGTTCTGGTCCTCCTCTGGATCCCATGAGTGGAACCAGAAGTCCCAAGACCCCAAGATTATATACACTCAGGTTCAGGCAGGAATGCCCAGCACCTCCCCCAGGGCGTTGAGTTCCACAATGGGTGATTGTGAGTTGTGGGTGTGAGGACAGGAACATCCTCCTATCTCACAGACCTCTTAACACTCAGCTTATAGCCTGAGGGGCCAGGTGTGCTCTGGGCAGCTGCTGCAAATGGTCTGTTGTTTCTGGGAAATGACACAGAGGGTGTAGAATACACAGTTTGGGTTACACCCACACAGTGATGAACTGGTCCCATCTGCTCTAACTAGGACATCAGTACTGAGTGGTGCTGTTTGTTTATGCAAAACATAATATTTAAAAAGGGCTGAAATAAAGAAGAAAGTATACTTTTAGGAAAATTCACTGAAAATATTCTAGGGTGGTTTGTATTTAGGTTTAAAAATTATAAACTAACGAACAAAACCAAACCAACAATCAGTCCACCAAAAAGACAACTCAGAAAGATAAAAGCACCTTGATTTCAAAAGCAACGTGCAATGACATGTTTCACTGAGTGGAATTCAACATGTGTTTGCTTTACTAATTGTGCACTTTCATATTTTGCCAATAGCAGATGCAGTTAAACAATCAAACTGTAACTTCAGACCATCATTATGATGTTGGATAGTAGCAGATTCAATTCCAATTCCAAGCAATTTCTTTATTTGTTAAGTTTTGCAGTTTGTCTCAAATTAGGAGTACTGAATAATTTCAAAGTTTTAAAATAACTGTATCCTGTTTCATTCTCAACATAATTATATTGACTTAAACTTTGATTACCAAACTTCACTGAGTAAATAATTATCTGTCTAACTAGATAGAGACTGAATTTAATATCAAACTCCAAGAACTCCAGTCTTCATAGAAAATCAATTCAAGGTTCTAAATTAGTTTTGATATTAAATATTGGGCTTTTTCACACCCTGGGCTATATTCTCAATCACATTTAACATTCACAATACCCAAGTAAAATGTATGAATATTAGAGAGAAGGAGGGTTGTCTCACTGGGAATTTGTAGTGGAGTATGGTGAACTAGAAATATAGATAAAACTACTGATAAATTTTTCCAGAAACTTCAGAATAGCATATAGCTCTTCTTTTTGTTTGTTTGGTTAAGATTGTTTTTTAGTTGTTGGGGGTTTTTTAATTCTTCATTTTTATGAGTTTTTAATTTATTGTACTTAGCAAACAAAATTATTTAATCTCATCTTAGTTTGGCTCTCTGAAACATATGCTTCTTTCCAAAAACCATCAGATTATTTCCAAATTCTACCAGTTCATCCTAAAATAAACTTCTGAGGCGGGTGGCTTTACTTGCATCCTAAGGTACCTCTATTTCTGCACCAAAACCAGGCAGAAAAAAACTGCTTCCAGAAAACAACTTTTCATTAAATGTCACTGTCATAGAAATCATGCCATCTTGCTTTATCTACCAGAACAAAATCAAATACTCCACAAATATGTTTTCTGCTATAAAAGACATTCACGTTATGGAAAAAAGAGAATTAAAGATTGTAGGATATGATTACGCTGATGTCTAAGGCCAAGGAAACTACTTAATATGAGCACTGCTAACATAAGTGGCGTTAATGAGTCTAAATATTCCTTGCTGCTTTGGGTCAACCACCAGAAATATGTCTTATATTGAACTCCTTGTTGCTAATAGTTTTCAGTGTTGTAAGTTTTTATTTTATTAGTTAGAAATTAATTAATTTTTTGAAACTACAGAATTACAGAAAGGATCATGCTGTTTTGTGGATAGGAACATCAAGGGTAATATCAATAAATCTGACAAATATGAAATTTATCAGATTTATTCTGTTTCACATAAAAAGTATGAGATAATTCTATGTGCACAGAATAGGGATAGAACTGCAAAATAGAAGCTAAGAAATGCAACTTAATATACCTCAATCTCAGTAGAAAAAAATTATTTCATTACTTTACTCCCAAGTTTAGAAGTAGCAGCCAACTAAGGGAGCTGATTAGCATACATCCTCAGGTTTCCACAATCGATCAGTGGACCACTTAAGTGTTAGGCTATTTTTACCCTCGTTCTGATTTTCCCTTTCTTTAATTTTAAAATGAACTTATTTCTCTTCCTCAAGCCCGTATTCCTGTCTCTGACCTATAAAACATGAATTAAAAACAATGGTCATTTTGTCTTGGGATGTTGTTTGTTAGTGAGTTATGGAAGTAAAGTGCTATGTGTCATGTATACATATAATCCCATCCTAGGGCATTCAACTGGGAATAGCTTCCTGAGTTCATAAACTGTTTAGGTAACCAATTAATAAAATGAGAGACAATGCAAAGAAACAAGAATCAGAACCAAAGGTACCCATTGACTCTCTTACAGCATTAAGGTCTTCTTTTTTCCCAGTATCCACAACTCCTGAATGCTTTACTGCACTCTGTCTTGGCTCCAGGAGGTTCAAAGGGAAATGTTTTTTTCTGAAACTTCATCCCACACCTAAGAATGTTATAACTGTGGAGCATACAGCTTACTACGAAATCCAAAATCATAGATTCAGAAAGGAGATTGAGACAGATGCTAAAAGCCATGCAGGAGACGAAGCTCTGGTCAGTACACTAATTCTTATGGATCCCGAAGTTTACATCTATTCACAGAATTCACAGAATCATTTAGGTTGGAAAATACCTCCAATGCCATTGTGTCCAACCTTTAACCAACCTGTACCTTTTCAAATGGACCATAGCACTAAGTGCCATGCCCAGTCATTCCTTGAACACCCTCAGGGTTGGTGACTCCAACAACTCCAATGCTTGACAACCTTGTCTTGTCTTTCCCTTCTTTCAGAAATGGCACCATGTGAACTTAGAAACACAAGCTGACTTTGGAAATTCCTCTTCGAGAGCTTCACGCCTAAATTTTGAGTTCTGTGGGCAGCACAAACCGACTACTATTTGTTGCTTCTAACAGTTTCAAATTCAAATTCATCAAAAGCAAAAAATACCTTAAGACTGCAAACAATTAACTATTTAACATTTTCAAAAATACATGCAGGAGAAAAACCAAGAACTAGTGTTCTCAATCATGTTTGAATAAGTACGAGATCATCTCAGCACATTAGATAGCTGTAGCTATAGATATCGATATGAATATTGATATAGATATCAGCATGGATATAGATATTCTTATAGAGAGAGCTACAGACAGGGATAGAGAGAAAACTTAGTTTTATATAGTTAAATTTAAAACTCCATTTATTTACCAAACAAATTTTAATTCAGTCAAAATAAAAGGTATATGACTGGATAAAATTTAAATAATGAACCTTCTGTCTGTGAAAATGTTGGAGTTTTTGCGAGTCTTTCTGTACTCAGTAATAAGTGGAGTTTATTTATAGCTTGAACTATAAATAGTCACAGGCAATCAGACTTTAGTGAGGAACCTGATGTTACTAACTGTTCAAAAATATCAACGTGTCATTACTACAATAGAAAATCAAGAATCAACAGAGAGATATGTGCTATTCCAATGATTTTGTGAACAATAGGACAACTAACTGGTTTAAGTTTTGTTAAAGTTCACGTCATTCACATTAAAACATTTCACATTAAACATCAAAACAGTACATCTGCAATATGACTGGTATAATTTCTTTTGCAATAAGGCTGAAGCTTTGGTACTTTTTATTTTCTTCTAATTTTTTAACATTTACAGTATTTTTTATTAGCTTATCTATTGTTATTGCTTATGCTACTATCCCTATTTTCACATGACTTATTTTTATAGGGACTCTATCAATGTAAAATCTGAGTTTCTTTCTGTTTTCCCAAGCCAATAAACAATTATAATTTATGAGAGACCCAGAACACTTAATTAAAGCATCTAACTTCTGTCTAATGTAGTTTTAGAGACTTAGTGTTCATAAATCTAATTCACTACACAGAATAGAGAAAAAAGGTGCCTTTGAATGTCTCCAGAAATGAAAAAAAAAAGGAGTTTGTTTAAATGTAACATCTAATATAGATGTTTAAATTTAGCAGATTAGGTCCTTGGGGGCAGGAGGGGAGGAATAAAAATTTTGATAATAATGTGTAAATAATAAGATGCAAACTGTGTTAAGTTTGGCAGTCTAATAGCCTATGATAGCAGTGAAAATCTTGCTAACATACACAATCATTGGAAGGTAAGTAAAATATTCAAATGAACAAGGCTTTGAACAAGCCTAGAAAAAAGAGAGTCTTAGCATAAATTTTATTGCATTATGGATCAGACTGCTATTATATCTTATTTAGACCTAGCTAAACAAATCCCTTTAAATATTTGAATTTTCACTAGCCACAATTAAATGCACTCAAACCTGGAGGAAATGTGAAAAACACCACAAAAAAAGCCACCTGAAACCATTTGAAGGAATTAGAAATGAATAGTGTATTTCAAACAAATTATTGTGCTTTGAACCAGATTCTCTCTCGTATAACTAATCAGCTGCTATATAAAGAGTAGGTGTATATTTCTGTTGACTCATATCAATTTTTCTGCACTTTATTTTTGTTTAGTTACATTGATTGTGGCTTTATATTATCAGGTTCCAATATCTCACAGGTTGCAGTGCCAAAGGTAATCACAGGTGGATTACGTGCCAAAGGATAAAATTATTTACTAACGTTGACAAAAAAGCTGTCAAATCCGTAAATGCTCATAACTTAATACATACACTGGCTTTGCTGTTTGTTCCTTTTAATCCTGTGTCTATAGACTACTAAAGTTCTTGGACTTTTTTATTTGTTCTCCAGCACTGATACTGTAATCCCAATTATTTGGACTTCTGTGTTAGTAAATGAAAATATAAATTTATGCTATTTTCTTCTGGTTTTGTTTCAGCTTGGATAAAGTTAATGATCTTCTTTGTAGCTGGTACAGTGCTGTGTTTTGGATTCAGTATAAGAACAATTTTTAAAACACATGAATGTTTTGGTTGTTGCTAAGTTGTGCTTACCCAAGTTCATGGACTTCTCAGGTTCCCATGCTCTGCCAGTGAGCAGGTGTCCAAGAAGCTAGGAATGAACATAGCCAGGACATCTGACCCAAACTGGCCAAAGGGATATTCCATATCATAGAATGTAATGCTCAGTATGTAAACTGTAAGGCACTTGGCTGGGGTCTGCCAGCTGATGCCTGGGAACAGGCTGGGTATTGGTCAGTAGGCGATGAGCAATTATATTGTGCATCACCTGGTTTTCTTGGGATATATTCCTCTCTGTCTCCTATTATTATTATTGTTGTTGTTGTTATTTGACTTTATTTCAATTATTAAAATATCCTTATCCCAACTCATGAATTTTAACTTTTTTCTGATTCTCCTTCCTGGTTCCGTTAGGGGAAGGAGGGAGGAATGAGCAAGCATCTGCGTAGTACTTAGGTACCAGCTGGGTCTAAGGCAGGACAGTCCTGGTTGTCCCTCTCCTTCGCCTAACTAAGGGGAGGGCCTCTCTAGTACTGGTCGTAGTATTCTCCATTTACTTCTTGTAGAAACAGATTAGAATTTTTTTTCCATAAGATCAGGAGCAAAATCAAATCCTCCAATCTGTCTGGGACTGGGATACTGGAGACTGCAGCAGCAAGTTTCCCAGAAGGACTCCCATTTACAATTGTTTTTCTTTGCTATTCATGTCCTGATACATCTAGAGTCAATGTAGGTTTTCCATCCCACCTCCACATGTCCTCTCTTTGGTCCTCCACGTAAAAGCACAGGGTACCCCACGGTGTGTACTTCCTATATCCTCCCAATCAAGCAAAGGGATGCTTTCTGATAAAAGCCAAGATGCTGGTCCATACAGGTGGGGAGAAGGATCTATCCTCCACAATTTGCTGGACCAATTTCTTCACAGCTGAGATGAGGGAAGAAGAGAGATTGGTATGTAAATGCTGCTCAGCAACTACTAAAACATTATTCTCATACTAAATCCAAAAAAGCATTGTACCAGCTACTAATAAGAAAATTATCTCTCTACCAACCAAAACAAGTGTGTCTTCATATGAATTGTTGCAAACTTGCCAAGAATTTCAGATTTGCTGTGTTGCATGCTATAATATCTGTATTTTAAATACATTTCTGCTGACAAAACTTTGTCCCCATTTCTTCTTCTTCTTCTTTCACATTAGTTAGGAATGTTTACTTTACAAAGATACAAAGTTTAATCAAGACAGAGATTAAACATGTCTGAAAGAGTCATGAGCTCTTGACAACAGGAAATACCAACAAGACGATTAAAATATATGAAGCTTAAGGGTCTTCTTCACAACAAGAATATATGAGTCATTAAAGAATGATACACGTGAATACTCAGGACTCACAGTCAGGGATATGTTCAAGAGAAATATGTTTTGTTTCAAAAGACAAACATGATAAGAACTTAAAATATTCATGACAAATGGAGTTGTTCAATGAAAAACTTTGATAATGGGTAATTTTTCTTCAACTGCTTTCGAGAGATGAAAATCTTTATGAGAGTCAAAAAGATGATCAGAATGAAATCCTCATCTCTGATGTAGGTAGAATTTTGTCTAAAAGAAAAAAGTATTGTATAGAGAAGGGTTCAAAAAATGTGACCTTTTTTCCCCAAGCAGGCAATTTCAAGCTTTTCCAAGCAGTATAGAGTATACATCTGATTCTTAATCAGTTTCTACCTCCACTTAGGTGCTTCATGTCTATCTAGCCCACTTTTGAAAGCTTATGATGGTTAGAACTTTTTTTCTAGACTGTTTGTGAGTTGTGTATTAGATAAGATTTTTGGCAGGTGTGTATATATCCACCAGAAGGTAT
>JAYRBT010000001.1:62236939-62262410 GCA_036023395.1 Myiotriccus ornatus | reverse complement strand
CCTAAAAAATCCAATGCGCAGGCTGGAAGGTGTAAAGACCTTCCCCGGTTCTTCGTTTGCGAAGACTGGCCATTACTATTATACATACACACACATGTACACATATATAAAACACTGTGAAATAGATCAGGGATGTCTTTTAAACAAAATGCAGATGGGGAAAAAAAAAAGCACAAACAAATTTCCCATTTTTCACTAGATATCCTATAGATTACTTGACAAATTTAGTGAGAATGTTCTCTCCTTGACTGGTTTTTAATTGTCTTTTTTTCCTCTCTTAGAACAGCTCATTCATCACTACCTTTCACTGCTATAGGGTTATCAGGCTGACCAATAAATCCATTCATCTAGTAAAAATCATAAAATCATAGATTGTTTTAGGTTGCAAGGGACCTTAAAGATCATCTAGTTCCAAGATCCCTGCCATGCATGGGGACACCTTTCACTAGACCAGCTTGCTCAGAGCCCCATCCAACCTGGCTTTGAAGACTTCTAGGGAATGAGGCATGCACAACTTCTCTGGACAACCTGTTCCACTGCAAGAACCCTCACAGTAAACAATTTCTTCATAATATTGATTCCAAATAATTAAGCATTTTTTTTATGTTTCTTATGAGATTTAGCCAGCAGCTAATTGTTATGTCTGTTTGCATAGCATGAGATTGTGGAAACCTTATGTCTCCTTAGTGAAGTTATAGCAAGGTAATCACCATTTTCTCATTCATTATAAAATTCAAGAACTTACCCCAAGAGAGATCTCTATAATTCTATTGCACCAGGCAAGGAAAAGAGCTCTTAATCAGTTTTCTTTCTCCTTTTTCATGTAACCATATTGGGTATTTTATCACATGGACATTTTTCTATGGGTGCCCATATGGAGTCCTGAATGTCAGCACTCTCAAACCTTAGATATCTGCTAGATATCCTACACTGTCAAAAATTTTCTACATTACTTCTTTTTGTCATATGTGGTTTTAAGAAAAGAAACACAAGAAAAGCTGGCAGACAGCACAGTGATGTGTATTTGATATACCCTAAACAAATTGACATCCACTCTTTCTTTTCCTCATTCACAAACATCACCTAAACAGAAGTCTGATAATAGGTTGGTGTATCTTAGCTAGGGCAAAAGATAAACTCACAAACAAGTGTATGCACAGTTTTGACAAACATTAATGACTTACCTCTTGTCAAAACTCCCTTCAGCTTTCAGACATATGAACTGCCTTTGCTCTTCTTCATCTGTTTTGCATTTGGTTTTGAAGGTGATCATAATTTTTTATTATTTTTTTTTTTATTTCTAATGGAACATCACAAGTATGAGTTGCAACACCCTACAGCCTTAAGTCAAATATTATTATATTTATCATGCACACATGAATACACAGCAGCACTGCTGCAAATCTAAAAGCAGAGTCTAGCTAATGGTTAGATACATAAAAAAATATTTAGCCAGACAGCACTTGATAGTGTTTTCAAAAGTGCCAGATACTAAATTCTTAGCTCAGTCAAGAGGTTCAATAGGAACAGTAGAAATGATTTTCCTTCTTCAAAATACAGATCAGAAGTGAAAATTCCAGAGCTGAGAGATACAACAATTATATAATTAAAAATGCATGCAAGTTAATATATCATTATTGCAAATAGCACAGCATTGTAGAACAACAATAAAATTGTTGAATCATTGGATGAGTCAGTCTACAAAGATATATGAGACAACAATACTTGTAGGCAAGGGATTATTACCAGACCCAGTCTCTCTTGTACTCAGAATTTAGCCACTAATGCTCATTACCATCCATTTTGTACTGTATACGCCACTTCAAATACCCAACAGATAAGCTGGTTAAATATATCTAGATATCTAGAAAAAACACACCACTTTATCTAAATTCAGCACCAATTTTTTTTTCCCCTTATGGGAAATAACCAAATTATATCTGTCACAGACAAATATGTCTCCCTATGATTTAGAAAGCCAATAAAGACAACTTAAATATGCATATGCCGCAGCAAAGGAAGGAAAAAAAGAATAATTATTTAACAGAAATATAAATATTTTTGCTTTTGTAAGAAACTTGTGCATATACCAGGAAGCAATATTCTCTAGTAATTGTGTCAAAAAGACTTAAAATAGTTGCCCTGGGTTTGCTGACATTTGTTCAGATTAAATGAATTAGTTCTGTACACATTGAATTATATTATGTATACGTGCATAGAAAAACTCTGAATGAAAAATGCTTTTTCCCCTCTTATTCTTTGGATTATTAACATCTGACTAAATAAGAGGAATTGCCTGATTTTTGAACTTCTATCACATTTAAACGGCATAAATTGTTTTGGTCTTTCCACTGACATAATGTGATGACACACTTCTTAAGAGTGGGTCGTCACACATAATGTTAAGATAAATAGATAAGGCACAGTAAAATGCCGATTTTTCAAGTTGTCTATTAGGAATTATTGCCTGAAGTGTGAAGAAGATATGTTGTGAAACAAAAATTATGGTCACTCTCTTGTAGGCCTGAGATATCACAGTGAATTAACATTCTCCTTTGGTGCTACATATGAACCTGAGAAAAGTAAGCTATTACATCCCAGTAGAAATATTCAAGTTAGCTGATGGCTTAGCTGCTGATTACTCAATTCTTTGAAGGCATTTATTCTGTTTCTTTTTCATTTCTTTGAGTTTTGTTCTCTTAGAAATAATCTAAGCAAGATGGAGAGTATTTACTCTTGCAAATGAATAATTATAAATTTATTATTTTCTAATTTTTCATTCAAAGACATTATTTTAAATTAAGTGCCACTCATTATGTCAGGAAATCATATAGCTTCACCTATAGTTGTTGGTTGTTGTCCCAGTTTAAATGAGACAAGGGTCCTTTGCTGAGGATGAGTTATGAGAAAAGACCCGAACTCCTTCCTCTAAGCAATTATAAATTCAAAATTAAGAGGCTCCGACTGAAGGAAAAAGAACTTATGGAAAAGGAAAACTAACAGCCCTTTATTAAAAGGTATATGTGTATTAACAGAAACACCAAAAATCGAAGCAAAACAACCAAACAACACTCCTATACCCACAAATAACCCCTTCAGAAACAAAACCTATAAAATGGTAAAAGGAGAAATAAACAGTTCAACTTTTGTGCCCTTTGGTGCAATTCCAACCTTAGTCAGCAGGGGGCGCCGTCGGGTCACTGGAGATGAAGAAACTTATAATGTCTTGTATCAACCACCAGGTGGCACTGTTGGATCACCAGAGATGCAGAACTTGTAATGTCCTGTATCAACCACCAGGCGGTGCTGTTGGATCACCGGAGATGCAGGACTTGTAATGTCCGAAAACCCAGCACGTGGGTAGGTCGGAGGAAAAAAAAACAACCAATCCAACCAAAAAAAGGAAACTTCTCTCCCTTCCCACATGGTGGGAAGGGGAAAAGGGGGAGGGGAGAAGGAAACCAGACAATTGCACTTCCTCTGACTGGTCGAGAAAAAGTACTTTGCCCAATCCTTTCCCTTCCTCTCTTGGCGGGGCTCTGTCCTCTGGGAAAAACTATGCAAGGGGAAAAAAAGGGGGAAAAAAAAAAAAAAGAAAAAAAAAAACCTCCAGGGCAGGAAACAAAAACAATAGCTCTTGTCTGGGGAAAAAAAATTCAGGCGAGGCTCCTTACTGGCTCGGCTGAGAGCAGAGAGCAGCAGCAAACTCCCCTCTGACAGGAAGGAAGAAAAGAACCAGGGAGAGTCTGCCGCTAGCAGCAGGTCCCCCCGCTCCCCGCCACCCAAGCCTCTCCTCCCCACCTCCTTCCAGCCACACCGTAGTCCCCCAGCTCCTCCCTCTCCTTACCCAGGAGACAAGAGAAAAAGAACCAAAGGTGAAGTTCCTTATCTGCCCCATTCCTAGGGAACTAATCTTTCGGCCATTAGCCAGCCCAGCTAGGTCTTTTGTGTTGCTAAGCAGTTTTTGATGGCCAGGGGGAAGGGAGAAAATTCTGTAGCTGTCTTACAGGAGCTAGCTAAAACCATGACAGTTGTTAAAACATAAACGTCTCAAGCATTATTGCAAATGAAAGGCAATATTTTATCACAATATTACAGAAACAAAATCATCAGTACATAAAGTCTAGTGCAGCTATAATAGTGTTTAATTATAATAGTTTCATGTAAAATGTATTAAAGTTATGGCAAAGAGATTTCTTAGTGTTCTTGGTCAACTGCATTCTGTTAATATTTCAAGGGATGCACATGTAGCATCTTTAGACCCATTATACTTCATAAAATTATAATTAACTCCGCATAAGCAGAAGCCAAGTGTTTCTTTTTAAGACAGAAAAGAATACACTCAATCGTCATAGATAAAGTAGTTACTTGCACCAAGAACACCTGACATGGTTGTTCTCTCTGGGTTTTTTTGTTTAAAAAGGTGAAAGAATGTACTTGTCAAATGTGATATGAAATCAATAATGTTTTTGAAATAAACACCTGAAAAGAAACTGTCAGCAAATAGGTAGCACAAGGAAAACATTGTAGGAATATGAAAGATAACATTAGATTTGCCAGATTTCAGATCTTACTTTATTCTTCTCAATATAAATGTTTGTCAAAACACAAATGTAGAATTTATATGGAGGTATACTGTGGTCTGTCCAAAAATAGTTTTATACAGCTTAGATCATACTTACATAATCCAGCATCTGAAATATTTCTCTAAGACTATTCAAGCAAAAGAGGGAGAGGAGGAAGAAGGAGAAGCAGCACATATCACCTGACTGATATACAGATGATTAAAAAATGAGGACTTAATAAAATTCATGGAAACAGAATGGACTTGAGAAAGGTGATTTTCAGTTTTAGTGGTGATCAGCTTACAGGAAGGAATTTCATACTTCCAAGACTTCTTTTCCTTTTAATTTTGGTAGAGAACAAACAAATGAAACCCTTAAATGTTGCAGTTAGACATTTTAATTAATTCTAAATGTTATCTTCTAAATTTATTTCCCTGCCCCACCCCTTCAGCCCCCCTACCCCCAGCCCTCAGCTAGTCTTAAGTAACAGAAATGTTACTATTAAGCTCTTTATTCCTTGATTAAAAGTACAGGGCCAAGTATAGTGTTACAACAAAAGGAACTATTTTGTAACACTGGATCAGATACAGAAAATTTAAAACTGAGTGCTAAGTTTGAAATCATGATTATTTGGATTTGTGCAGGACATTACTTCAGCTGACTTCATGTGTCATCCTTAACCCTGAAAAATCCATAGTTTTTCAGCCTGAGTTCAAAGACATTAGGATATCTTCTTGGAACTTCAGAACATATGAAGAGTCATAGCCCCAAGCAAAGTAATATTACTAAGAAATATTAATATTGTGATTACATATATAAAATAGCATGTCATGTTAGCATACTTAAAACACTGAATAAAGTATTAGTTAATTCACCTGCACTGTAAGTAACTAACAAGAAACCAGAGCACTTTTTCTGGATAAAGGAAATCATCAGAAACTGACCAGCTCAGTATAACCTTTGGGTTACTACCCACTTTTACTGTTTTATATTGGTACCAACAACACTGCAACAAAAAGTCCAAGCTCACTCAAGAGAGATTTCAGGGCCCTGGGAAGAATGCTATAGGATTCAGAAGCACAGGTAGCGTATTCCTCAATTCTCCCAGTAATGGGAGGAGACTTTGGAAGAAACAGACAGACTCAGAACATCAATGCCTGGCTCCAAGACTGGTGCCTCCACTAGAATTTAGGGGGTTTTAATCATGAAAATGTCTTTAATACACAAAATATACTATGACCTGACAGGATCTCCCTGTCCCAACAGGGGAAAATGCTTTCTTGCCTGTAAACTAGAAGGACTGATTGAGGCGGCTTTAAACTACAGTCAGTGGGAAAGGGGATACCAACCAGAGAGCTGAGGGTAAGCCAAGAGTTGGCATGGCGTTGCCTGAGGGTGGCAATCATGATGCTGGCATTTGTGCTTCTCAGGGGAAGCCTGGAGTACTCAGAAAGTTATCTTTCTGAGGCACAGTATGAGAAATAATCAGAATGAAGTGGAAGTGTTGGTGAGCTCCCAGAGATATGATAACACTGGTATTAGTGAGACTTGGTGGAACGACTGGACTGGAGCGAAGGGAATGGTGTGATGGAGTGCTACAAGCTGTTCAGGAGGCATAGGAAGGGAAGGTAAAGTGGAGAAGTTGTACTGTATATAAGGAAGAGGTTTGATAGTACAGCCCAGCACTAACAGTTACTGATGACGTGGTTGAGAGCCTCTGAATGAGAATTAAGGGAATTTAAAACAAAGATGTCATTGTGTGTGCCTATCAATCACCTTTAGGTGATGTAAGCACTGATGAGGTATTTTGCAGGCAATTAGGAGAAAACTGTGGATCGGTAGTCCTTCTTCTTATGCAACATTTCTACTTCCCGGACATCAACTGGGAATATCATAGTGCTTTGACAATCAGGTCTTGGAAATTCCTAAAGTCTGAATCCTAAAGAAGATACATAGGTGCTTTGTTGCTTTGTAATTGTGCATTCTGCAAAGCCAAAGATTAAAACTATATGTTTCTAGCTGAACCTGCTTATATTATAGCCCTTAAGACCTGCTTATATTACTTAATGCATTGGCAATATTTAGATACTGTATTAGCAATAAATCTTATCATAATAATCCAAATAATTAGTGTCATATTTCTCACACCTGACTGAGAGTCTTTGCTCAACTGTTCTGCGTGAACATCAGGTTTAATATGAGTGACCAGTGTGCTCTGACACTCAAGAGGGCAAACTACATTATGGGGTTCATGGAACAAAGCATAACCAGCCAGTCAAAAGAGGTGATTATCCCACTGCATTTAGCACCTGGTGTGGCCTCACCTGGAGCATTGTGTACAGCTTTGGGTCCCACAGTTCAAGAAGTATGTGATAGTCCTTGAATGCATGAGGAGGAGAGAAACAAAGGTGTTGAAATGGCTGGAGGGCATGTTCTATGAGGAGGGGGACTGTGAGGTTGACTAGTTTGAAGAAAGAGAAACTGAGGGGTGACTTCATTGCTTTCTGTAGTTCCTTGAGGGGAAGTGGACGGGGAATTGCTGATCTCTCCTCCCTGGTATCGAGTGATAGGAAACATGAGAATGGCTCAAAGATGCATCATAAAAGATTCAGAACTGGCATTAAGAAAAATTTCTTTGTCTAGAGGGTAGGCAAACACTGCAACTGGCTTCCTGAACAGCTGATTTGTGCCCCAAGCCTATCAGTGTTTAAGAGCCATTTAAACCTTAAATGCCTTTAATGACATGCTTTAACTTCTGGTCAGCCCTGAATTAGGCAGTTGGACTAAATGATCCCTTTCCTTCCCTTCCCAAACCTTCCCTTCTCAATCCGTCCCAAACCTTCCAAGAGCTTCCCAAACCTTCTCTTCTTAAACCTTCCTAAACCTTCCTTTCCCAAACTTTCTCTTCCCTTTCCTTCCCAAACCTTCTCTTCCCAAACCTTCCCTTTCCAAAACTTCCCTTCCCAAACTTTCCCTTCCCTGTTCTTGGGGTCTCTGCTACAAAACTGTTAATGCTTATGCCAGTAAATAATTTTTGTGTTCAGAACATTGTGTCACTATGAAAAAAGCTTATAGAGTAAAGATTTTGGGATGGTCTAATTCCAAAATGTGCCTGAGATTGGATTTTTTATCCCTCTTTCCACCTCTAGTACATATATTGTTATAAAAATAAATAGTAAGTTGTTAATGATGTGAGAATAATGCTGACAGTGTAACACCTGCAAGTAGCTAAACATCTGGGTAGTTAGGATTTCATAATTAAACAACTTTTTTATTTACTTACCCCATTGTTCTTAACTGCCTAGAACATGCAAATTAAAGTAGTCACATTTTATAGATTCACATATCTTTTATAAAATTTCATAGTCTTTAATTTCCTGATTCTTGCTTGCTTCTGTTTTCAAATCGACACATTTTTCTGTCAAACTCTTCTTTTGGCTGAATAATTTTAATTTTGTTCTGGATATCAGAGATTTGCATTATTAATTATAATAATCATAATAATTCAGCTTGTAAGTTGCAGGTAAAAAAAAAACAAAACAAGCTCAATTCACTTGGCTTGAAAGAAATCAGAATAAGAGTGGTTTATTGACTTATTAACAACATGCAATTAACCAGCAGTCAGTGAACTACACAGTAAGGGTCAGTATCCTAAAAACCTTTCTAAAACTGGTTCCAAGAGTTTCTAATCCTTCACACAGAATCCCACAACAAATCGTAGGTGGTATTTGTTTTTGTGCATCCCTGATGATACTTACACCTTGCTGAGACACTTGGTGAGACAGAAATCCATGACATAAATAAATTATAGGTCTTTTTTTTTTTTTTTTTGCTTGTCAAACTACAGAGGATGTGATTCTGAGCAGTCTTGTCTTTTGTAGTAACTAGTACTTTTAGCTCTAACACTTTTAGAGATCAGGTATATTTCATCTAGCTTTCCATGTCTACACTGTACACATGAATCTGAGTCAGATTTTCTACACTCCCTTATCATCGAAAGATCATTTTCATGGTGTGATTCTTCTGACCTATTTTAGATGCCTACTTTAGGATAAGATGAATCCTCATATAGCAGTGTCCATCTTGCTTTATTAAATACAAATGGATATGCTGAGACTGGTTCTGACACACATGTGAAACGAGAAGACTTCTTTAATTTATTTGGTCTTATCTTGGATATCCCTGAACAGCCCTTACTCCCAACCAAACTAACCTTCTCAACAAAGATGTAAACAATGAATAGAGTCTATTTAAAAACTATTTAATTTATTTAGATGGCTAACCTATTTTAGTAATAAAAGAAACAAGTAGTTCTGAAGACCACATGAAATAAAGTGAATGGAAAGTGAAATCAGGTAGCACATAGGATTTTTTATAAAGAGTGATTGATAAGGTAGGGGAGAGAAGAAAACACTATTAAAAAAAGTCCTTGCTTGAACTCACCAAAGAGTACCAGGACTTCTCTACAGTAAACCTCAAACCAGTCTGATGGCACTCAGCCATAGTTTTCCTTCTTCCTAGAAAACATGGGGTGATCTGATATATCCTGTACTTGTTGACAATAAAGACACTGTTTCTGTAAGAGTTCCCTTGTCTGCCTCCTCAAAGGCCTGAACTGAGAGTATTTCCTCAATTGGCCACACTTGTCACTGAGTAGAAACTGGTATTAGCTGGTGTGTGATCACGTAATTCAGTTGTCCAAATATATAGATATTTATAGGCACTCTAAACTTCTCTGTTTGCCCAAACACAGTGTTTTAGGGAAGATAGTTAGATATCCTATGATATCACTGACATCTAGATAGGGCTACATTTTTTTAAAATACCATATGGAACACATGGAAGACCTGTGTGCTTCAGAAATAAAGCTTGAGAGTAAGTGGAATTTCTAAATGACTCTCGTAACCTCTGTTTTGGCAGCTGTTTTGGCAGTTATTTTGTCCCTCAAGTCATTATATCTCCTCGTTGATTGTTAGGGAATTCTGGTTGATTAGCACTACTTTTGATCAAACGAATTCCACCAATATAAATTTTTCCGTAATGTTATATTTCTGTGCTTTTTAAGGACAAGTCTTTGAAGTTTCAAATCTCTTCTAAATACCCAGCCTGAGTGGGAATAGGAATGATGCCTCTTGGAGCACTGCATGTTGCACAATAAGTAGAGGTGGAGAGAGATTTATAAACATATGCTGTTTCTGGTGTGATGAAAAAAATCTGTCATTTTGTAAATACAGTAAAATAATGTTTCTATTTGCAATTTTTTTCTGCTTAGTCTGCCTATTCTGCATTTTCATTTAAAGATACAAAGTTGTTTGGTTAGTAGGACCAAATTTCAACCCTAGTTCTGAAAGATACCTTTTATCATTGACATTTATCACCTCTTCCCTGGCAAAAAAAACAAAGGCATCATCCAAATTTTGAGTAATATTGGGTACATTTGTGCCACTCAGAGTGTACAGGTGTACAAAAGAATGTTTTTCCCAGGTGAAATGGTGCAGAGTGCTAATCTTCATACTGTGTAGAGTGTAGATCCTACAAACTATAAAATCAACATATCTCTGTGACACAGAAATTTAGGTGAGTTCTCTGGTATCCTAAAAAATAAATCCTTATTTTGTATGAGGCTATGGATTTTGCTTCTGCATTTGATTTTAGAGCATGTGTATTTAACAGAGACAGGACAAGAACGACTGGATTGACTAAGTAGGTTGTATAAGGAACCAGTCTTTATACAGCCCTGCCTATACATTGACTTGGATCCTGATGGGGATCTTGCATACACCTTGCACCTTGTACATATTGGCCTGACATCCTGCTGCCAGCTGTTGACTGAATCTAGTTACCAGCACCAGACATGCTCTGTCCTTTTTCAGGAAGGTCTATGGATCTGTGTCTCTGTCATTAAGGGCACCACCCTGCCTGTCACCCTTGGCACCCAGCCCTCCATCTCTTTGGGAGCAGCCCACTATTGCTCTCCCTGAGTGCCTGCCACGAAAGGATTTTCAAGCTATTTTTTATAAAAATAACACAGTATCTCTGACTACTTCACACAGTTCACACACCCTCCCAGCTATAGTAGTGTGTCTGGATCATCAGTTGAGGCCAACCCAAGAAGTTTACTCAGGTGCCAAGGGTCACACAGATGTATGCTAGTGGCCTTGAAGACATTCAGCTGCTTTCTGCCATTCTGACTTTTTCAGTTCTTGCAGTTTCAAAAGGACTGACAGGAGTTATTCAGTTCCTGTGAGACTTTCAGAAATTACCCCTAAGCACATTTTTTTGTTTTTGTTTTCAACCTGCTCTTTTTTTGATAACTTTTTCTCCTTCAGCCCCCATAAGCATACATAAGCACACATAAACACACAGATTTTCATCTAATGGACCTAGCTAATAAGTTTCCTCTGGTACATATCAATGTCTATGCAACAGATATCCAATATCATGAGAAAAAAAAAAGAAATGGAAACAAAAGCTAAACAATTTTATCCTGGAGATGTTTGATGACCAAAGAAAATATCTCTGTATTTAATATACTGCAATTTTTTTTTTCAGGCACTTGAATTAAAAGAGAATATTATTCTTATAAAGCCAGAAAGGTCAGAGACAGTCTTGCTGCTTTAATGCTTCCCTGACAAATATAACCTCCTCAGGGCAAGGGTTTAACTTTTGGAAAATTCTTGCATTCTTTTATTTGTGAAATGATCATTCTTTGTACAGTGTGTTTGTGATCCATCCCTTTCATTTCACTTCTGGTTGACCTTTTTTTGCTAAGGTGCTGTTATTCCTCATTTCCTGCCCAGCCATGAGAAAGATTAGATTAGAAAAAGCTTTCAGTATAGGAACTTGAGTATTATTTTATTCACAACTTTGTTGTCATGCCTAGCTGAGCTATTGTTTTGACTTCATTAACACTGAATGTAAATGGATATATGATACAGTAAAGAACAAATGAACAAGATTTTTCCTGTGAGATGTTAGCCTGTATCATATATTTTGAAAGTGTCTGCATTACTTAGGACATGCTCTTCCTTGGAACATTTATAGAAGTAGAATTTATTGAAGGGGTAACGTCTGCAGGATCTGAATCATAATTAAATAAACCCCTTCAAAAATTAATAAACATACTGGACAAATGTTCACTCACCCCCTAAAAAAGAAAGGAATTATTTTTGTGGTTATCATTTTTCCTTTCAGTGCTCATGTTTTACCATTCTCTTTTCTTGTATGTATCATGAGGAGGACCACATGAACAAGGTAAAAGAAGTATCAGAAACATTATTTTCTTAATATAGGCTATACAATGAACCACAAATATAGCACACAGAAAATAGAGCCACTATTAAAAATCTTATTCCATAAAAAATAATTTCCTTTATTTTTTTCCTTTATTCTTCCCACTGGTGGGAGTAAGCCCCCTCTATTACTTTGCAACACCCTCAAATAATATCTTATTGCAACAAGTTTCCTGAGAGACATAGTTAAACATTTTCCATACCACTTTCCATCCTGGATAATTTGATCACTGTAGGGCATGTTGTGCATAATTTTACAAGAATTGAACATGGAAATTTACACGACAGAAAATAATTTTGCCTTGAAAAAATATTAAGAAGAAATAACACAGAGAAGAAAACATTCCCAGATTGTTTATTAAAGGACAATGTAACAAATTGAAAGGGGAACCATTTAATGCACTTTGGTGCACATTCCTTCCTCAGACACTTTTGGTCACACTAAAGTGAGACTGAATCAATGCCCACAGCTTATTCAGCTTCGTGTGTCAGGTAGAACATAGCAGGGGGTGAAATGTATTCATCTTTCTGTCTTCAAGTGAACTAAAAGCAATTTTATTCTTCCCATGTGGTCACTTGAGGTGCTTGTCATGTTCAAGTTAATGATATCAGGCACCCTCAGGTTGTTTAAGTATTCATGAAGTAATTAAATTCTCATTAACATATAAATAAAAGAAAACTGAAAACAAGTTTAGGAGGCACCTAACATCTGTTCTAATGCTTTTAAGTATTAAAATGTGCCACATACAGAAGGAAAACTGCATTCTGTTCAGGGAAGTATTTTGCATAGATTATTTATAGAAACTGTAATTAAACTGATTTGGCATATTAAGTAAAGTTAACAGCAAAACATTATTTAGGAAGTTCATGTGTCTCTGCCACCTAAATATGGAATTTAAAACAGGAAATGGAGAAGTGAAGTTAATTTTTGTTTGTTTAGAGGTCCAGATAAAAGTACAAGAACTACTCCATATTTATTCTTCTAGAACTAGAGAAACACAAAATCTCACACTGCAGGCATATTTCCAACTGCTCATTAAAGATACATTGATTTTTTTAAAAAATAATAAAATACTACTGACACTTGAAAAAAACAACTCTACAAAATTACTTATAAATTAACAGTCATGTCTTTAAATTGAGTTTAATGCACAAATGTATCATACAACTTTAGACTTCAGTTCAGACACAACCTTACACTCTAAAATATATTTATCCTTCTAACATTAAGTAATTGAGTCCTTTACATAATTTTCAAAAAAAAATATTAGAGCAAATATATTTTGCCTATGAACAAAATATGTATCTTGTGTTCTATAACGTGTCACTGAAGTTTTTTGTATGATAAAAATAGTCAATAAACTTAAATAATCTTGAACCACAGTTTGAGCTTGATAGGCTGGAAAATGGCAAAAGAGAGAAGAATCTTTGACAGAATAATCTTCAAAACAAGTTAAAATAACCATTTCATCAAATAGAGACAGCTGTGGAAGAATGCATTTCTGAGAAGTAAATCTTTCAACTATATCTTTCAAGTGCAATATACTGAATCAATTGTGTTCTTTTCTGTTTGTAAAAACCTCTGTCTTGTTATTTATTGTAATCTATATTAAAATGTATTCTGTAGCAGTATTAATTTATTGCGCTTTTATTGACATAGTAAAAAGCACATAAGATATATACTTATATTTCTCTTACTTTTAACAGAGCAGAATGTATACCCACAGAAATTTAACATTTTTTATTTTTTATATCATTCATTTCAAAAAAAGCACTATTTCATGACATTCAGTCTACATGCCTACCATAGTTTCTCCTTGCTGTGTTGCCTACTGAGGAAAATGTATGCCAATTATGCAATGTGTTTGGTGCATGCTGAAAAGGATATATTGCAAAAAAAAGGACACATAGGCCTTCCTGACATAACAAGATAAATCTACTTTTTTTCTAGTTTTAACTGTGGCAGACAAAATCCAAGTAATTTAAAAATAGCTGCAGTCAGTTATCATTATGGACACAAACAGCTATTATTCATTTATAAAGAGTGGTATTTACTACCAGTAAGAACATTTACAAGCAACAAGTGAAAATATTCTCCTCTGTATTTGGCTCAAAACCTGTTGATGAACTCAAATCAGTGCCTGTCAGCTGTTATGATTAACAGAGAATAGTATTTTAGTAGTCCTTATAAAAATGAAATGAAACTATGTACTAGTACAACCCAGGAAAAAAAAAAAATTGGTCCAAACCCCATACTCCAAGGATGCCTGGATAATTGCAATCTTATACTGGTAAAAGCTCATGAAAAATTAATTTGGTGACTTGTGAAACAGGAACCAAGACTTGATTCCTACATGCCTGAAGGACAAGGAAATTAAACATTACACGGCTTGCTTGAGAGAATGTCTGCCCCAGAGCAATTATCTGTGCTTACCTAGGAATCCCTACTGATCTTAGATTATCTCACAAAACACATGAGAGACATACTGCCTAAACAAACTTTAATCTTTTTATGAACCTGAAATAGGGAGCAAAATGATGAAGTCTTATTCTGTATGAATATAAAGCATCAATATTGGTAAAATCTCTTTAATGTGGGGATGTGTAGTATGCATTCTATTGAATGCAGTACTGGTTCTAAATAAGAGCTCATATTTTATAAATATAAGTCAAAACACTATTTTAGCCATCTTCATGAATAGACTTTCATTCAAGACTAAGGAGTTCTGGTTCCAGGATTGAGTTCTGATGGAGAAAAGATGGTAGAACCAATAGTTGTTGACCACATTGGGTATGTTTCATAAAAATGATACCAGTATCAATAAATAAAGACATATTGGTATACATAAAATTTGGTTTAGCCATATTGCTGTCTAGAAACAAAACAGAGCCTAGAGAATTTACAACTCTCTCTAGAAAAAGATGTTCTCAGTTGCTTCCGATTAAGCACTCATCTGTTTCTTTAGTGTGTCTTCTGCTGCCAGATACAGTTACATTACTGACCAGAAGGATAGTCATCAGTATATCAAACTGATTATTCACATATACATGTACTTCACTAAATTAGAAAAGACAGACCTCCAAGACTCCCTTGATCATCTACTCTGTGCTTGTATGCTCACACACTAGCTATGTTTCTGAAAACTGCAAATTTCTCTGAGGTACATAATTTCCAGTGAAATAGTTTTATGTAAGCGAATGAAACTATTCTACCCCATGTCTTCAAGGTCATGACTCAGTATTTTTTATTGCTGAAATTATACAATTGGTTCATTCTGTAATGTAGCAAGGTGTAAGGGTATACAAAACTTTTAACATTTCTCCATGAGAAACATGTTTGGACCAATTTTAAAGACATTATGTTCACAGCAATGGCCTAATTTTTTTTCAAGCAAAAAATAAGCAGATATCAAATGTTTCATTTAACTTATGCTGACAGTGTAACTGATTGGTATCATGGCTGGGCTTCGCAAATGAAGATTGAGGAAGAGCTCTATCCAAGCTTGCTGCAAGCGCATTGATGGCTGAAAAGGCCAGTGAGAGACAAGTCCGGTTGCAAAAAGCATAGAGGAAAGACTCTCTAGGTGATATCAGCAAGACACAGTTCTTTCTGTTTTGTCTTTTCTCCTGAAGAATGATTCTACATGTGTTCTCGAAAGAATCAGCAGCGTTACAGACAGTGTGTCTCCACATCTCCCAACTGGAGGCCAGAGTAGACCAATGGTGATGATCAATATAGCCAAGGCTGAGGGATTGTTTCAGGAAGTCCTTGTATCTCCTCTTCAGGGCTCCTCTCTTGCAGCAGCCAGTGTCAAGTTCCCCATAGAGCACGATCTTAGGGAGGCGGTAGTCCTACATCCTGGAGATGTACCCTGCCCAACGCAGCTGTGTTCTCAGCAGCATGGCCTCAATGCTCGTGACTGCTGCCTGTTCAAGAACAGACAGAGTGATGCCCTTTCTGAGCCCTTTCTGATAACCAGTGGTGTGAGGCAAGGCTGCGTTCTCGTTCTTGCACCAACTTTATTCACAATCTTTTTCAACATGATGCTCCAAAGGACCACAGCAGACCTCGATGAAGAAAACGATATCTACATTCGATATCGTACCAATGGGAGCCTATTCAACCTAAGGCGACTAAAGGCCCGCACTAAGACCTTAGGTCATCTTGTCCATGAGTTGTTTTTAGCTGATGCCGCCACCCTCGTCGCCCACACAGAAGTAGCTCTGCAGCGTTTAACATCCTGCTTTGCAGAGGCTGCTGAGCTTTTTGGGCTGGAAGTCATCTTGAAGAAAACAGAAGTTTTCTACCAACCTGCACTTCAGGAAGCTTTTTATCATCCCCATATCATCACTGGCAAATCAGAGCTCACTTCAGTCCAGCAGTTTAATTAATTGTGAAGCATCGTCTCCTTGGATGGTAAAATTGACAAAGAGGTAGACAACAGATTAGCAAAGGCATACAGAGCTTTTGGTAAACTCTATAAAAGAGTGTGGCGAAACAAACATCTGAAGAAAAGTACAAAGATCAGCATTTACAGAGCCATTGTACTGTCTACTCTTTTATATGGTTCTGAATCCTGGGTCATTTACCGCCACCACTTGCGACTCTTAGAACGCTTCCATCAGCGCTGCCTCCGTACAGTCCTAAACATCCACCAGACTGACTAAATGATTGGCATAACTAGATTTAAAGCATATTCAACTTGCATGAACTCTTATAAACCCCAAAGTAAAGAGATTATTCATTGTGTAACTGAATAGTAGAAATACTTAGTTTCATACAGTTTTGTGAATATTTGGAGGATTTTTATGTAAAAAAAATTAAAGGGGGAGGATGATTAAGTTATGGCTTTTTAACCTCAAATCCATGGTACTGGTTATTGATGAAACAAGTATTGTTTTGGAGATATTCAGGAACAGAACACTAATTTGCTTTCTGTCTTGGTCTAGGAATGTTATTATCCAGTGTAATAGTCCCACTAAAAAAAACCCTGTCCAATTGGAGGCACAAAAGGCAAAGATCATGATTATAATCATGATTATATCATTATAATCATGATTATATCAAAGATCATAAGAACAATTTACTGGAGGCAGCAACGAGACAAGAAAATAAGCAGTAACAGCAACAATATTAATAACAAAAGTTATTCACATGCAAAAAAAGTGATTCACATGCAAAAATTCTCACTTGTGGTTCTTGCAACAATAAACAACGCTGGACAGCTTCTCACTCCAATTTCTCAATTACAAGGAAATCATTCTCTAAGAAGAACATCTCTTTCCCCTGCCCCTAGAAATGAGGGGAGGTGGTATGGAATAACCTCCACATCCTAATCATACCTCCTCCCAGCTACTGCAAAAAATTGACCCTGTCCTGGCCAGGACCAGGACACTCTCCTTCTGTCTAATGGAGCTATAGAGTAAATTAGAATGAGGAGGACAAAATCTACAGAAGGCAGTGATGGATGATATTTGCATTATGAACAAGCACAGAATCCATCCAGCTACTAAAAATGAAAATAATTTTATTCTAACTTTCACAGAATTCCCCTAGCCTTGTAGAAGACAATAAAACAATACAACAAGGAAATAAGTTTTCTTACCTTCAGCAGCAATAATATTTTTTAAGGAATAACAGAATATTACAGAAACACAGCATTAATGCTTTTGTTCCATGAGTGTCTTGGTTATTAACTCGATGTCAAATTATCGTTAATTTAGTTTTTGCAGATAGTAAAAAAGAATTAACAATTTTAGGAAGGTTATTGAACCATCATGGTGGGTTTTTTTATAAACAACTGGGAGTGATGAGTTGTACTCTGTGAGAACAAAACCAGTTAAACTAGTTGAGAGTAAAGTAGTGCATATAGTTTGTGTTTTGGTTTTTTTGGGGCTCATTGTCACTGTATTCTTCTCTGAATCTGAATAAATCACTTCAAACAAAGCCCTCAAAGTGCTTGATTAAGCACCCTACATTTACATTTGATCCTATGGAAAACTGTTGCCTACAGTGTAAGATTTATTTTAAGTTTTAAATGTAGCAAAGGATGGGTCTACCTGAATTACTTGCCATAATAGTCCCATATGATTCTTATATTTCTTTCACATTTGTCAGCTATATATATATATATGTGTGACTTTTTAATGTAATATAATAAGACACAACCCAGCAGTTAGGGTTTCCAACAACCAAATCTTATATTAAACGAAAATAACCTTCTTGTATACCCTAGGGCAACACATGACTCTCCTGACCAATCACAGTGGGCTCACTCTGTCCATGTGTGTCAGAGTAAAGCACAGGAAACTACCAGTCCCAGGATGCCTCATCCAGCATCCCTGGGACACGTTTCGTACATATATATACATATTCTGCATAGTCTCAGTGAAAAAAAAAAAAAAAAAAAAAAAGAAGGACAGTGGGAGGCAAAGTCTCAGTAAAGCTATTCCCCTGTTTGCTTATTTTTTCATTTAGACAATAATTTTTCCAGCTACTCGTATTAACAATACTAGTACATAACCAAACTGGCTGGCTACGTACTTATCTCCACCCCTTGGCTTTCCACAGCTAGATTATTTACCAGCAGAAAAAAAAATTAAAAGAGGTCATAATGCCTTAATAACACTTCTGCACTACTGCCCGACTTCAGATCTGAAAAAAGCAGTAGTTTAACTCAATGAGTTAAGATTTCAGAAACTGAGCCAGGGTTAGAGCTCAGTGTTCTGGATTGCTTCTGTGTCCCTGGTGAAATTAAGCTTCTGAGTCTTGACTTGACCAGAATTTAAGAACATTTGCCAGTGCACCTTGTTGACTTCTTATCACTGAGATCACTGCTTTGCCTACCTGTTTTCATCTTTGGCTCCTAGCTCACCTTCCTTGGTGGAACAGGCTGCTCTAGAGAGACTAGTCTCTTCTTACTGTGCCCAGTGCATAACAAGGGTCATTGTTTTGCCCAGTTTATTTGGTGGTAGGGAGCAGATGTTTTTTCTGCCATTACACCAGAGACTCTCTTTCTCTCTCCTTTCCTATCACAGGTCTAGCAGTCCCTTGCAACCAACAGCAGAGTGACAAAACCAAGCCCTGACTAGAATACATATATTTAGATAATAAAGTTCTCAGCTTCCCTGAATTACCTTCACTTGCTTTGTGTCTGCATGTAAAAGTCGTTTTTTCAGGTAAACTTCAGTTTTGAAGTGGTTGCTCCAGGCTGTTATATGAATGCAGCAGGAGCTGGAGTCTTGGTTAACTGGGACAAATGTGGAGGGGAGTTGCACATCATCTATCCTTCCAACTTCAGTTTCAAATACAGTGTTGAGAAACCACGCTGGCACCAAAAGATAAAAACCACTGAGAAAACACAGCATATAGATTACTTAGAGTTTGGGAGTGATGGTATTTTGAAAACAAACAAAACCTGTGAGCAAGATAATTCTTCCTGAAAAGAGTTCCTTTTGGCTTATAGAATATTTAAGTTAGTTGGTTAAACCCAAATACATGTAGGTCATATTGTTGTCCACATTAATAATACCAAAAAAAGCGAACATTCAAAATAAGCATGAGATAATAGAAATCAGTGGACCAGAGTCACAAAAATTGTTTTATTTTAAGTAATAAATGAATTTTTCACCAATTAGCAAATGGAAATCCTGTACTGAAATGTTCAGGTCAAGATTGGGTGCATTCTTGAAAGGGATTTTAAGCTCAAAGTGTGAAGATAAATATTATGCTATACAGGCAGTCAGAATAAATAATTTAATATTCCCTTCTGGCCTTAGAAGGGGTTCATCTATGGTAATCTTTAAAAATCAGTCACTTCATAAATTTCTGTATTTTAAGAAAGTACTAGATAATAAAATAAGTGCATAGGATAATTAAACATTATCAGGTAATCTGATCCAGTCTTCTCTCCACTCTGCTGACAAATATCCAAGATATTAGACTTCCTCAGAGTTTCAGATATACTGTTGCTTCTTCTCTGGTCATGAAAGAACAGGAAAAGATCATATATTCAATATTGTTGCAAGTGATTAGTGGATTTCACTACGAGAACACTTCTTATCTTAAACATTCTTCTTAATTTACCTAACAAGTCATTACAGAGTAAAACAAACTAATTCTAAAAGAACAGTTCATTCTTACAGAAGCTTGCTTAATTTGACCTGTTTCTCCAAGGCTCTAGATAATATTACAGTATATTATTAGTTAGAGAGCTAATGTATATTAGGGGATACTGTAAGATTTACAACCAAAATAGTCCACAAAATACAGCATAAAATCAGAGAGAAATATAATCATAAAATAACCCAAGAGGAACTGTACTTTGGATATTTTTTCATGATTGCTATTTATGCTTTATCAGAAAAGTGGAAGGAAAAAAATTGTAAAGCAGAATCAGTAAGGACAAAAATATCTTTATTTATATTTTGTTTATATTTCTTTGTGGTATTCTATGAATAGGTTTGTTAACATTCATTCCCAAATCTCTAGCATAACACAGAATAGTCCTAAGGAGGGAGATAAATAAATGTAAGACGAGCATGAAAGGAGCATCTTTATGACTTGCACAATTCTTAAATCAACCGACTGAAAAAAAAAGGCAAGAGTGATATAGAATTGGATGCAAATCCATACGTTCTGTTCACTCTAACTACTGGAATTGGTGGAAATTATTCTGCACATAAATGAGGGAAAAAGAATAAATATAATTTTTTTTTTTGTTAAGGTCAAAGAAGCAAAATAATCTTCAAATAATATGCTTCATCTTTGCACACTTCCTGTGTCGCAAAAGATTGGCAAATAATTTTTCTACTAGGAATTTGTCAATTTCTATTGTTTTTAATTCTAATTCACTGGAGGTTGTCTTTGTTGTTCCTTTTTCTATTGCATTTGAGCAGTGTATTATTTTCCTTATTTTTTATCAGTAGTCTGGTAATATAAAACTTAATTGTGGATATCTTAAAAATATTCCTTTTAAAATTTAAATAAAGTATTTCTTTACACATCATGCCTAAGTATCCAAATAAATGAATAGAAATTTTTGAAATTATAGGAGAAAAAAAAATCCTTTATTTTTTGTGTATAAAACATATATGTTAAAGATCAAACATTCAATTCCTCATATTTCTTAGGATAAATAGGTTGATCATCCTTATTTAACTGCCATCCTCTCATATTACAAAACAAACGCTTGTCATGGACAGCACATACAGTCAAAATGCATGGACAACACACATCGTTTTTTCCTGAAAACACCCCAACAAATAGCTACTGAGTGCTCTGACAGTAACAGAAGAGGAAATATAAAACTAATTTTCCATTCTGCTGGAGGACATTTTTAGTTGCACTACCAAGCACTTTTACTGTTAGTCTCTTTTATAGTTAGAATGTAGTTAGTATGTATTTCTCAATCATAAACTAGATACATTTCTAGTAGTCCAAAGGGAAGATTAACTAAAAGGAGACTAAAGGATGGTTTTCCACATAAGGAAAGAATCAGGTCCTTTTCCTAACAAGGTACTGTAAAATAAAGGTGTCAAAAAATATATGGTAAGATAAAATTCACTGCGGTCATAATTTGTATATTTTAGCAGTTGTGAATGGCAAAGACCACAATATCTGTTCACTCACATAAGAAAAAAAACAAAACAACCTCCACCACCACCACCTTTTAACTTGTACCTCTATACCCTTATCAGGACTTCATTCTACCAGTGACTCAAAACCAGTCAAGTTTATTACTTCAATAAACCACATGCATTTTGGCTGCTTGATTTTTCTTCTTCTTCTTTCTCCTTCTATAACCTGGATGCATAAAATTGAAACCAAATGTTACAATTATTTATTCCTAATAGAACTTTAACTATTTTGAGTGAGTTCCTTCAGTTTCACTTCTTGTGTTGTATACCCTCAATTAAATGTTATGAAACTTGAAAAACTCAATCAACAGGTTCTTTTTATATTTATTTTTTTTGTCCTGAAATATGCTATCTTTGTGGGCCATAAACTGTTCAGAACAGATATGTTTAAGTTTTTCCCCTGCAATTAGAAACTTCTGTACACTTAGCAAAGCACTGATCTCAAACATGCCAACATGGCACAGCACTGATAAGCAAAGAAAGTGTATAATGTAGTATCTAAATAATTTTGCAGGCAGCAAAATGATGTGAGTTTTAATTCTCTTGGAGTGAAGAGTTTAGAATGAAGAAGTGCTGCAATAAGGGTGTATATACTACCTCTGGCAAATATTCCGTAGCACAGAAAGGTAATTAGTGAGATTAAGAATAACAGTAGTATGTAAATACTTTGAGAAACAACATCTCAGTAGGGATTTTCTTTAGGATGTATGTAACAACTGAAAAGGAGATTCTGGTATTAATACATTCTCCTTCATTGATAGATTATGCCAGTATTCTTGTGTCTTTTCCATTTTGCACAGAACACAGCCTGTATTGACTGAAATAAATGAAGCTGTATTTTCATGGCATGACTCTTCCCTGACATTCTGGAAAGAAAAAAGTCAACTAAATAAGATAAAATTAATGATTCAACAAAGAGAGTTTTAAACGAATAGGGTAGATATGGCTATTTCATCAGCTAATAAAATGTTGCTTTTTAATGAATTCATTTTTTCAAAAGAGTTGTAACAGTCCTTGTGCTTATATTTCTTTACATTCATTCTTTAAAAGGGCTTTGTGCTTTCTCTTCTCTTTTTCCAAGAAAACTTAAAATTCCCTATGTTTGTGGAAGGTTCTGAGTATTGTAGAAGATTAAAACCGTCAGGCTGTAGGAATAATTTTTCCCCCCCCTGGGAAAGAGCATTCATATTTTGCTAGATGTAAAGTACAAAGAAAACTTGAGACACTAACTAGACTGCAGTCAAATTTAATCACACTAGTCTAATACCAGAAAGGCATAAACTAATTGTCGGTCAAGTTTCTCAAGAAAATGATTTTTGGCTCATACCCAGCTTCAGCAAATGAATTATTCTGATGAGTTTGCCTTCATCAGCACATGTGCTAAGAGGACACTCTAATCTCACAGTTTAAGAATAAAAAGCTCAAACAATATTGAGATCAGTATTGACCCATAAGAAAGAGTAAGTGATTTCGTACTCAACATCCCCCCAAAGCCTCTTTTCCAGCCAATGTTCTATAAGTCTTATTTCATTACCTTGGCTTTAAAGATACTATAGAAGATCTTTTGAAAGGCCTTAGTAAGTGAAAGTACGCATCATCCATTCCTCTCCTTTTCTACACAAAAGTATTTGTCTTATCACTGAAAAGTTATGAGGTCTGTCACATACGATTTTGCTTTGCTTAATCCAGTCTTTTTGTCCACAATTGCTTCAGGTCCTTGGAAATGGCTTCCAATATATCTACTTTATGATTTTGTCTATAAACTGAAGTTATAGCTTCTCATGTCATTGACTTCTTTAAGGTAGGGATGATATTTAAATATTTCCACTCAACAGGAATCTCCTCCAGTCTCCATGACCAAAAGATGATCTGGCACTTTTCTTTCAATGGCATTTTCCAGTTTCCTCACCATCCTGAAATGCACCCCATCTTGTTCCAAAGTCTTTTACATGTTCAATTCAACTCAGTCCTGGATGGAATTCTCTTCTACTATGGGTAATGCTTTACTCCCTAGAATATGACAGGCTGCCCGATCAAGAGGAGGAAGTGGACGAGGTCTTCTACGGACAACTGCAAGAATCTCAAAGTCACAGTCTCTGATTTTTATTTTAACCATCCTGATATCTGTTGGAGAAGCTATATAGTAAAGTACAAACAGTCCAGAAGGTTTTTGGAAAGCACTGATGACAATTTTCTATCACAGGGAGTGGAGGCTCCCACAAAAAAATGGTGTGCTTCTTGACCTTATACTAACCAACAAGGAAGGCTTTGTTGATGATGTGAAGGTTGGGGGCAGCCTTGGTTGTACTGACCACAAGATTGTAGAGTTCAGTATTGAACAAAGAGTTATGAGGGCAGAGAACAAGATTACGACCATGGACCTCCAGAGAGCTAATTTCGGCCTCTTAAGGGACCTGAGATACAAATATCTCAAGGATGGGTGTCAAGAGGATGGTGCCAGACTGTTTTCAGTGGTACTCAGTGATGGCACAAGGAGTAATGGCCATAAACTAAAACACAAGAAGTTTCACCTCAGCATAGGAAGAACTTTACACTGAGGGTGTCAAAGCACTGGAACAGGCCCCCCTAGGAGGTTGCAGAGTCTCTTTCTCTCTGGAGACATCCAAAACCCACCTGAAAGTGTTCCTGTGTCACCTGCTCTAGGTGATCCTGCCTTGGCAAGTGGTTTGGGCTGGATCATCTCCAGAAGTCCCTTCCAACCCTAACAATTCTGTGATTCGTTCAAGTCACTGATGAACAAGTTGAACAATACTAGGCCAAGTATTAAACCTTGGAGGACACCACTAGTGTGCTATCCAGTTAGACTCTGTGCCACTGATTGCAACCCTCTGGGATCTGACATTCAGCCAGCTTTCAATCCAAAGCTACCATCTTTTTGCTTCTTCCAAAAATGGATTAAAATACTTAGGTGTTGTCAGATTCAAATTTTGAATTTCAGCTTCTCAGCTGAGATTCAAGATTTATACATTCTTTAGTTGTATGGTTTTGAGTTTTGTTTTTGCTTTGTTTTTGCTTGTTTATTTTTATTTAACTGATATTAGAATCAATTGTTCCCAAAGATTTTGACTGAGGTTCTTGGTTGGGGATTTATTTTTGTTTGGGTTGGGTTTGGAGTTTTGTTTGTTTTAGTGTTTTTCATTTGTAGTTCTTTTTGTTTTAAGGTAGGGAAGAGGAAGTGAAGTCCATCTGTTTGTTTTTTTCTTTGTTTCCAGCTTTCCCTTTAAAACTTCCAGAGACAAATGGAGAGAAGAAGGAAAAGAGCAAAAGAGAGGTAGGGAAGAAGGAAGACTGGCAGAGAGGGAAAGAATCTGACAATAATACAGGAAGAAGGGAAATAATATAACCAGAATTTACTGATGTGTTGGATGAATTCTGTATTTATCCCAATGCCCTACTACCTGTATTTACCAATAGGATTTTCTGAACATTATGTTAGCAGTTTGGAATCATCTGTTCTTACACTTAGCAACACACATTATTTTTTTTCTTGCATTTTGTTTTATTTAAGGGAAAATGGTTGGGAGGGGAATTTATATTTTGAGAAAAGAGGAAGAAAGTTAATACAACCTATTATATATGTGGATGCTTCTACTGCCACACAAACATGAGCCTCCCAGGCATTTGCACTTAAAATACACAGGAAACCAGTGTCTGATTAATTTTTCATATGTTGTAAACATTTCACATTATCTGCCTTTCTCTCTTCTCAGAAATATATAAGATCTGGAGAGAAATATTGAATTATAAATCAGTAATTTCAGCAGAAACCTAAAATCAGATCCTGATGTAATTTATTTTAAAAGTTCTATTTTCTTAATTTCATATTTATTTTAAAAAATAAAGTTAAAAAATATTCTTAATTTTTTTCAATTAAAAGATATATCAATAGTTATATTTTCAAAAAAGTGTGTAACAAATAATAAAAAATAAAATTTAAAAAATTGAATAAAAATA
>JAYRBT010000001.1:62193667-62230736 GCA_036023395.1 Myiotriccus ornatus | reverse complement strand
ATGTTCATGTTATTTTCCTAAATCCGGTCTCTTTTGTCTGCATAAACCTTCTCTCTACTTAAAGTAATTGTGTGGGGAGGTGTAAAAGCAAATTAACCCAAAGCAAAACCACGACATTTTTTAGTGGAGAATGCGAGCAAAGACTGCCCAGAGAGGCAGTGGCCGAGTCAAACCCCAACACTTGCCAAAATTTTTTCCACAAAATTAAATGTTGCAGATAGTTTCCTTTTCCATACTGATTTTTAATATTTTTCCATACTATTTTTTTATTCTATTCCATATTTTTTCATACTATTCTTCATGCTATTTTTTCTCACAATGAAATCTAACCCAGAATGCCTGCTTCAATCACAAGACTCTATTCCTCATAAAGTTGACTAATTGTTCACGAAGTTCAACTCTATCACCTCTTAATCATATTACAATAACTGAAGAAATCTCATGAATGAACAGGTAAACTCAAGTGTAAAATTTTTTATGTTACAAACAAAAATGACAGCATGATTTGAATATGAAAACTATACTTTTCAAATTTTTTCAAATGTTGTGTTGAAACCTAAATGGGTAAAAGAAATTTTACATTCATGGAGTGTTGTAACCTGTAACATACTATATATAAAACCCACATGTAAACTATGTGCATTCTGATGGTCTGTTCTTGTGGAGTGTACAGCAGAAATTGTTAGTAGATGTAAGGGCTTAGTATTTTCAGTTCTCTGCACATAATAAAAACTTGTTTAATGTGGCATGACAGCTGAGCTTTCCTGCAAGTATATTTTGAAGAAGAAAATGTACTCTATGCTCCTTTGCCCCTCACTTTGAATTGGTCCCAAATTCAACTTCTCTTCAGGAAAAAGAACTAATTACTGTGATGGTATGTTTTCAGTTTCCTGAGCATCTGTCTGGTTCTCTTAAAATATCCCAAAGGTATTTACCACTTCCAGACTTTGCATCATTTCCTTGATTCCTGGCAGGACTTTTTTTAAAACTTAGCCCCTAAACACTACTTGGTGATGTTTCATGAGTTTTTCATTCACTCTTTGGCATGTGAAGATCTTAATTATATCCCTATGAACTTCTGGTGTGGGTCCAGATGCTGAGAAAAGAAACAGCAAGCTCACCCAAACAACACTTCTAATTGAGAAGCAGCAGTATGAAAAAAAGTGCCAACTTTTTATCTACTAATTCTTTATTCTAACCATAGTGAGATGGTGCTTACAGTCATGGCATTGCAGCCCTAATAAGAAGTGAATTTGATCTAATAATATTTGAATCAGAAAGACTGCGTTTACAGTCTTCTCAGCTTGTGCATATCATGGTAGAGTAATAATTAGGTAAAGAATATAATGGTGACGTTAATACATTGTACAAGAGTCTGATAATACATACATTCTGCTCATACATCTATACAAATTAATTTTGGCTGGCTACTGTGTGAATATGCACGAAAAGTGAAGTGAGCTTGAGATACCAGGGTTTATGGTAAAAATATATTAGTTGTGCACATGGGGTCCCGTTCAGCCTTAAGTTGTATCAGCATTTGTAAAAATGAAAGACTTGAAGAAGATGTAAAAATCTGTTTCCTTTCTTGACCCTGTAGAGATGTTCACTTTGAAGGAAGAAAATCTGTAAATTTTAAAGTGACATGGGCTACAATAATTCTGTTTATCCTACCTGTTGTGGATCCCATTGGGCTGCAGGAGGACACCCTGTGTCCATGAGGTCTTCACCATGGACCATTGGGGACCTCTTCTCCAGTGCCTGGAGTACCTCCTCCTCCTTCTTTTTCACTGTCCTGGTGTCTGCAGGCTGTTTCTCTGATGTTTTCTTACTCTTCTCTCACAGCAGCTGTGCAGTGTTTTTTACCCTTTCTTAGAGATGTTATCACAGAGATGCTACCAATGTCACTGATGGGCTCAGCTTTGGTCAGTGGTGGGTCCTTAAAGCTGGCTGGAATTGGTCTTGTTCACCATGAGGGGCAGCTTCAGGCATCTTCTCATAGAAGACACCTCTGCAACCTGTCCACTATCAAAACCTTGGCAAGTCTACCCAATATAGGATATTTGAATTATTCAGTGTTCAGAAACAGAGAGAAGACGTTACTGGTGAGAACTATAATCTGAATTGTCCATGATCATAAACTTATGTAAATGTCAGTTTCCATATCATTATTTTTCATCTGCAACTCTACCTCTTGCTCAATAGGAAGCATTAGAAATACACAAGCAGGTATCACACCACCACACCAGGACTTTGGTCATACCCTCTAGTATGGAAAAAGTTAAGTTTCATGTTATTATTTTTAAAAATGGTTTGAATTTTCCCTACAACATCCAAACACCATCACAACAGTTTTACTGTCAAACTTCCATTGAGAAGGCTAAAGCTGTTATCTGTAACAGTAATTATATGAATATTACATATTATGCATTTTCACATAATTTTATGGAAAACTGACCTAGATAAAAATCACACAGGAATTGTAAGGCTATTCTAAGCATCTTTACAGACTAAATAAAGACATTTTGAAAGCAATCACTAAATCCAACCCCACACATATCCCCCCATAAATGACTTATTTATGCAATTTTATTCAACTAATACATATATTTGTAAACATACTTTTCTTTGAAAAACAGCATACCCATCTCCATTTGCCAGGAATATTTTGTTTCTTCTAGGAGAAATTCCTAGAAGCGCTCAGATCATCTCGTAACAGTGAACAAATTAGAGAAAAAAGTGAAACTCATCACTGTAGAAGGAAAAGTAAAGCAGCATTCAGTGTGTTGACTTCCTAGGTCTCTTTCATGTCAGTGACTTGTGTGTGAATATCATGCAGAACAACAGAAAATTCCTGTTGCTGTGTACTAGCATTAACTTGCTATCACAGATAAATCCACAGAAGAAAACCAACTCTGTTTCAGTACTACTACTGGAGCGAATAAGTTACTGGAGATGATATACCAAATAAATACCTCAAAATTTATGTTTATTCAGTATTTTCTGAAATTCTTTTTTTCATGAGCATTTAATTATGCCAGTCTATCAGCAGTTGGATTGGACCCATTGATGTTTTGATATATGCAAAAAAAGATGCTTCTACCTAAGATGTTATCTTAAGTCTCTTTAATTCAATTAAGAGGGGAAAAAAAGTTTTTAGGACACATATGACTTATATTTTCCTTTACCATAAAATATTTTTTTTTTTTAAATTCCAGATTTTGAAAATTATCTCAGATAAGTGATACTTAATCTATAATGGTATTTAATCTATAATTCCTCCCACTCATAATTTCCAATAAAAAACAAATAAAATTAAATTAAACAAGTATGTTTCCATCAAAATGTAAAATCCAGTCCTTTAAAGGGAGTCAGTGATATTTTAAACCAGGTTAGAATCCTATATCTTGGACATGGAACACCTATTGCAGCATATTCTGCTAAGGCATTAATCAGTCATTAACTTAGTATGCAAAAGAACTAAGTGTTTGTTGGATGTGGAAAAGACCTTTACTCTGAAGAGAGCTTACATTCATAATTTCCTGCCTTGCTCCCATTAGAATTCGTGAGCTCAGCTGGAGAGTTGGAAAGACTGGGATGTCTAAGGTCAACATAAAATGAAGCCTGTAAACTTCAGAAGCTATCCTAGCTGTTAAAAAACCATAGGAAAAGCTGTGGGTGTTCTTAAAATAGAAATTAAAATTAGGTGACTAAGACTTTGTAAAAAGGTACATCTCTCAACTCCAATTTACCACTGTGCAGCCTCATCAGGTTAGACTCTTCATGCTGGTAAGCCATCAAAATATGGTTATTTTTTATCTGAAAGTGCAGTCATTAACATGCTGATAAAAGGCAAATCAAGGCCTATTATTGATCTAAGGATTCTGAAAAGATATTACAAAAGCTGGTACTAGCTTCCAGAGAATGATTACTGAGGTCTAAACACACGTTCACCTCAGAAGATATAGGTACAGAAGCAAAATGTACCCCTTTAATTCAGATGTTTAGGGCACAAAAATGTATATAGAAGAACTTCAATTGCAACCTGGATCTACTATAGACATACTTAAGCTGTATTTTCTCTAGAATAAGAAATTTCCTGGTCTCAAAGATGAGGTCAGCTTCAGGGGATCTGAAGAAGTTATTTATTTTTTCTGCAATTTTTTTGTATTATTTACTCGTATATTCTTCTGAGCAAAAACAAGACTTCTTATCTATGAATGCATAACCTAACAATTAGGGTAGAATAATTCTTATACTTTTCTTCTCTCCATTATGTTTCTTTGCCCAGTCAAAACTTAGTTATTCATGGAAATAGAAAGAATGAATATTTTCCAACATATGATTATAACTGTTTTCACCGCAAAAATTTCTGACAGCATTTTTGGTGTGCATTGCAAAGAAAGAAACAAAAGAGTCTAGATTTATGCTAAGTGCACTTCTTTAAAAATTCAGATGAACATTCATAGAGATTGCTTTGCAAGGGATTCTCTAGAGAAGCTGATTTCAAAGCACACTGAGCTCAATAGAAAAAAACCCCAAACATCTACTTGGATCAGACCCTATATTCTTTATTTTTTCATAATGCATTGTTCTGGTTACTACAAAAAAAGTCACAGGGCAGACCTACCTAGGTACCCAACAGTCTGTTCACAGACAAGATTTATATTAACAGATGCAACTAGCAAGGAGAAGCTACAAGAGGAATTAGGACAGGTTAACTTCTAATGCTATGGAACAATGTAATAAGCTAAGGTAGATTTTATTTTACTCTCCTTCTATTTTACTAAAATACACAAATAAAGTTTAAAAAAAGTCCTGAAAAAGCTTATGTTTAATTGCATGAATATTCACTCTTGTTTGTAAAAGTATCATACTCATTTTTGTCAGCTGTCCATCCTAAAAACACGACAGCACGCTTTCAAAATCTCAGGCTGAGATGTGTTTGAGCTATAAGCTCAGACTATTAGCTGAAATCTTCTGTTTTTCCTGTTACATTCCAAGTCCTAATTTAAGAGCCCTCTGGAAAAAAAAAAATTTTCAAAATCTGATAAATTTGATGTAGTTTTTGGTATTCACAAAAGATTTCCTGGTTTCTATGTCTCATCCTGAATTCTTAAGGTAAAGTCTAAATTGGAGAGATGTTCTTTTTAGCATCACTGCTATTGAACCAAAGTGCATGTATTGATTTTGCTTTGTGCTCACAACCAAAATATCTTACAAAGTATGTCAGGATCCCAAGAATGGGTTGCAGATTTCGTGATAATATTTGTATTTTTTTTTTTTTTTTTTTTTTTTTTTTAACAAGGACATCAATATATGTTCTCACTATCATGTTCGTTTTATAAACTTCAAACTAAGTATTCTTTTTCTACTAAAATAATATTAAAGCAATTTTTTAAAAAGTCAGTATGGACTACTATAAAGATATGAAAATGTTAATATATATTTCTTTCCAGAAGATGTGTTATTCTTATGACACCTCTGGGAAAGACTTGTTTTAGCCTTGGAAAGAAAATAGAAATTTACTTTCTTGTGCCTATTAGTTACATTGCATATGATCATTTCAATATTTGCCTCTCATCATTATTCATCTTCTGTTGGTAATTTCACTGTAAGTTAAAGTAGAGGAGTTTCCTGAGTGACCGGGCTGAAAGAAAAGTTGCAAATAAATCTATTGTTTCTTGTGACTGAAAAAGAACTCCAAATCCTCCACTTCTGGTGAACACAATAAGTTTCTTATTTAATTCTTGATTTAATGTTGGATGGGATGTTTAGGTTCATATTTTAAGCCATCAAAAACACTACTTTTTTTTGCACTACTCTTGTCTACTACTCTCTCAAGAGCATATATGGGACAGCATATAGTGTTTAAGCTCCATTTAACTTTCCATGAATACAGGACTGAGAGCAGCCACACAACTGAAATCTGTTACCAGCAAAGAGAATCTACTGTGGATGAACAGTGACCAGGTGGCACCCTCTGTGGTGCCTCAGAAAGGTAAAGGCTGGTCAAGCGTCCTTATTGTAATGTTGCACTTATTATTTGGACAAAGGAAAAACATAATATGGATTCGGGTATAGAAATACAAAATAGGTTTGTATTGTTAAGCACTACCTTGTCATTCTTCATTTTATTTCCTTTTTAAATTTAGTGTGTTAGTCAAGACTATTTCATTAGTAGTCCTGATCATGAACATATTTCTTGATTAATTTCTTTAGGCAAATAACTATGCCTATAGATCCATAAAATTTTTTTGGAGTAAGGTTACATGATACCAAAGAAATATGCAGTAGTGTCTCTGCTTTCTAAAAGGAATATAAGTTATGTGTAAGTAGTCAATTATAGTTGATCTACACAGAATTCTAATTCCACTGGAAAAGAATCATTGCTCCTTACAAAACAAAACTTTTTCTAGATTTTTTGATTATTTTTAGTTAAAAATATACAGGCATTAAAAACCTCATGTATTTCCTATTCATGAAGTAGGTCAGTGATATGGAGTTGATAACAAATGAATGTATCTTTTCAATTGTTTTTCAATTAAAACAAATTTACGGGAAAAGTAATACATATGTGTAAATTATGGGGAGAACAACAAATATTGCATATGGTAGGGCTGAATGAAAAAAGAGCTCCTCCAGTTTACTTTTGACAAGAAATCATCCCAACATTTCTATACAAATGTAGTTTGTCTTTCTATGGCACTTGATCATGAGTCCTATTTAATACAGCACAGGATTAACTTTCTCCTGAGCAGAATGACCTGGCAAAACATGCCTCATGGCCTACAGTAAGTGCAGGAAAAACTTTTCCATAATACTTTTTATGGTTCTGGTTTTTTTGTTGTACTTAGGATTTGCATAATTTTATATTAAAATTGCTTATACTTCTTTAACCAATAGAGATACATATAGCACCATCTAGAGATATAAAAGAAAAATTTTTAAATGAAGCATTATCAGACAACCAGCACACTAGATGACTTTGCAATTTACAACTACTGTTCATACCATATTTTTAAATGACAAGCTGAAAGAAAATCACATCTTCCTGATAGGATGCAAACACTTGTCTAATGTTGATTCGCTGCATGACTTTTCCAGAAATGCACAGACTGAGCAGCTTCTGACTATAATTTGTGTTCTATGGCAAATTATTAAGATAATGAGTAGATTACACAGTATTTAATGACATTCTTAAAAGCCCCTCATGCTGAGCAGAAATATTAAATATCCCTTAAATAATATGTATGATAAACACAGAAAATCAGATGGGCAATAATTAGTATGTAGTGTTATTCCACTTAGGGAAGCAATCACTTAAATGCTGCTACTATTAGCTATTAATATTCATCCCAGCCCACTGAAAAAAGATGAAGTGGCTGAAGGCTAGCCAACTTACACCACAAATAAGATTCAGAGTCATCTAATTTTGTTCAGTGAAGGAATTAATAACTTGCATCTTCATAAAACATGTCTATAGTTACTGTACAGTAACAGCAATTTTTGCTCTGTGAGAAGTCTGTTTGCTTTATCTTTCACTAAAGTCAACAGATTGAAGCAAAAGGTAAAGATGAAAAAATGGTTTTTCAAGATTTTTTTTTTATGCCTGTGAAAGAGTAAGGGCAGATGAACAGTCTGTTACTTTCTTTTCATCCCTTTAACTGCTAATTTTCTTATGTGATGAGCTACTTCAGCCAGGACATTACGGAGCAATTCTTTGCCCAAAAGAAAACAGCTTTTAAAAAAATCCAAAACAACACATATATATATAGTTAACAAACTTTGACTTTTGTCTTTAGGCTAAGGTAATATTTAAAATCCTACTGCTCTGCCAAGATGTTTTTAGCTTTGTTAAATCAAAACAAAAATCTAAAATAAATTTATTTTTAATATATTACAATCATCTCCAAGTCCTTTCATACTGTTATACAAAAACCCTAAATGCAAGTAAATTAGTGACATTATCTGACTGTAAAATGAGCCTACTGGAAGCAGTATTAAACTATTTACAGGAAGAAAACCTATATTAAAATTTGAATTATAATAAAAATATTAAAAATATTAAATGTATTGTAAGAATACTGGTAAGAGTTAATGACAGTATTTCTCTAAGACTACAGATATCTCTTAAATTTCTTAAAAAAGAAATTTGCCATAAGAGCTGAAAAGTGATAGTTGTAGTGTATATGAAGGTCAGATACAGATTACTGATATTTCAAAATTTATTACTTCATGACTCTTCTTTTTGTGAAATATGTCTCAATAATATGTTATTGACACAGAAACACACATCACAGCACTAGCAATCAGTGAAGAACAGTGTTTTGTTATCATCTTTATTCGGTTACATCCAATGTTATTTCAGGTTATACACCTGAAAGTAATTTACTTTCCTATATTTTAACCTTTGACTCTAATTTAATGAGATTACTGTGATTCCCAAGAATAGCTTTCAATCACCAATAGGATCATGGAATTGATTTTAAAAACATTGTGAAACAGTAGAGGTAAAATTTTATTTATCTAAAACTACATATTCTGCTCTTGGTTTGAGTAGTTTGGGATATACCTCTGAGGGGAAAAATACTAAAGCTGATGTAAAAGAGAGCAACATAATCTGGTTTGAGAGGTAGGATGTTGGTTATTCACACAGGCTTTTCTCCTAGGAGAAAACAACTCCAAAGAGTGATTCTGGTGTTCTTTTAAACTGAGTAGGATGAATAATCTTCTGGAAGGGTCAGTTCCTCTGTCTTACATTTCCTCTGTACTAGATTAGCTAGTACTAAATTGTACTAGGGTAGCCTCCACCAGATCTAATGAACATTATCTGTTGTCTGCATCAAGAAAAAATACAGAATACTGAAGGATGGAGGTTGAAACAAAAGTGCTTTGAAACAAAAAAAGGATGTACTTTATTGACTATGTATCCATCTTATCTATAAGCTAACAAAATTAAAATACTACTTTTACTAAATGATGACTGCAAGCATAGCAAAAACATCTTTAGATTTTGTTTTTATTTTTTATTTTGAAGTGAATTTTAAATACAAGGAAGAATAATACTTTTTTCCAAAAAAATGCAAGTTAACACTGAACTATGGACTGTCTTTTTTGATCTCTATAGGTTGATCACATGCAGTAAACATTAGCAAATCTAATTAAAAGGTGTAAAAAGTGTTTTTTCTAATAATGTGTCTTATGATTTTCAGCGATCAAATACAACAAAGAATGAAAATAAAAGTTACCCTTTGACCTCCCTTTGGAGCTCAGAAGTGTTGTGTACAGAACATATCAGTATGCAGCTACAGCAGGCCTCATTAGTTTGCCATCTGCCATGGTGGATAGATGCTAAAATGTTGTTATTGCAAGGTTCATTGAGCAGTAAAATTATAATATTTTAAAAAAATGTATTTTAAGTAAAAATCCCTTGAAAGAGAACAGCTGCCGAATGATGACTGAGGCTGTGATCCCATTAAAAAAGAAAGACATCAAACAAACAGAAGAAATTTTAAAACAGTCATATCAGCCTTAGCTCCTTGCTCCTGTAAGAATGCTGAGTGGCTATACAATGAGTGAATCTTTTCAATACAGACATACATTCTACAAGACAATATTTAAATGACACATGAGATACCATGCTATTTCTGTTTTAGCACATCTTCATTGCCTAAGAGTTAAATTACTGGAACTGTCAGAAAATCTGTGGTTGTGTTTTATTAAAGAATCTTTTCTGGACAACTTCTATTTATTAACAGTTCCAGGAGGTTCCACATGAAAAAAAGAAAACTAATAACAGCAGGGATTTTTGTGAGTTTGGATAGTTGTCCAAAAAATGTGAGGGTAAAAGTGTTAGGGCAGTTTTGGGATTTTTTTTAATATAAAAGTAAAAATAACATTTTTTCACTAAAAACTGTATCTTCATTCACATGTAAATCATTCATACCCTCTGAGACAATCCCGTCTTTTAGACAAAGGTAAAACATTTTCCTTCTTCTAAATGAAACTGCCAGCTATATAACTGGGTTTTGTTGATTTGCCAGAAAGGAATAAATCACATACTCTGGACACTTAACGTGTCTAAATGTTGGCACAAAAAACGTAAAATTTTCTCATTATATAAAATTTACTCATTATACAAAATTTTCACATTAGCATGGATTGGGATAACCCTCAGAAATTTTAGAAACAGATTTATTTTGAGCCCAGTATTTTTTGTTGTGATTGCATTACCTCTGCATTTCTTTAAAAAACAAAATTATTATCTGCCTGACCCTGTGCATGAAGAAGAAAAAAGTTTAAAATTAGGGTCTGAAACTACTAGTGATACTCTGGAACAGAAAGAGTTAGGGTAATTATTGGCCGTGTAAGTGCAACAGTATTAACTTCTTTAGGTTTTTAAAGTTATGTAATTTAACTTTGTATGTCTAGGGTTATAAAAGGATGTTTTTGAAACTACTAGAAACAGCAAAAAATAGATTATCTCATTACCTCAGATGTTAGAACACTAACCAGTGCCCAGAAACATTTTGGCCACTGAAATACTATCAGCTATGCAGTTAACTTCTATATTTCTCTCTCAGATTATTTTTAGGTAAACTTTCCTTTTTTGAGATTTTTTGTCTTTTTTAAAATATGAGATCACATTAATTATTTTACCAAAAAAACCCTCAACAAACACACAAACAACAACAAAACCCCCATACACACCACAATTTTATTTTATCCTGTAAGACAAATAGTTGCTCCTCTCATTTCAGAATAATAATGTGCAGTTCTTTAGCGATTCTTTGACAAAATAAAACATTATCATTTTTAAAATTATGTAATAAAAGTCTGAATGTTATAGAGTTAGCATAGTTGCTTTTGATACTGTTTATTTCATATATTGTACTTTTAGTAAAGTGTTTTTCCCGGGTTTTAAATATCAGTGATAGTAATGTAATAAACTTTAAGTAAAAATATTTTTTTTCTCTCCTTCTATATCAGATTTTTTTTCCTAAGAAAAATTGAAAATAATATTCAAATCTTCTCTGCCTGACTCCTTTCTTCTTCCTGTAGGTAACAAGCAGTGTTCCCTACTATGTTATCATAGAATACCCTGAGTTGGAAAGGACCAAGGATTGAGTCCAATTCCTGGCCCTGCAAAGACATTCCAAGAATCACACCAAGTGCCTGAGAGCATTGTCTAAAAGTTTTTTGAACTTTGGCAGTTTGGTGCTGCGACCACTTCACTAGGGAGCCTGTTCCAGTGCACAACCACCTTACAGGTGAAAAGCCTTTTCCTGATATCAGACCTAAACCTCTCCTGAGAGAGCCTCATACCATTTCCTCAGGTCCTGTCACTGGTCACTAGAGAGAAGAGATCAGTGCCTGCCCCTCTGCTTCACCTAGTGAGAAAGCAGTAGACCACAATGAGGTCTCCCCTCAGTCTCCTCTTCTCCAGGCTGAACAAGGCCAGTGACCTCAGCTGCTCCTCATATGGCTTCCCCTCTAAACCTTTCATCACCTTCATACCTCTCCTTACATAAAGCTCTCTAATAGCTTTATATATTTCTGTCCCAGTTTGAATGAGACACAAGTGTTTTGCTGAGGATGAGTTATGAGAAAAGATCCAAACTCCTCCCTCTAAGCAATTACGAATCTGAAATTAAGAGGCTCCAATTGAAGGAAAAAAAATTATGGCAAAGGAAAAATAACAGCCCTTTATTAAAGGTATGTATGTATTGGCAGAAACAATGGGGAAAAAAAAACAACACAAAAACCAAGCGAAACAACCAAACAATACTCCTACACCCACAGATAATCCCCTTCAAAACAAACCAATAAACAAGCAAAGGAAAAAAGTAAACAGTTCAGTTTGTGCCCTTTAGTACAATTCCAACCACAGTCAACAGGGGGTGCCGTTGGGTCACTGCAGATGCAGAGCTTGTAGTGTCCTGTGCCAGTCACCAGGTGGCGCTGTTGGATCACTGGAGACGCAGACCCTGCAGTTCTTTATGCTGACCAGCAGGGGGCGCTGTGGAATCACTGGTCGTTGCCATGTGGGGTAACACCCTCCGGGGTGTATTGGAGAAACCAAAAAAAAATGGGTTTCCCTCCCTTTCCCACACACTGGGAAAGGGGAGATGGGGGAGAGAAACAACAACAAAAAGAAAGTCCTCCCCAATGGAAAAAAAAAACAGACTCACTCTGTTCAGCTGGTCAAAATCGTGCAGCACAGTCCTCTCTCTCCGTGCACAAGGACCACCGCCAGGGAAAAAAAAAAAAAAAAAAAAAAAACGGGAATGGGGAAGGGGAAAAAACCTCCAGAAAAAAACAGCTCCTCTCTCATGAAAAATCTGAGCAGGGTCCTTAGCTGGCAAGCAGGTCGAGAACAGGAACCACTGAGCTTCCACTCCAACCTTGTTCCAGCCTCTGCAGCCAGCCCAAAAACTGCTCTCCCCCATTTCCCAGGAGACACGAGAAAAAAGTAAAGAGGAGCCCCTCATCTCCCCTGTTTCCTAGGAGACTAAGTTCTGAGCCAGCAAGCCACTTCTTTTGTGTCTCTTAAGTGCCCACTTAATAGCTCTGCACGCAGTGGGCAGGGGGAAGGGAAAAAATTCCTACTTAGTTTCTAGGACCCAGCAAAACCATGACAATTTCTCATACTGTGGTGCCCAAAACTGCACACAGGACTCCACGTGAGTCCATACCAGCACAGAGCAGAGCACCTCTCTTGACTGGTTGGTGATTCTGTACTTCATGCACCCCAGGGCATGGCTGGCCCTTTTGACTTCCAGGGCACACTGTTGACTCATACTGAAATTGCCATTGACCAGGACCTCCTGGTCCATTTCTACAGCGCTTCTCTCCAGCATCTCATTTCACAGTCTGTACAAACATCCGGGGTTACCCTGGCCCAGGTGCAGAATCTGGTGCTTACCCTGGTTAAACTTCACATGATTGGTGATTACCCAGCCCTCTAATTTACCAAGGTCTCTCTGCAGGGTCTCCCTGCCCTCAAGGAATTCAAGAGCTCCTACCAATTTTGTGTCATCAATTTTGTGGAGTGCTGCATCCAAGTCATTTGTGACGATGATGAAGAGAACTGGGCCTAAGATGGAGCCCTGCAGAACCTCACTGGTGACTGGCTGATAGCCTGATGTATCCCCATTTACTATAAACACTTACACCTGACCTGTAAGCCAGCTCCTCAACCATTACGTAATGTATTTATCTAGCTGAATGCTGGCTATTTGATCCAGAAGGATACTGTGAAAGTCAATATCAAACTCTTTACTGAAATCCAACTCTCTTTCCTTGGTCAGCTGAGTGGGTTACCTCATCATAAAAGGAAATTAAGTTAGTCAAGCAGGACTTTTGCCTCATGAAGCTGTTCTGGCTGTGACCAGTGACTGATCTGTATTTCAGGTGGTTTTCAATTACCTCCATAATAGTCTTAATAATTTTACCAGGCACTGAAGTAGATTGACAATCCTGGACTTTCTAGGGTTATCCTTCTTGAAAACTGGGACCACATTTGCTAGCTTCCAGTCAACTGTGACCTCTCCAGAATTCCAAGGTCTCATGATGACATCAGCCAGCTCTTTGAGTATTCTTGGATGAATACCATCAGGCCCCATAAACTTATAGGGATCCAGATGGAGCAGCAAATCCCACAGTATTTTATTTGTGTAGTTTCATCTTGTCAGCACAAGACAAACCTAGAAAAATAGTTCTAGAGTTCCACTAACTTTCTGAGATGCTCAGTGTTTACTCTTGAAGATGTTGTTGTGTTATCAGAATATGGTAGAAGCTATTCTAAAACTGAAAAGATTTTTTTAAGTAGCTTTTGGGAAATCTCATGCATAATATATATGATATGGATATAATCATACACGTGAAATTTAGAATTTGATGGTGACTACTACAAATTTATTCACATGAAGTGGATTAAATTTGACTTCAACCACATTATTGTTTGATACTTGTGAATTACTTTATTTGCTCTCTAATTATTATTTGAGAATGCTACTTTATATGTTAAACATTTTGCATTATAGTTAAGTAATCTCTGGATACTAATATATAAAAGTGACATATATAGCGAAGTAGGGAATAATTTCAAATTTTAGAAAATGTTTTAAAAACAGAAAACTCTGACAAAAGTAAGTTCTCCTGACCTCCCCTTTAAAAAGGCTGTTCATGACATAGACATTTCAGCTGGAATTAATCTCATTTAATTTAGGATATAATTAATATCTAGAAATTCCTCCTTATTCCAAGTATTGAAAAGGTATATGGAGAAAGAGTAAATGGAATACATTTTAAGGCAGGAAGCACTGATTAATATTAACAGCAAACATGCCCTCTTCCAATGTGATATGGTATGGCTGAAACTTGAGCGACAGCTTCAAATATTTGAGACAGAAAAAATAAACTAAAATAAATGTACCTGAAAAATAAAGTGTACAACATATATGTCAAGGTATGTACCACAAGACATCAAGATACAGTGAATTCATAGGTAGAGACATTTTAGAAGTAGGAAGTACAACTGAAAGACAATAAGAGGAATAATTATATTGTACTTTATGCTGTATTGTTTTCCTGAAAAAAAATGCAACTCAGCAATTCACATTTGTTATATATTTAGACTACAGCTTTACATTAAGAAAATGTCTGTAACCATAATGGTAAGTATGAATGGGTACCAATCAAAGGCAGGATCAAATTTAAAGGGTTCATAATGCAGCAGCAGCTTGAGCTCCCAAGCATAAACTCAAAAAAAATTAAAACACATTTTTGCTCTCAGTGAGCTGATTTTCCACGTTAAGAGTAATGAAGCAGTTAGCCTGGAAAACACATTATTTAAGAGTGAAAGGATTAAATTAGAGCTTAAAGGAGATAAACCAGGGAACAAACAATACTTAATTTCTAAAATAAAAATTGTCAAGCAACGGCTAGGCCAGCCTCTCCATTCCCTCACTACACTAAAATGTCATCTTAATTCTGGGAATGGCAGGTCTCTCTGTGTCAGAAAGTTGAATGAAAACTAATTCTGGTCTTGTGGGGCAAGTTTCTTCCCTGTTGCTAGACATTGCTGCTAGCCATGTTTCACCACCAGTCAGCTATTTCTCTCCACTCTCATCCACAAACTGATATCATTCTCCACTAGCAACATTATTTCTCACATGTTGCCATTGTTAGGAGCTTTTTTAGGATATCACACTCTACTGCATATTCAGAACAACATCTCCAAAATCGTTAAGAGCACCTGTTAATCTATGGAATGGGCATAATTTACCATAGTAGAATTTCTTGAACCAATGCAGGTTAATTAATTTCCGACAGCTTTAGCAGGTTCAGACCTCTGTAAACTGAAATGGGAACAATGTTCCAGGTTCACTCCTACTTTTGAGAATGTAGTTATAATAACGTTTTACAAAAATATAGTAGTATTTATTCACCTTCATAGAGCAGTATACATCTAATTACTGTAAAGAGAAGGTGGCACTATAAACAGCTGATGGAGAAGGCAGAATATTGCTATTGACTTCAGTTAGACTAGTTCTTATCTTCCAGTCTTACATATTAGCTAAAAAGACTAATGCATTCCTCTAGACACATCACTGAACAGCAAGATGGGCTAAGAGTTACTAACAGAACTTATCAGTACTTAGAAAGAAAATTGAACATGAGTGTGTGACCTATGAATTGGTCTATTCACAATTTTCTAGATGCTCTATTTAATTTTTATCATCTGGAAATGGATGATTTGGTAGTTTTTTATTATGACTTGTATGGAAACTACTAACTGTAGTTTTGTGTTGCGTTGACTTAATTATTTATTAACTAGATAATTTACAGGACAATGCAATCTTAGTAGCGTAAATCTTATGAATTACTGTGACAATGTGTCATTATTTACAACAGAAATAGTGACGATGTACTTACAGTCACTGTAATTGCTCATAGATAACAGCAAAAGATCTTTTAGTAGATCAGTAGAATAGTAGAATAAATAAGATGTGCTGAAGTGTAACTCATATTTTAAATACAGCAATACCTTAGGAATTTAACTATTTAGGTTAAAAGATGTGTGTAATATAAACCTGAAATGAAATACACAGCAAGTTAAAATATGAAATAGCTTAATTGAAAATAGTAATATCATAAAATACAACCCCGATTACAATTACAAAGTCATCATAACATCACCATAACATTCAAAGAAAACAAAGGTCTATTCTAAATGTTATAATCTGATAGACAAAGAATAGAAAATGTTTTAGTAATTATTTAATAAATGATTGTGGTACTTTCTAAGACAGTACAACATGGTGGTTCTAGACACTTAAAAAAACCCTTAACAAATACAAAACAAATTATGGTAACTGTTTAACTGTCTCAAAGAGCTTACTTTGTAATTTAAAATTAATATTTAAGAAGCATGTTCAAGAGATGAAAGACTGAGAAGGAGAAATGACAGAGCTAAAGCAGAGAAACTGCTGATTGACTGTCATTAGTGCCATGAATTCCCATTAAGTTTGGAATAGAAGCAATCTGTGATAAAAGTACAGTAGTTGTCATGTCAATCTGTACCTTTTTTGTACCTTTTCTCGGATATTTTTCAAGGTAAAGTTCTTTTGTAATCATGCTGAAGTTTTGTTCCCAGCAGAATCTGTCTCTAGTTGGCTAATGTTGCTCAGGGGAACTAGGACCAAACAAGGTTAATTAAGTATTTAGCAAATCTGATCCATCTTGTAAGTAGCCAGGATCTAAGAAAGGCAATTTTTGTCTAAAGTACCACTGCAGCTTTGTAAACAATGTATGCTCTTGAAGGCAACATGGATTTATATTATTACTTCCTGTGTTGTGCAGATCACTTGACAGAGGAACCATTATTTTCACAGTGTAACAGAATTCACCCCATATCACTAAGATGCAAGATGTAAATATTTGTGTGCATGAAAAGCAGATCTCCACTTTGCAATCTATCATACTGATTGAAAATAGATAAAACATTACACTCAACTACAGCAAACATAAGATATACTGTGAGCTCTCCATAGTTCCAAAGACACGAAGAAGAAAATATACATATTAATATACTTGAACAAACTAATACTCTTTACAAAGCTATTTTGTCAATAATGACGGAGAAGTAACAGGAGAGTTAACACTTACAGAAAAACAGTCTCTTACAACATGTAACTTTCAATTTAGTTTCTGCATATGTCTCCACAGGCACTTTAAACTTAGATTGTCCTATTCCGGTTTTAAACCTTGATACTGGCTTTGTCGTCACTCTGCTTCACTGGAAGAAGAGTTACAGATGAATATAGTTTTGCCATATTTTTAAGTTTACAACTATAGAGAACCTTTACAGTTTACTCTGCTATTGTAAGGTAAACAGACATCCTTTTGTGGAGTGGCAAAAGGGGGCAAGAAAAAAAGAAGGGATGGGTTGGAAGAGTCCTAATTGCAAACTGGCAACAAATATTCTATCTTTGATGCAAAGGTAAACTTATAGTAATATCAAGGCAAAGTTTGAAAGGAAAGGTCATATCTTTCATTAACTCCCAAAACATAGCTTCCAAAAAAGAGCTAGGTTTCCCAGTCTGCTAGCCCTTCCAAATCTGATAAAGAGGCCACAATCTTTAAACTAAATACTACGGGAAAAAAACAACCTGTATATTACTGTTGTCTTTCTGATTCATGGGGCAATGTGAAATTTTCCTTTCATGCTTCAGCAGTTTTTAATTTTGTTCTTTCAGTTTCCTAAATTGTATTTAATATCACTATACTCCATGTTGTTTACTGTGCATATTCCCTCTGTTAACTATTCAGGTTTGTAATTTGTTCTTAGTTTTTTTTTATATTTGGCTTGTGGCAACCTTGGAAAAATCATGGCATTTACTGAGATTCTGTCACTGTCAGTAAAGGATTGCTTTTGTCATTATCACTTCTGAAATTTAGAAATGACATTGAAATACATGGTGCTATGTATCCCTTGCATATTTTAATGGAGATGTGTTACATATCTGTATCTGTATATATCTATATCATGTCTCCATTATATTCTTTACTGAAAATCTAATTTTTTAGGAGGTAAATCCCAAAAATAACACTAGGTGGGTAAAGTAATACAAATCCAGAAGCAGAGGTTTCCATCACAGCCCATAAAATTCATGAGTTGAGTCTGTTGTAAAGTGCAATGGTGTTACCAGACCATATTCCTTCACTTTCAATTCCAGAAATCATTTTTGTTCTAAATGTCTTTAGTGTTCTCATTTTACACATATGTTTTCTTTTCCTTTTTAACACAACTTCGGGGGGAGGGAGGATGTTTATCATAAAGGACAAAAAATAGTCTGATAGCTATATTTATTGTCCATTAAATAATACAAGTGCCATGTGATATTAAACCAAAGAGCTTCCAGAATGAAATTCAGATTTTGATCTAACCATGAAGACGAAGAGAAATAAGTAAGGTAATATTTGTTTCTGACACCATTTTATCAAACTAAGTCTTGGTTGGCTAACATGAATTTTTTTTGCCAATGTTGATCCCTAAACAACAGATATGCTGTACGCACAGGCAAGTAAGACAATCTAAATTAATCAAATCTATAAAGTGCACAGAGGGAAAAAAAAAATCTCAAATACCTCCTTCCTTTTGTTTTAGTGATGGCCACAGTAGAGACATAAATGGATGAATCACAGCTAATGAGTTAACGCACAGAATCTCACTGCAGCAGAAAATAAATGAACCTGTATTGTTTATAATTAAAATAGAGAAAAAAGAAACAAAACATTATACTTAAAAGGAAAAATACAACCAAATAAATTATTTCAGTCAAATTAGAGGCTGAGACAACAAAGAATTGTAAATTAATTAACCAGGATATATCAAGTGGCAGGTGACCTTGTACCCAAATGAAAGTACATCAAAATAGTGTAACTACCAATGGTACATAAGTTTTTGTAACACTGTGAAGGGCATAGGCAGACACAATCCAAACACATTTTACAAGAGTGGTTGAGCAATCAAACTTCAAAATACCATATTTTTTTTCTGTTTCTGTAACTAAAACCTTCAGCTTCTATTCCAAATGAGATAGAGATTTTCTTAAGTGTTAATGCTTTAGGGAATGTATCCGTATAAAAGGATAGTCCTGCTAATGACATTCAAGTTTTGTCCTGTTATGTCAAAATGCTTTAATTGAGCTGCCTAGAAAGGAAAGGTGTAAACTCAAAATTTAACTCACTTCATGAGGCTGACCATCATGATTTCCAGGCAAGTGAGCAAAATCTTCGAAAGATTTTCTATAAGTTGCAGAGATTTTCTATATTCTTCTTCCCTAATTGTTTCTTTCTAAGAGCTTTTGCTCCTGAGGTTTCTGGGGTATGCTATTTCTGGAAGCTGGGCATTTAAAGCAATATATTTTGTGCATAATTATGTTTATGTAAACCATCAGATACCAACAATTAAAACCAAAACATTAAAATTCATATATCAAATTGTGAATTAAAATTATGACCACAGGGTAATACTGTCAGTTCCAATGTTCTTACAGGTAAAATCAGAAGTCCGAGCCACTGACTTTCAAGCAGGAATGGAAGTTTATTCCGGGAATGCTCATAGCTGCAGCAACTGGCAGCAGCTGGGTGGCAAAAACACACCCTCCCAGGGCCTTCCAGACGTGCATATCAAAGGGGCCCTTGGGCACCTGCTGTGCTGCTTTCTGAGCTGTTTTCCCTTTGTGAGAAGGAATGCTTCTTTGGCATCTTCTCAGGTAAGATAGTTCCCTGTTTAGTCTCACAAAGAAGCATCTCTATGAGAAGGACAAAAGGTGATTGTTCTCACACATTCTCTTAACATGTGTTTCTTTAGCCATGGCAGGTTTCTTGAGCAAAGAGAAATTTCCAAATCAGTTTGCCTCCTCACTATCTCTTCCTGATGTCCCTGCAACCTCCAAGAATACATAAATAATATCTACATCATTATTAAAAGAGATCTGATAATTATAATGGGATTCAAAAATAACAAATACAATATAATTACTAATATTTGATTGTCAGTTTTTTCATTTCTGTTTGTGTTTAGAATCAAAGAGTGATATACATAAGGAGCAATTGATAGCAAATATATTTATATCTGTTTATCATATTTCAGTCACAAGACTGGTCCTTTTTATCCTCCTGGATGAGCTTCCAATCTAAGGGGTTCCACAAGTTGACTTTTTTTGACTTAGACACTTGAAAATGTCAGTTTCTCAGTTAATAACTGAGAACACAGATTCGAATTAAGCCACAAAATTCAAGCACTTTTATCTGCAAAGTATCCAGTTACATTGTCTCATTCTGAAGTAATTATAGTATAAACGAGCACCTGGCTTATTTGACTGAATGTAATTAAACTTAAATGACATAGGGTTTTTTTTCTTTTTTTTTTCTTTTGTTTTTAAATGAAGAACTGTATCATTTACATTTTCAAAGTTTATTGCTCTTTGCTAAGCAAATTTATTCATACAATATCAAGATACTCCCTAATAGTCAGAGGGGGGTGTATTTTCAAGATATCACTTCTCAGTCTGAAATATAATATTAATTTCTCCATCATTGTTAGGCTTTGTTTAAAAGTGCCAAACGTAGCGTGGCTGTTAAGAAACATCACTCAACTTTCAATTGATCTTGTCCATTTTTGTTCTCTGCAGTACTATGTTTTTGCAACTGTATGTCACCTGTAACCTATAAAATATCTATGTTCTTGAATAATCAAAAATGGCAGAAATAAAAATGCTTGCACTGTTTGTGTTCTGGTGAATCAGAGTTGGGAACAACAGATATTCATTTAACAAAGATTCGCAATCTCTTTTTTTCTATGACACTCGAAGATTCAATCCACAAACAGGTCAAATGTCACATTTAGCAGTACTGCTTCTTAGAGAGAGTTCTGTAGAGTAATTTTTTTGAGATGTTTAACTCATTGACACTTTACTCTCCTTGTGTCAATTAAGGGAAACTAAGATGGGTTTAAAGTAGTAGCTATTAATTCTATCAAAGCATGGATTATTTTTGGGAAAATCTAAAAAGCCTACTCAGTGATGCTGCACACCACTTCCATGATGCTCATTAGAAAAAAGAGTATCTTACCTTTCAAAAGCTAAAAAAAATACTTAAATCAGACAAATATTCAGAGGAAAGCAATCTCTTCAGTCATTATTGTAACGGAATATTATATTTGAGGAAGTATACCTCCCTCTTTTTGCATTTCATGTGAGTTGATACATTTTATCTGCTAACACTTCATATGCAGGTTTAACCTGTATTCTTCTTCTTGTTTTTATTAGCTTAGAAAGTCCAGGGACTATTGCTCTATATACTCAGACATTTTAAAATGTGAAGTTTTATCATTTTTTCCTTTACTAGTGCTAGTTACCCATACTGAATTGGGTCTTAAGTATCCCTTGTATGACATAACCATGAAGATTCCATCTCTCCTAAAACTATAGGGTTGGTAGCACACTGAATCGATCATTGATCCTGAAGCCTGCATCTCCTCCTGTTCAGACTTTTTGTCATAATTGCTCCAAATCCATGCCAAAGGCACTTACTCATGTTACATTCAGTCCACTGTCTTTTTTTCCCCACAACTTCATGAAATTCCCTGAAGCATCACTTAGTCGTCAGCTTAAGTACCTTCAATATTGGCAAATAGTTTAAGGACCTTCAGTATTTTCTTTTACAACACTTGAAATTTGTCTGTATATTACTAAGTTCACATTAAGTGAATATTCCACAAATGAAACAAAGAGAAAGTGAGAAAGGAATCTGCTCTGGAGGTGGAAGTTCTACAATATGCAGACGTGAGATTTTGTTGCAACTGCAACATTTTACTCAAGGACAAGCAAAGTCAGGATAAGAATTTATAAAAAAATAATTTGGATAAGTAAACTTCGTTAGTAATATTTTTTTTTGTGATAGATAAGGAAAGAAAAACAATTATTTAAATACTTCAGAGAAAAAGAGAAGATAAAAGGAAAGGTAAAGTCTCTAATTATCAGAAAAGAAATACACTGGAGGGGATAAAAAATAGAATTTGTAAGTACTTGCTCTGCTTCAGTTCACTCAAAAGGACTCTTGTGTAAAATGATTAATTATGCTGGGAGTAGATGAACAATATAAGAGAACAGACATCAACACTCTTAAAGAGCAAATGAGCAAATACCTGGACCAACTTAATGTTTTGAATCTGTAGGGTCAGATTAAATCCATCAGAGAGTGCTAAAGGAATTAGTCAATGAACTTCCATAGCCAATGGCAAGTGCTTTTATAAGACTCCATGGAGATCCTAGAACTGCAGTTAGTAACTTCACATCAACTATAGGAAAAATATCAGCTAAACAGAGATGTAACATGAATAAAAGTAACTATTATAAGTGCTAAAATGATTTTTAGGGCACAGAGCAAAACAAATGTTAGAGTTTAAAATGAGCTTATAAATTAGACGGGAGAAGTCATAAATATGATTTCTCTTGCCTAACAAACTTATTTTCTGGAAATATATACACAATCTAGGTGGCTTTTCCCTGCTTTTTTTTTCTGACTCAGCTCTTTATAACTTAGCATTTTACCCTCGTCAGCTTTTACCCAATCTGTGTTGATCATTATTATAAAATTACTGTATAGTCACAGGAGCAATGTAGAAAAACAAAAAACCAAAGACTTACATGGGTTTAAGGATGAATGGGTAGGCAAAAACCAGGTTCCATTTGCTTCTCAGGAGTGCTAGATATTCTGAGATGATGTGATCATCCAAAGTAGCATCACGTAATTGAATTACTGAATCATTGAAAACAAAAACAGTAGAGACTTTTAGCCTATAGTAGCATGCACTGTGAAAGCCAAATAGTATTTTTCTCTGGCCAACAAGATCCAAGCTTTCTAGTACCTGAAGGTCAGTGCTAATGGGAACAGTTTGGTTTCTTTCATAGTCAAGCACAAGGCAGCTTCTAAAAGGGTATATTGTTTAGAATTTGGGGATTTTTTTTGTCTTTAAAATAGTTTATTTATTGGGAAATTGCTTTTATCACATACATGGGACATTTGCTCAAATGGCGCATATGAAAGGCATGGACAGAGCCTGTAGAATTCTGTCAGAGAACAAAGGCAGAAGTACTAAAGAGCAGGTAGCAATATTTGAATGTAAATAAGAAGGTTGGAAGATTACCTATAAAAAAAAGTGTTGCATTGGGTATTTAGACCTATAGTAGAGAGCAGATGGATTTTGAAAAAGGAGCAGACGGATTTTTGGTTGACATGAGAAGAGAGCTGTCAAAGTACCAGCTGTGGTTGAGAAGAAAGGACAACCAATTAATTGTCTATGGCCTTTTTTCGGCAGATGTCAGGTTCTGCTATCCTTTATTTACAGAGGCTCAATTCCTAGAGAATACACAGAGGAAGACAGTCTTTAAAAAGTTGGGGTATTCTACATCTGGCACAACAAGAAAGCAGTTGTCTTACCCAAATAAGTGGAGACAAATAGAGAATGAATGGTGAGCTGGACTATATGAATCTTTACTGAGTTTTCCCACAGAACACTGGATAATTAAGCTGCAGTTTAATTAAGCTCCATTCTTCATATTTTGCCTTTCTTTCTGAATTTGAAGGGTGTGCATGTTTTCTAGTAGACTATGAGGCAAAATATTGGCAGGCACTTTTCAAACAGAATTATGTCAGAATTGTCTGGAAACTACAATATAAATTGCCAATGTATTAGAACCATCATCATTAAGGCAACAAATTATTTCAGTGTGATAATTCCCCACACAATGAAGTTAAGAACAGAAGACACCTGTTGCTTGGATAGGTGATGGTTATGAGTGGAGAAGTTGAATGGAATAATAAGGAATGAGAAGTAGAATAGAATTATATCACATTTTCACCTTTCTAGAGGCAATTATATAGTTCACTGAAATAACAATTGAATAATTAAGAATCTATTCAGAAAAATAGAAGAGCAGGAAGGTTGTAACTAAAGTTTCGTATGAAGGCCAAACACTACTATGAGTATGAGCCAAATTCCTCTCAAAATTCCTTATTCTTTCTTTGTAGATCTACTATAAAAAGGAGACAGTTACAGTGCTACAATTGTAAATATATCTCTTGAAGACCACACTGAGCAGGACATGGAGTATACACCTGCATAGTGTTTTAGTTAGGTTTTTTCAAACAAATGTGGCAGGAGACCCTGTGTATGAAACCGTGTTAGCAAACAGTGTGGGACACACAGGAGTCTGTAAAGCAGAGCAGTTGTAGATGAGGATTTAATGAAAATACTACAAATGTTTTGAATGTTTTTACTTAATGGAGATTTTTGAAGGTCATGGAGGTTTTTAAGTTAACTCTAGTCTTGCCCTGTGAACTGAATATTTTTTAGCAGTACACTGTCAATATAAAGGAACCAGACTGTAAGAGTTTCTATGACTGGAAGAACTGTTTCAAAAATACTTTGCTAGTTCAAACTGAAAACATAACACTCATGTACTTTTAGTACACTTCAGTTTGCAACACGGAGCAGTGTCAGAGCACATGGCATGAATTTGTTTTCAATTAAACTAAATTGAAGGTGTTCTTTAGCAGCCTACTGCATGCACTCCAGTTGAAAGTAGGTAATGAATCCATAGGACAAGAATAGAGCAATATCCAAAGCAATATCCAAAGTAAAAAAAAAATAAAAATCAAAACAAACAAAAGACCATGAAAGGATTCCCAGACCCACGAGTATACTAAGAATATCTAACCTTGCCTCCAGTTTCTCACTTTGTGGATCTTGTATAACTCCTCAGCACTTGCTGGAGTGAGGATGTTTGGTCAACCTATAAAAAAGCTATTGTACAATACCCAAAGATAGTTCAAAATAATGTCCTACCACAATAATTAGATTAAAGCAATCCTCACATCATGTAAGAAAAGCTTTCTTGCTAATTACAGCATGTTTTCAGTGTGACAGGGACACTTTACATGCCTTTACTGACAAACAAGAAGGTGACACTGGCTACTGAAATCACAGCTAGGTTCCTTTCTGACAGGTTGTCTTCTCCATAGATATTTGAAGCCAAGACATATCATAAGCTAGAAGAAATGACTGTGTTCACTTTCTAGCTTTACCTTAGGAAAGATGATGGGAGTTGATTCCAAGATCTAAATTCCCAGCTTCAGCCTCCTTCGGTTGTAACCTAATAAAAGTGATTTTTTTCCATTACTAGTTAAAGGCCATGAGCTTTGTACTAACCTAATAGTACAAAGTCTTGTCTGGACTTGCTTGCCCCTTGATAGTTTTAGCTTATTTTAACCATTCCCTAGGCATGAAGTTACTGTTGTCCATTTGTTTTAAATTAAAATCTGTGAATGACATCTATATTGAAGACCTGACAAACTGAAATAAACAATAAGCAGCACAAGAAAGTGTGTGCAATATCAAAACATCTCCCTGAAAAAAAAAAGGCATTACTCTTGGTTAATGGAAAAGGAAGGAGAAATGCTAGATACCACAGGGTAGATGAAATTACTTTTCAAATTCTTTCGGAATTCTGAGCTTGGAATCACTATTACTCTTATGCTGTTTGACAAAAAGGTTGGCTACTCTAAAACAATGTAAGTGTAGAAATCATAAAAAAATGAAGAATGACTGAAGACATAATCTTTCAAGAGTAGAAGAAAATACTTTGTTGTTAAAAAAAAAGGAAGGAATATGATGCTAGGAAAGTACTCAGATGAGTAAATATTAAAGCAAAATATATTAGACACATTTAATTGTAATTTTTAAATAAATGTAAAAAAAAATTTTTTTTTCTGATGACCCAAAAACAATTTTAGGTATAGGAGCTCAGAAAGAGTTACTTGTAGGAAGAGCTGCATAAAATAAAAGTAATTTAAAAAAGCTTAATTTTTTTTTCTTTTTAGACCTGCAGTTCTTTCAGGTTAATGTTGGTTTATGCCTAAAATCCTGTAAAATATGTAATTTAAGACAGGAAAATAATCTTTATTCATATATGACTTTAACCCCATTTTTCTCAAAAATTCTCAGTGGGGTGAGGGAATGGGTCAGAAGCACAGGTAGAGATTTTAACAGGTCCCAGTACTGGTGAATAATTTTATTACCTAGCTTAGATCATTGCATGTTGTCATTAATTCTGTTCTGAGTCTTACAGTTGTCCTTATTCTTTTACCAAGGAAAATTTTAATACTGAATGTAAGATTCCACTTAAGAGGAATAAATTCAGGAACTACAGCACCTAGAACTTGGTTAAGCACCACACTGCAAGACTAAATTCAATCAGCAGGTATTCTAAACAGCTTAAGAAAAACACCAGCAGGAGAATGTGGAAACTGAAAAGGGGTAAAACTAGCTAGGGGTATCTAGCTAGGGGTAAAACTTTGATTCAACCCTTTGATGATGAACTAGTGAAGTAATTTGTACAGTTCTCTGAAAACCTGGTTGTGCTTTATTGTTCTTATTTTTTTCCTTTGTGTATCTGGTACAAGACTCTCATGACTGAAACAGAATAATTTTGAGTAATTTCTTACATTTTTGCATGGTTACAATGCATTTTAAAGTTGTTTGGTAGGTTGGCTTGATTTATGTTTTTTTGTTGTTTCTTTTAGAATCTCTTTCGTTGTTTTATGCTACTGTAGACACAGATAACTGCTGTATGCTTTTCCATGTTCTTGTGGATGTCTTACTTTGCCTTCTGTTGACTACACAGCTACCAGATGGACCAAAAGGTTTCAGCATACTGAAAGCACCACTTGCTTCATCACTACAGATCTAGTGATGTAAATTGTTAAAATTTAAAGCAATTTGTTTATATAAGAAATTTTTTTTTCTGGTTCATATAAAACTACTTTTGCCTGTAAAAATTAAAGACAGATGATTGTGACCCTTGTTTCTGCTGCATAGTTAGTATTTCTTCCACATATTTAATTTCTCCCAAAGAACTTTACTAGGCTGCACACCTGCACACACTAAAAAAGAGCACAAGGGCACAACAAGAGATGGGGAAATCCCAGGAACTGCATCAGGAAAAGAAGACTCAGGAGAACCTAAGGTCTTGGGTCCAGAGGTAACTCTCATGTTATGATTCAAAGTGAATGGCTCTCCCATCATTTTACAGAATTTGGGGATTTGGGACACACGTGAAAGAACACCTGAGGATTACACTACAATTGTACTACAATGGGATGTTTAGAGGAGGGTAAAAAAGGAAGGAAAATGAAAGGGAGAAATCCAGGTTTGGAGGAAGGACAATCATGGGAAAACAAAGGACTAAGGGTGTAAAAGGAGGTGGCTGTAGCTGATCAGCACACTTTTCTAGACACACTCCATGCCTGAGCAGCAGTCTGTCCCAACATTATTAAATTCCATATCTAGTTTTTTTCCTGGTCAAAAGCTCTACTGAGTGCACATGTATCTATTGTGCCAGCAGCTGGAGTCAGACCAGTGTTCAGAGGCCCGAGTCTTGGTGATACCAGCACCTGGAATGACAGCAGGTATTCAAGCAAATGTGGAAACTGGCAAAGAGCAAGCAGAACTAGCCATTAGTAGGTGAGATGTCATGGGAGCCAGGGAAAGCCCATTTTCTCCAAGGCTGAGACCACTGGGGAGGCTGGTTATTGGAGGGTTGAAGGGAGTCCTGGTCAGCTGCTGGAGAAACTGTGGGGTCTGGGGTTTGATTCAGAGATATGCTTCCATGTTCGTGTGTGTGTGTATGTGTATGAGTGTGTGTGTCCCTATATGTGAACTACCTCAGAAGACCGAGGATCTGGGATGGGCTTCTGGATGGACTGCATACACAAATCCGCTGTGTATGTGTCTCTGTGTGGGAGCCTCTGGCCTTGGGTGTTCATATGTGCAGCAGCTTGCAAATGGAGTGACTGGAGTAAAAGGAGAAGATACTGATTCAGCTGAGTTTCTGAGCCAAGATGATGGAGGGTTCCACATAATACATATTCATATGTATGTAGATATGCATATCTGTATATGCATTTATATATTTTTATATATATATATATAAAAAATATATACATACCTGTATATATAAATGTTTCCCAGTAGTAGATCTTCATCAAGTTCAGCCAGAGGTGGAATGAGGATAAAGCCACTGGTGCACTTTGTGTGGGTGTGAGTTAAGGGCATCTGTCCATGTTGATCAGTGTGGCTGATGTGTGGCTATGTGTATATGCAACCAATATATGTAGTGTGCATGCTCAGCCTTGCTGCTGATTGGACCTGTGAGCACAGAGCTGCAGCAACTTTGCTTCTGTCAAACTGCTGGATTTGGTCTCCCACTAACAAACATCTGTTTTTATAACACCAAATATGGTCCAGGGTTTGCAAGAAGAGGGAAACACAGGTATCGGTGCACTGTGGATAATTGTTTTTCCAAATTTAGCTCCTTTAAAATTTACTAATTGTCCACAATGAGATTGTGATTTTTGCAAATTTTTGTTACATTTGAAAACTATTTAAACTTCAAAATGAACACAGTTCAAATTTTAAAGTGATTTTGTGCCCTCTTTCTCTTAACATCCCTGGGCCATTTGGACAGACATGACAAATTGACCAGAGCAAGTGTTTGATGTATCTGATACATTAAATAAGACTTGCTATATTTTTATCTGCTTCTTCATAGGATAGTATAGCCTTCAATGACTGTCACTGGACTCCCTTAAAATGAAATTAATTTTGTCACAGACATGTTTTGTTGCATCATAAAATTGAATAATTTTTCTACCAAAACTCACACCACCAAAATATTTTTGTGAATGAGAATAAAATTAGTCAAATAGAATTAAATTATTGAACTGTGACAACACTTTAAACATATTTTTCTCTCTACTCACTCAGATACAATTACTATAATGCTTATTGTTAAAATCCTATTTCATTTTATTTTCATGTTTTAGAGACCATTTATCTGATCATATATGACCTCTGAGTAAACCCAGTAATAAGACTCATGTGCAAAGCATTTTTTTTCATTATGTTTTTAGGAACATAAAATGGTATCAGTTTTACTACCGGTTAAATTTTCTACCTGAGCAAATCTATTGACTGAGTGGGTGGCTTTAAGGAAGTTATTCCATAGGAGCTGAATTCTGCTCCAGAACTAAAACTCGCTCCTTCACTATGATTCGTGTGGTCCTTCACCGAGATGGATTTAGAAGTTCCATTCTAATTTATTTCTTCATTCTAAATATCACTTTCAACTCTTGATTTTAAATGTAACATACCAAAGACCACTCAAAAAATAAAACACACACAGAAAAATATCCTCCTCCCCCCAAACCAAACCAACCAAACAAAAGAAAACAAACTAAACAAACCCTAAGAAACCCCCCAGACCCTAATTTACAAATATATTAGGACTGGCTGCTAGGGTCAAACCCAAAATACCAGGTGGGTTTTTTTGGTTTTGGTTGTTTTTTTTTTTTTTTTGTCATTTACAGCATATTATCTGAAGTAGTAAGAGACACCACATTTTGTCCAAAGTTTACAAGAACTTTCACAATATTCATATTACTGTGAGGAAAAGGAAGACGTATTTATTCATTTAGTTCATTTGACATCCTCAGGGAGCAGCAGGAAAGGGCTGCTCCAGAAAGGTTGCAGAGCCAGGAGCCACATGTCACAGCAAGGCAAGCAGGGTAGAGTGGGTCTGCTGATGACAACCAGGATCAGCCAACAGCTCTCTGATTGCCAGGTAAGACTACAGCAGTGATGTCCAAGATCAAAACAGGGAATTATGTCAATATGTCAGGATCACCGTTCAAGCTCAAGTGCGACACCAAAGCGTAGGGGAAGAGGGAAACCTGATCCACAAAAGGCTTCTCACAGCTCATTCTCACACAGAGATCCAAAGCTACTCCACAGTGGTGTCATATCATAGCTAGCCTTGAGCACCAGCAGCTAAATCCCTGTGGGAGAGGAGAATGCAAAGGGGGCTGTTGTTGCGCTCAAGGCTTTAGCAGACATTTTGGAGAGAAAATAAGATTAAATGGAATACCAGCATCCACCCAGAAGATGTCAGAAAAGGTAATACAACCCCCCAAAAAACTAAGGTACTCGTGATTTCTGCTCTCCCAAATTCTGGGGATCAGTTACTAATGTGATACAGCAATGTTCTGAAAGCTGTTGTTGATAGGAAACCTCCTGCAGGTTCCTTTACAAGTACTAAAATACTTCATTTGCATTGAAAAGAAATCAAAGGGCCTCTAGATATCCTTTGGATCGCTGAAATGAGAGTTGCAATCATCGTGAGTTTCAATCAAAATATTGTTGCTTATTTCCCTAGATCCACTGGGGAAATTTTTCCTTCCCAACAGCATAATTTGGAGATAGAAGAGATGCTTCTGGGAAGATGGGAATGTTTGATGCTGAACTATATTATGGAATTTTTCTCATTAACTTCGTTAGTAAGAAATTTTTAAAAGAAACCTGATCTTTTATTTTGCTATTTTTACCCTAGGATCACTGTATTTGAGTCCAGCTAACCTGAAGAATCTATATATTTGGAGTAATATTTCTGATTAATCAGAATATTTGTCCATCATCTGGTTCTCATTTAGGGAAGTGAGGGGCTGAGTTGTCAGGAGCATTGTGAAGCCTTGGGTTCATGAAGTGGTGTTTTCCGGGAGAATTATTTAATATGTTGCACGTTTTCTCACATATTGATCAAGAACAAACTTCTCATTAGGTGATATGGGAGAAGGAAACAAAAAGGCAAATCATATCTTGAAACAACCCCCAAAACATTTTTCAGACACTATTTATTATGTGTAAAAAAGAGAACATTCATCACTTATGGTTAATTCCTTCATGTTTAAACCAAGTATTTTAGAATGTATACTGAAACCAGTAAGTAATACATTTATCATATAATCAGGAAAAGAAACTAATTGAAAATAAAAGCTGTTTATTGAGTCTTTATTTACCTGCTTAAGCCAAATTTAACTCAAATCTTGCTTTATTTAATCTGATGCGCCATTCTTATTTATTTATTTGAGGGAAAATAATCTGAATGGAAATTTGCCTGCAAATGAACAGATGCCTAGTTGTGGCAATGTCCAATTTAGCTCAATTATAACTGTTTTGTGGTTAAAATGTTACATATTTTTTAAATAACAATAAATCATATTTTATGCTCTAAAATGAATAAAATATTTATGCTGAGATTGTCTCAGTATTTAATGACATTTAGTACAGACTTCAACCAGCTAACAAAACTCCTAGAACTAGAAGAGCTTTGAAGGCATGGTTATTGTCTTAATTCATATACCCCACCATATAAACATAAACCTTTCAATTACTTCTATCATATTTTTACAATTGTACTATGACGGTCAAATAAATACGCACATAAGCTAATACAATTTATAAACCCTTTGACTCTATAATCAACCCTTTAAATTCCATTCTAATACAATTTTGCTATAAACATACTAATCTATTATAAAATTCCACACTTCATTCTATGGTATGAACTATAAACTTTAACAGAAACACAAATATGATGAGCGAATGGTTTTGCTCTTTAGGTGTGTTTTTTATAGCAATTAATTAGTACAGGAATTAGGCAAATCCATCATGACAGAAATACTTCTTCATATACATGCATAATAGGAATGATGAATTAGTTTCTTTTTTTTTTCTCTTATGAGGTGAAACATAAATAAGTATATAGGTATTCTGTATTGTATAACAACAACAAGTCCCCCAATAATAATTATAATAATATAGGTGAAATACTTACTTGTTCCAAGGAATAAAGAAATAAAGAAAAAAATAATATGAAACTTCCAATGTCAAGAAAAATTATTCCAAAATTATTCCAAAATAATTTTAATTAATTTTTAATTAATTTTATTAGCTGCATTAACAGGTCTGCATCTGTTTTAATTAGATGGATATTTTTATTTCCAGTCACTTTGATTGCAACAGTAATTGGAGGTCATCTTACCTTAAATGACTGTCTTTATTAACCATTATATTTTAATCTGTTTTGTTATACTGTGTATAACTTCTTTTGAATAATTTCTTATTTTAAAAAATAAGTGCTTTAGCATTTGAATACTTCTTAGCATGAAAATGTCTGTCAACCCACATGGAAGAGTTTTTCATGAATGGAAGAATGTAATAGTATATCCTAAGAAGCTAATAATAGGCAATGAATGACAGATGTGGTTGGGAAATAAGTAGTTTTCTTATATTGATGTCTTTGAGTATATTAGTCCATTAGGAGAAAGGAGCAAACTGTTTAGTTCTCAGGAGTGAGATATTATTTCTACTATAACATTACATGAAGCTGCATGAAACTTTTAAAAATTAATTAAATTCAACTATTTAATTTAGATTAAATGTTTATTGTACACTTAATACATGACCTTTAAGATAAGATTTAATAAAGTTAAAACTATTTACCAAACTAATCTATTTGCCTTATAATTAACCAAACCATGCCAGCAATAAATGTCTTTTTGCTTTGTAATTGATAAATTAAACTTGCAAAGACTTTTAGGATTTAAATGGTGTTTAACAAAATAACTGTAGTGGGTTCATTTGGTATCAATTGATTGCCAAAAAAATTAGCATGTTAATTGGCATTTATTTTAGTATAGTGCTAGTTATCTAGTCAATTGCTAATTAAAATACTTAAACCATTCCTTTCAATTTATAGGAATGAAATTATACTTTTATTACCTACTTCATTTTAGGTAATGATTGGGCAAGTAAATTTATGTCCTTTTTTTATTAAACCTCAATGGTAACAAGTGATACTTTTTTAGTAGTGAGATAGCCTTTCATCAAGAGCACATTAATGACATTAGTTTGGCATCATACGTACTTTCAAACTTATCTAGGTCTGCATATGCACATGGTGGTGGTGACTGCTGCCTCCTCCTTATCGTGCTTTTCTTTCTCTTTCTTCCATACAATGTTTGTTTTTCTCTTCTGGAAAAGATGGCAACATGCATGCTACAGCAGGATGCCACAGCCTGTACATACCTCATCACCATGTATATACATCTTGGGGAAAGGTGAGGGCAACAGCTTGGCCTTCCCAGGCCCGGGGGCTGGATAGGAAAAAAAGCCAAGCTTTTGGGCCTGCAAGCTCTTCTTCATGTCTGAAATACAAGCAGTAAATTTAAGAGTTAAATACTGGGGAATAACAACAGCTCAATGTTTAAATAGATACGCATCAGTTAGGCAACTTTTGAAAGAAAAGACCGTTTATGTTGAAAAGAGATGAAGGGACAAGAAAAGAGAAAGTGGAAGACAAAGTGGAGTTAGAGAGAGGGAAACTATCTTTTTGGACAGAGGAGAGTTTGAAACAGAGGTCGTTTGAAACACAGATAGATTAGGGAGAGAGGAAAAGTTAACAACTAATCAGCCGTAAAACAAGTGTCAAGTAGGTTTCCACGTTTTGTACTCAAAAATCTGAATCTCTGAGGAGGGGAGAATTTTTTTTCTTTTGTCTTCTAAAAAGAGCATTGGCTTGACTTTTCTTTTAGAAATATTTGCATATTGACAGTAAATCGAGTCTTTCATAGACAGCGAAAAAAAATTACTGAAACTGCTGTGGAAGTGGTCTGAGGTTCCCTTAGAATTGTGACATGCAGAAGCTACCCACGGTCTGAGTTACACTTTACAGTGAATGGCATTAGAAACTAAAAGTTAGAAGAAACTGCCAGCACTTCTAATCAATATATGTGCTGACACAAATATCCATCATAACAGCTGAAAATTTCATGCTAAGTAAGTGCATAGAAATTACACAAAAGTAAATGGGGAAGGTGTTGGGTGGTTAGAATGCCAATTTTGTTAATTTCTTCTATTGCTCAGATTGCTAATCATGTAGGGAAAAACATCTGAAAACAGTGGTAATATATTAGCAAAGTGGATCAGTGTCTAAAACCATATATAATAAGAAGGAACTTTAAAGGAAGGAATTCTTTTACCAAGACAAGGTAATACCGAGGACAAACTGGGGATCTAATCTAGAGAGATACTAATCAATAGGCTAATTATTTGAATAAAGATGGCATTGGCTGCTCAGATCTCATATCTGTTTTGGTAAACACAGCTCTGCCTTGACAGATAAGCTGAAATTTTGACTGGGGGAAACCAGTGATTATAGAGTTTTTCCTTGTTTGGTGTGTATTTTTAATAGAAAGGTCACCTCAGAAGTCCTCATGGAAAATAGCAAGAGTAAAACTGTTCTGAGGGATAGAAAAAAAAAAAAATTAAAAACTCCCAATTCATTTAGGAAAAGAAAAGCCTTTTTCTTTGGGGATATTTCAGTTTGTCTGAGTGGATATTTAAATTGATGAAAGGTCAATTTAAGATTATGGCTTGGTGCAAAATATAAATTTATTGTCCACTAATGTTTTGAATATTGGTATTATTTAGAGGAGGCATGTATATGTATCTTTGTCCAGTCATCTTACCAACTGAGGAAATTGAGAAGAGAGCATAATTTTTACTTATATCACATATAAAGCAAATAACATTAATAAATAAGAAAAAAAACATGAAACTGTGTTTGTCATATAATATTAAAACAATAAGTTGGATTCTATTCTTTTTTACTTTTAAGATAATATAGGGAACATTCCATGAGTTTTTTTTTAAGCTGAGTCTTGATAGGCTTAGAGTAAATATTACAAGATTTAATGCAGAGACGTGAAAGAGTACTATGGTCTAATTTTCAGCATGCATATGCAAATATATCTGTGAACATGAAAATGTAATTTGTCATGGTGTATGCTATATGTATGTTGAAAATATATATGCATAGTTAAATAAACCATTCAAAATAGATCATGGGAAAATTGTTCAGCAACCTGTGGCTGAATGGTGTATAAATTGAATTGCTATAATCTTTTATGTCCTCACTTGTGTTTGAAGTGGATGCACAGTCTTTGTTTACGTGCTCTTTCACAAGATGCATCATCTTGGGAAGAAAGATTTTTAGTGCTTAGTGAAGTACCGTTTTCAGCAAAGGGCTAACAGCAAATAGTACAGTGATTTGTGAATTACTCAGGTTCCATTTTAGTAATTGTCAGGAACTGAACAACTGTTTCCTGTGCATACTAAAGTTCAGCCAAAAGGATTTGTCAGGCAAATCAGCTGACAGAATATTTCAGTAGCTGATTCTCAAGGCAAGAAGAACACAAGTGAACTGTGCCGGATGCTAAGTGTTCAGGAAAACACCGAAATAATCTAATAATTGTTATGCAAATTTGAGGAAAAAAACCCCTGATACTGTAACAGCCAAGTTAGGAATAAAGATGAAATGGTTTCTTTTTTTCTGTCAAGCTTTTCCATCATGGATTTTATGGCTTTCAGGAAAAAATACATATACTGTTAATGCACAGTAAAAGATATTTTTAAGCTGTTGAAGAGTCAATAATATCAATTCTTGAAAATCTTTATTTACCTAGCAAAATATTGCAGTGTTCAGAGTCTAATGTGCAGTAAGTAAGACCTACTTGTGCAATAGCAGAATTGATATTGGTCTTAGGAGCAAAATATAAATCTGAGCAACATCACTATGTAACTGGATTTACAATGCAATAACTTTTTTGAATCTCTATGACTGTTCCAAAATATGAAAGATACATCTCAATTAAGTATAATTATCAGCCAAGCAAAAGGAGTACATCAATTTAAAACATGTTAGAAATTAAAGGTCAAATCCCAAAGTATTACACATCAAAAATCATAGTTGACCATGGATAGAGGGAATTTAGCAATGGTAAAATCAATTTAATCAATAGTCCAATAAAATGGACATGAAAGTGAAGACATGGATTCATCCCAGTCTTCTAAAATCCGTGATAAGGCTGTGGGGTGGTAAAATAAACTAATTACCACCCTGAGAATTTTACAGGCCATAGTCGTTGAAGAGGTTTGGCTATGAAGCTGAGGATATTAACTTCAAGTGAAATAGCTGTCCAACTATGCAGCAAACGAAAACAGATATGAAATTTGTTAGAGAAGTTGCTTGTAATTATTATTTATGTGACACCACAGGGATGCAGTAGTTACAACAGATGCCAGATTAAGCCCCCAGATCAAATGTGGGAACTAATTTGTAATCCAAGTTTTACTTCCAGTAATAAGAGTAGAGGGAAAAACCCTTTCTGTTTTACCAGACATTCAAGGGACTAATACACTGAGGTAGTTTTATTACCTATAGTTTGGTTGTTTTCTTTTTCTACTTTTTTTTTTTTTTTTTTTTTGTCTGGCAGCATTTTGTCTTCTGATTCGTATTTGCTTTATTCTATTTTTTTGGGTTGTTTGGTTGGAGGATTTTTAATATTTTTATTCATGTTTGCCAAGACACATTCATTTGAACAGAACTAGCCCATCCATGCCCTAAATTTTTGTTTTTACTCTATTGTTTGGATGTCAGCTGCATCTATAATTATTCAAAACTAATGCACTCAGTGCACAAAACTACACCTTCTGTGTAAAACATTCCTGACAATAAATGATCTTGTGCGCATTCTTGTGTGCATTAACTATTCAGAAATTCATCTGATTAAACATATCTGCTTTGTTATTAGGGAGAAAAACAAACAAACAAACAAGATTATATGGCCACAGATTAAGCATATGCATTTTAAAATTCAAACAAATAGTTCTTTTTCTTTTACCTAATTTGTGTTGTGCTATTAAAAACACACCAATAAAATACTATGACAAAAAGTTATCTTTAATCAATTATATTGCACAAAAATTTAATCCAGAAGTAACACTTCTGAAGTCTCTAGAAAACTTATAGTTCTATAGTGATTGGAAAATGCAATTCAGGGTTGATCAAGGCACATTGAATACAAATAATAAAAGTGATGTTAGTAAAGGTTGGTCTTAAGAAAGAAAAAGACAGAAAGAAAAAGAAAAAGAGAAAGAAGAAGTAAAAAAAGAAAGAGAAAGAGACAAAGAACAGGAGAAAGAAAAAGAGAAAGAGAAAGAAAAAAAAGAAAAAGAAAATACAAATAAAAATAA
>JAYRBT010000001.1:62162362-62190134 GCA_036023395.1 Myiotriccus ornatus | reverse complement strand
GCTTAGAGGAAGGAGTTCGGGTCTTTTCTCATAACTCATCCTCAGCAAAAGACCCTTGTCTCATTTAAACTGGGACAGGCACATTTCTCAATTCCCCCTGGTAAAACTGTTCTTTCTTGTATAAATAATGAACACTCACTGGAGAACCAACTTGAAACTATTTCATTAAACTCGTGTTCAACACTTCCTTCTTCAATTTACTTTTAACTATCTCCTTAGTTTCTGTGACATACTGGACATGTGTTTAAATGGGAAAAAACAAAGTGTCAGCACCTTTCATTTTTATGAAATGTGATTGAAAGGTATAGTAAACAAAATAATCTTTTCCTTATAGATAAAATCAAATGATTGTTAACTATTTTAAAAACCCACCCCAAAATAATGACAAAAACCTAAAACCCTAAATCAAACCAGCAAAAACTATGACTTATTTTATTTGTGCTTTTTAAATTCATAAGAAAAGACCTCAAGAAGCAACCTATATTAAAACATACACAAATAGCAAAGACTATTCCTAAAAGAATATTACAGTTGATTATTTCATCAGATCTTTTTGTATTCATTTTCAGTAACTCCTTATTTCCTTACTCTCTTCAAATTTTGGTGGTAAACTTTCTGCATTTCAGTCACTGATAATGAAGAATTCACATTACAAAATAATTACAAATCTCTGGAGAGAAGAAAATTAAGTATTCCACCAATTATTAAAGGCAAATTCACAAGAAATGACAGGTGAATTGCTATGCCAGGTGCTATTTTCTTGGTAGCAGGTGATCACAAGAACCATTAAGCTAGTTGGCATCCTTTTACCTTAGGTAAATGCATTACTTGGAGAGCAGAGGACATCTCTACCTTGTTATGTACTACTACATATTTACTACAGTTTCTGTAAGTATCAGGTACTCCATTACGAAACTGAAAACCAAAGGTTTGTTTCTACAAGGCTGTATTTTCCATGCCGTTAACCACTTCAATGTGTGGTTCTTATTACCTAAACTGATGCATTTCAGACCTCTAATATGAGTTAGGAAAAATTTACTCCACAAGTGCTCTAATGACTACCTTACAGCTACAGCAGGGACATCTTGCTCCTGTGCACGTATCCCATCATGAGCTGGGGGAGGACACCCAGGTTTTCTCAGGTCATTTATGCAAACAGACCCAAATCAGAGATTTGTTGTGTCAAATATCAGAGATATGTTGCATCTCTGTTCCAGCGAAGAGGACAAGACTGTGGTCCTTCCCACATTGATAATCCTCTGCTTCTACACTGCAGTAGGGCCTTTTACTGGTGTTTCTAATACCATTACCCAATTTCCCCAAAATTTGATTTACTGCATTACATTTTTATCACACTCTCTTGTCTGGGTCAGCCTCTCAAATGTTTAAGCACTGATGATTTAATCAATCATCATCTCTTCCATCTGCTACTGCCAGTTCCTTCTTCACATTAATTTTGACTTCTACTTTGCAGGCAGAATTGTTTGATTCTTCATGTAACTTTCAGGTCACCGATCTTCAGAAACATGTTTATGTCTTTTTGTCAAGCATGTTTGAGGCCAGTTTTGGGGAGTCTATTTCAAAATAGGCAGACTATCAGAGGGAAATTTACATGTTAAGTAAAGTTAAAAAGGCTTAGGCCTCCTCATGAGTTGCAGAGGAAATCTGGAAGACTATTAAAATAAATTTAGACTACCAACTTAAAGACCATTGATCTATTCAAAGGTAGATGGGATGAATCCAAGGTTTTATGAATACAGACCAAAAAAATTTTGAGCTTCTAGGCTAGGCTAAGCAAAGCAATGCACAAGTGAAGTATGCGTTGCTTAGTCACTCTTCAGAGAATTTCAGTCTCCTATTCTATATATGAATTACTTTTTATAGTCAGCTGATTTGGAACATCTCATCTTTTTCTCTGTATTTGTATTAATCAATCTGAGAGAATTTCTGAGTTTCTAGAGTATGTTATACATGACAGCCATGTCCCGGCTCCATAACAGAACAAGGCTCTTAGTTTAAGAGTTCCTTTTTCCTGCTTACTGATTTCTACTCACGGTAAACTGAGACATTCAGACTGAAGGGGCATCATGCTGTTTTCCCTTTTTTAAAATTTTGAATATCAATACCTGTTTTTTCCACACTATCTGTAGTTTCTTTCAGAAAGTTGCCAATAGGAGTTTTAGTGGGGCCTATATTTTTTAGGAACGGATACATATTTTCTGTCTCTAAATACATGAGAATCTGGTGTAGAATGTTCTCATTCTCTTTCTGCATTTTTTCCATTACTTCTGTCTGAAGAGGATAAAACCTTAATTTCACTCCCTTCTTTGCCGAACCTTGTTTCATTCAGATTCTATTGTGGATCTAGTCTGCAAGCATTTAATATACCAAGAGATAAATGAAATATACAAAATAGACTATTTTAAAATGTAAATAATACTGGTACGCAACTATATACTGGGAAGAAGGTTAAAATTATATTTTAATACTAGCTGAAAATAAATCATACATACACTTTCCTGCATTCATTGAGAAGATTACAATCAGAAGCAATAGTAGGTGTAGAAATATGAGCAGAAAAAAACCCAAATAAAACAGTTTCCCATTTCTTTCTAGTAGGTTATTCCATTTAAAGAACATCTTTACACTGCTATACAGAACTTTTTTTTTCACCAGTGAAATAAGGTTAATACTTGGTAATGATTAAGTAATAAATCCTTCAAATTATTATACTTTATTAAAAAGGTACAAATTAGTTCAAAAGAGGTCTAAGCTGAAAAATAGGCTATCTTGTGTTCTTTAATATTTTTATAATCTCAGGTACAATATTCTCTTGCTAGTCACTATTTGCTAACCACTATGTTGTTTCCAAGAAAGTGGAAAACAAATAAACAATAGTCATAATTTATGTATGGATCTATTACATTTGTGCCCAATTGCTGTTGAGCTGCATAATTTATGTTGTCTATGCTGGCAAGTTTTCCTAAAAAAGCTTGTTTTGGAGCCACTTTCATAGCATATAATTGCATCATTGATGAGACTGGCATGGAATAAGGGAAAACTGCTGGCTTGTGCCCCAAAGAGTGAAAAGAATTTTAAAAAAATTAAGAAAGGAAAACAAAAAATCATTGTTACTTGAGAAGAAAAAACAAGATACGCTTTGAATGAGAAGTTAGTGTCCAGTTTTCAAGATATTACAAAAAAAGAACTGAAGAAAATAAATACTCTTGGGGGAAAAAAACAAACAAAAAAATTCCCAAACAAACCAAAACCTCCAAAGGCTCAAATCAAACCAAAAAACACCCACAAACCCAGAAACAAACAAACACTCAAAAGAAACAGAACAACAACAGTTAATGTTAAAACAGCAAATTTCTATTTCTTTCTATCTACCTCACATTTACTTTTAAATAAAAATCTGTGCTATTGACTTTGGCATATCGTCTTATTTGCATTTTAATTCAGGCAGAGGCATCTCTGTAATAATTTTAAAGAACATGATCATAAGAGGCTGCTCTCAATTACTTCCCTCCCCAACCTGCAGGTGTGCCTGGAATTGCTGTGACTCAGGTGGAGGACCTTCCACTTCGATTTGTTGAACTTAATGAACTTACACTGACCCACCTCTCAAGCCTGTCAAGGTTTCTCTGGCTGAGAAACCTTCTGAGTGAGAATCTCTTCCCTCCACAATGTCAGCTGCACCACACAGCTTGGTGTTCTCAGCAAACTTGCTGAGAGTACACTTGATCCCACAGTCCATGTCACCAACAAAGATGTTTAAGAGTATCGACTCCAGTACCAATCCCTGAGGGACACCACTCACCACTGATCTCCAGTTGACAATGAGCTGTTGACCACAACTCTTTGAGTGAGGGCATCCAACCAGCTCTTTATCCACCAAGCTGTCCATGCATTAAATCCATGTCTCTCCAGTTTAGTGACAAGGATGTCAAGGGGGACAATGTCAAACACTCTTCATAAGTCCGGGTAGATAGTGTGAGTTGCTCTGCCCCTACCCACCAGTGCTCTGGCCCTGTCAGAGCAAGTCAGTTTTTCAGGCATGGTTTCCCTTTGTAAAGCCATGTTGGCTGTTACCAATCACTTCTTTGTTTTCCATGTGCCTTAACATAGTTTACAGGAGAATCTGCCCCGTGATCTGGCTTGCTACAGAGGTGAGACTGACTCATCTGTAGTTCCCCTGGTCCTCTACTTTTCCCTTTTTAAAAATGGGGGCTATATCTCCCCTCTTCCAGTCACTGGGGGCTTCACCTGACTGCCATGATTTTTCAGAAATTATGGATAGTGGCTTAACGATTTCATCTCCCTCAAAACCTGTGGATGAATCTTATTGGGTCCCATGGACTTGCGCACATTCAGGTTCTTTAGGTCGTCTCAAACCTGATTGTGTCCTATAGTGGGCTTAGAGTGGCAGTCCCTGTATTTGCCTTTCTCAGCTTGGGTAGTGTGGCTGGAGCACTTGTTCAACACAAGGCTGAGGCACAGAAATCACTGAGAACCACAGTTTCCTCTTTGTCTGGTATAGCCAGGTCTACCATTTCCTTCCAGAGAGAGCTCACATTATCCCCATTCTTTCTTTTCCCAGCAACATATCTATAGAAGCTTTTCCTGTTATCCCTGACATCCGTGGCCAGACTCAATTCTAACTGGGCCCTGGCTTCCATAACCTTGTATATTGGGTCTGGCTGAGATGGTGTTCATTTCCTTACAGTAGCCCTCCCTGTACTGTGCTTTGTATTGGTAGCTAGAAGAGTGTTGATAACACAATGGTGTTTTGGCTACTGCTGAGCATCAGCACTGTAACATTCCTTCCTCAATTGAGGGCAATATCCTGCGGGGGACCCAAGTAGGCCAGCTGACCCAAACTGACCAAAGGGATATTCCATAGCATATGATGTCAGCTCAGATATAAAAGCTAAGGTAAGAAGCAGGAAGGCAGGCACTCATTGATCTCCTATGGCTGCCTGCTGAGGAACCACTACATATGCTGAAGCTCTGCTTCTAGGGAGCGGACAGTCATCGCTGCTCATGGGAAGTAGAGAATAAATTGTGTTGTCTTTCTCTTCGCTTTTGTGCGTGCAAGCTTTTGCTGTGCTTCTGCTTTAATAAATTGCCTTATCCCAACCCATGAGCTGTTTTCCCTCTTCCTCTCTCCCTTGTCCATCTGTGAAGGGGGGTGATAGAGCAGCTGGTGGGCACCTGGCATCCAGCCAAGGTCAACCCACCACAACTTGTACAGCTTCCTGTACAATTTCCTTATATTACTCCCAGATCACATGTCCTCAATTTCCCCTCCTCAAAGCTACTTTTTTTGCTCTGAGTTGGCTCAGCAGCTCCTAATCCATTCATGGAGGACTTCTGGCATTTTTTCCCAGTTTCCTTCTTGTCGGAGGACAAGACAGTTGTGCCCACAGTTAGTGTACAGGAAGGGTTGTTTTCAGTGAAAAATAAATTCTATGTAAATGTGAATTTATATAATATTTATCTGAGTGCAAAAGGAACATTCTAATACTGTGACTGAGGTCATATGCAGGACCATTTTCTGCAACACAGGGTGGACACATGGTCATACAGCAACATACACTCATGTCTGGACACTGGAACCAATTTCTTCAGCAGCAGCAACAAGAGTGTGTATGTACACTGCTGGAAATACAGTGCCCTACAGCAGACTGGACTCCAGCCCTTACCCTTGTGTCACAGCAGTGTTAATGTACATATATTTCCTGTCTTTAATATAGAATAACTTACACCCTTAAAACTGAGCCTTCTCAGACTTAACAGTTTCTAGCAGTGGGGCATTTTACTCACAAGCAACTGTTGTTAAAATATACATCTATGATCTGTGATACTATCCACAGTACATGATAGCTCACCTTAACATGAGACACTCACTTTAATAACCATTCTCTGAATGTATATGGTGGACTTACTTTTCCAAAAGAAGACAACAAAGCAATTACTCTAGCTGCTCATCTCCAAAGGCAAAGAACTTATAGAGAGACCTGAATTTATAAACAGATCCCACAATTGAATAGCCTCATCAGTTTTAAATAAAATGTGCTTTCTCATAGATTGCCCCAAATATCACAAATGTGTGTGGGGGGTGTTTTTTTCTTCCTCTCCCGCCCCTTTATTAAATATGTTTTATTTGCATGAACTAATTAGCAACTATTCTAAAAAATTAGAATGTGCAACAGTGAAGCATGCCTTGTTAATAGAGAGAAACAATAATTTATCACAGGTAAAGGTTCAAAAGCAAAGTTTAACCCTGAATAACAAAGAAAAAAACCTCGGTTTCTTCTACTATTGGATCTTGGGCCTTGTTTGGTATTTTTCTTAGTGCAGATAATATGTCTTGTTCTTAAGTGTAACATTGTTGTGACAAAGTTAATTTTCTGATGTAAAATTTACTAGCATTTAAATTAAAAATATAAAAATTAATATTAAAATTTAGTATTAAAATCTACTACTATTTAAAAGTGGCCTAGTGATTAAGAGTCATTAAGCACTTGGGGGTTTTTATATGATGGAAAGGGAATTGAAAAAAAGTATGCTACAGAAATGGAAATGGAAAAATCATGCTATATTGAAAATAAGATTAATCAGTAGAACAAGACAGAAAGAACCCCACTCTTTTCATCCTCCCTACATTTACCAAAATCTGCACTCAAAATGTTGACAAATACCCAATGACATCACTAAGTTAACAAATACTGTTGTTATCCACTTGCCCTTATGCTTTCAAAAAGAAGGACAAAATCCCCTCCGTTTTCCCCTAATCCTGACTGTCATATTGGTGACCATGAATGAAGAAAAAAGATGGACTTCAAAAGAGTTGGGGGCTCTTAAATTTACTTTTCCTTTTGTGTTCTGCTTTTTTTTTTTTTTTCATTTTGGAGAAGGGAAAAAGAAGTTCCATCAGTCTGTTGCAATCTATTAATTCCAGAAGGAAATATACCTTTACAAAGGCTACACTTGTAATGTATATCTGTACCAAAGAAGAAGCCTTATGTTAAGTATCATGTTGCAATTATCAATTAAATTAATAATATGCTGGAAAAACAAAGGTTTTAAATTTAAATATAAAAAAAATAAATTGGGAAAATGACAGATCAGTAAAAGCTCTCTTAACAATATAAAAAAAATTAACTGCTATCAATTTTATTTCTGCATTCTTTGGCTTGCATATTTTCATCCCTGGATGTTCTTGCTTGTGGCTAATATAAATTTGATTGTGAATGTAAATAGATTTGAACATGGTTGCAGGAATTCCTATAATTCCAGATTATTTGTGATTATTAGTTGCATAGTGTGTGGAATATATTCGTATTATTTTTATTTTAGTTGTCTTCATTAGAGCTAGTTATTGTAGAATCTTTCTTATCTCTCAGGAATAATTTGATTACATAAATAAGAGAGAAGATCATGACCTGGCTCTTTGTGATAGAGGAATATTATATTATGGCTAACGAACTCCATGATTTTGGCTGAATATGCACAAGCACTGTAATGACTGAACAGTCATATATTGACCTTACATGCTATTGGAGGTGTGGTTATATGAGAAGCTTTAGGTACAGGAACACAGTTATTTTATGAATTATCTAGGCAATAGACCAGTCGAAAAGGTCAAAAGACCTTTCTTGGGAGAAAGAACAATGAATACTGAGAGTTTCCACGGTATCTAAACTTGTACTTATATGCACAATGAAAGTAATAATAAAATGGCTAGGATTTTTTTCTTATTTTTCATGCAAAAGCAAAGTGGCATATGGCATAGTTTATTCCAGAGTGATGAACAGAACTGATGAGCTTGTCAAAACAATTTTTTAGATCCCAGTCTGTGAACATTGCCTTCTCATCACACACCCTTAATGGATGCTTGATACATATCACAGAGTTCTGGCTGTTGTGTTTAGTTACCCATGTAACAGACAGATAATAAAGTCATAAAAGATTTAGTTTGTGGGTTACTTTACTGGCAGATTCCATCTCATTGTCATTCTCTGACATGACAGGACATTAAAAAGGAAGATATAATCTTATTTTTGTTCTTCACTTAGATGCAAGAAATCAGACACAAATTGAATTGCAGTGTTTTGCACTCTAAATTGTCTTAATCCAAAGACTGCTTATCAAAATAATCAATTTGCTGTACAAATGAGCAATCATCACTTAAGTAAGACCATACTTTTCTGCCTTTGCAGACAGTAAGATAGGAGATCATCACAACCTCTTTTTTTTTATAGTTGTGCATTACACTTTAAATTGGTCTCACATTATAGTAAGAAGTTACTTATCTGTAGCTGTATATGTTGACTTGAAAATGTGTTACATATATAATATGCTGATATAGGATAAGGTAAGTGCTTTTTTAAAATTGTGACTTCCTCAGTTTCAATATCATAGTGGTATAAAATTCCTTCAATGTGGTTCCATAACTTAAAGAATCTATGATGGAATGTCCTCAAGAGTTGCTTTGATAATAAATAATTTTCAATCTTGATTTTAATTTACAATGTCAGTTTCTTTTATTTTTTTTTCTTTTAAATATTGCCAACAGTAGCATAATGCTTTTATTTTATAATTATGTTATTTGCACACTTCATATACTTTTTCTGATGTTATTCTCTGATCAATCTTCAGCAATCCTTACTTAAATTATGAGTAAACAGTACTGAATAACTTTCTTTTAACTTTCTATTACAATCAATTGTAGCTGCAAGAATCGGCACCTTTTCAGTCTATTTATCTTACGTCTTACAAATAGAAAACATGAGCGTCTTCTTCTCAGTTTTAATTAATTTATTGATCTTTATGTCCTGATGTAAGACAACTGCTAAGGTTAACAACTGATTCATTACTGCATTGAATATTCTGTAGGCAATTAGGTAATGTGATAGACTGTATTACTAGGTTTCATAGTACATCTACAGTAATAATGCTAGGTCTTTTATGAAAAATCTAATAATTTAAATACTTTATTTAGTGAGAAAATGCAACAGAAGTCAAATTACATATTTTAATTTCTAAAAGCTATTGATGTTTTTGTGAGTTTACAAATGGAATTATTTGAACTGACCATTTTATGAAATGATTACTTTCACCATGTGACAATAATGCACACAATTACAAGTTTAAGGTTCCATGGAAACCTTTTTTCCTCTTATTACAGATGCCCTCAAGTATTTTTATACTATCACAAAGCTTAGAAAAATAACCAAACTCAACCAAACCAAAACACGAAAAACCACACCCCAGCCCCAAATATTGCTGTACTAAAGCAAAAATTAAACAACCCCCCACAGACTTAGAATAAGTGTAGCAGAATCCTTTAAGTACTTCTTCCCTACCGAGTCTCAGTTTTCTGTCAAAAACTATGTATTTTGCCTTCATTATTACCCAGCCTAATGTATGGGTCTCATACGGCACACAGCAGGTTGTCTTGGATGTTAGTCAAGACAGCTTTTCATCTGTGCATTAAGATTTCAGAAATAATCATGCCAGAGGGATGGACAAAAAGGAGACTTAACCGAGACAATATATATTCATTTGACTGTGTGACATTTCACTCAATTTAACCTGACAAGAAAAATATTTAGGAACTGAAAAAAGACACTTTTTCTGCAGAGAAAAGGTCTTAATAAAGGAATAAGTAAGTGAAATTTTCTTATGAAAAGCATTCTGTCATCCACTCCTTATGCCAACATAGTACATATTCATTGCAAGGCAGGAGAAAAAATGAATCACACACAAAATTTGGACTAGCATGTGACTCTTGCACTACATCTGCATTGGGAATAGAAGCAGAGCTAAATAATGCACTCATGATGATTGCCAGATTTTTCTGCATAACAGAAGAAGCTATAAGACAAAACCATACAAAAAAAGAAACACAAGGAGAGATTGGACTAGATGACCTTGAGAGGCCTTTTCCAACCTTAATCACACAAAGTCTTTGTCTAAATTTTAAGGAGCATTGCCAGACATAACCTGGCTCTCCCAAAATATATAATATACATTATCTCTCTTTTCATAATTTCTAATTCTAGCAATTGTAGAAGTCTGACAAGTCACACTCTCAATAATGTATTCGTAAAAGTAATTTAGAACAGAATGCAAGTGCCAGAGTGAAGTCCTTGTAATACATAAAAGTGATAAATAACAGAGTAACTCATCTTATGGGTAGAGAAGGGTCTGGTTTAATGTTCCAGGTCATTTTATCACACCGTAAAGGTGCAGCTGGGTATAAATTCACTTTGAAAAAACACAGATCGAAATTAGACTGCATACTGAAATATATGTAAGGGAGAATGTGAAGATGCATACTAAGGATAAAAACAAAAACAGGAAAAACCCACCCAATTTTTACTATAAATATTGACATATTTATGAATGTTACCTAGAATTACAGTAGAATATGTAATGATCCTATAGCTCCCTTATAGTCATATGGTCCCATAATTTTTGTAGGGGATGGAATACCTTAAAAGCTATTCCTATGAGCCAGAAGAACAATGATTTACATTGTTTCATATTTTAAAATATTATTTTATATCTATAGAGGAATTTTTAATTGCAAATGTGCTTGCATTGGTATCCTTAAAGAGCATTACATTTCCTTCAAAAATCTGAAGAAGAAAATAGCCTGAATTTTGGCACTTTTGCTCTGAAACAGGGGCAGTAAGGAATAGTTTTCTCTACAAGCACTGGTTGGGTAGTTTTGTTTCTCACTTTGCTATTTCTTTTGTTCTGTTCCCTTCCAGGACTTTTACTCTTGACCCATAACCAGAAAAATAAATCAGATCTACACTGAGATGTCATTTTTACTTGTAGATCCAACTGACTTTTAAAATTAAAAAGTGGTCCAGAAAACAGTTGTTCAACTATAGAGTCTGGAACCAGTAGATGTTTTAGTAGCTCTATTAAAGTTGTTGTGTAGAGCCAGCTGCTTCTCTAACACTATTGTCATCTTGAATTTTAAAGCTTTCATATTACAGTATTGGGATACTGATCCTAAGTATCCCTGTTCAATATTTTCTCATACTGAAAGACACACCATTTTGGATTCATATAGAGTTTATGGTATTTGAAAGTTCCTGACTAAGAAATTTGCTACAGAGTTAAATAGGATTGCTCAAAATCTTGTCAAAAGTCAAACTGAAGTTAGATAGAGAAAACAAACTGTGAAGCTTCATGTAATATTTGGGATTGGTTTTGGTGTTTGTGGTTTTGACTTGTTTTAGGGTTTTTTTTCAAACTTTTTCCTTAAAAAAACAACAAATTAAAACATGATTTTTAAAAAATTATATGAACTTTCAAATTTGCATACAAACGAGAGAATAATTGTTTTGCTAAGATATCTAAGCATCATGGAAGATATTCTCTGGAACAGGACATCATCCAGTTAAGCAGAAAATTGTGAAATTAAAATTCAGCACTGATGAGGTATAGCAACAGAATTTCTAAGTAGACACTTAACATTTTATCATATCTCTTCTCATTTAAAAATAATTTTCCATTTTACTATAAATCTCAAGAATTATAATCTTTCCCTTATATGCATTTATAGAACTTTTGTGAAATAACTGCAAAAAGTTTTTTGTTTTTTCTTTTTCCGCTTTTGCAGATTTGGTGATATAAAGTTTAAAAGAGATAGGAAAAGTCAATTTTTAAAAATTATTATCCCTCCCATCTCTATAGGTTCTCTTTATAATCAGATATCGACACATTTTTATACAACTCCTGCTAGAAAGTGTTACCTTTAAAGTTTTTTTCCCTCTCAGGTATGATTTCATTATGTTGATAAAAGTATGAGAACATTCTGATATTATATATACATATGCCTCTCATGCTATCAGATACAGCATCTAAATGAAAAACATATACTTTTCAGTATGTGTATGGCATTTATGAAATTAAAGTGATAGTTATATCATCACAGTGCGTCTAAGGTTTTTAAATTAACATTTTATGATTGAATTAATTAGTAGCCATTATTGAACTGTGCAATTTCAATATTTGCTAAGAAATTAGTAGACAATTATGTTTTATAAAATGATATGTGACTAAGAAGAATTTATGCTTAAGCATCACTAAACCCCAAACCAAGTAATAAATAAAGGAAGGAAAGATTGCAGTGAATAAGAAAAAATGTTTTAACTATAAATACATTTGTCTTTCTGTTTTATACTGCTGCTCCTCATCATGATATCTAGGCCATTCATCATGACTCAAAATCCTTAAGAAATCACTGTAAATAAGGAAATCATGAAATTGACTATATATGTGTTTGTAACTGAAACTCAGAAATGTATTTTGCAAAATTCCAAACTTTATAAACCTGACTTCCATCCAGAATTCAATTAAAACCTTTTTTTGAAAAATAATTTAATGGTAGATAAGTTATAAAATTAGTTGTTAAAGTATTTTCATTTATATATAAATTTTGATACAATAGAAAATGGTTTATTCAACTAAATTCAAAAATAAGCATTAACTTCAAGTCTCAGCCTTACATAAAATTATCCAATACATTAGTAGAGAGGCATCTATGTCCTTAAGGGAGGTGATCCTTATGTAACTATCTTCTTACTCCTGCTCATTTACTTGATGCCCATATCCTCACTGTTCCCTCTACCATTCAGTGTTCTGAAATAATGAATCATCAAATTACTGAAAAAAATCTTTGCGGAAAGAGCTTCCACCATGTGCAGTGATTAAGACTGGCTTTTTAAAAGATACGAGTGTCTACAGTGTCCAACAGATTACATACAATGGAGATTTTATGATCCTTTTAGGGATTTTTTTTTTTAGGATTTGATGGTTCTTTTGGAAGAAAAACTTCTCTTTCTGTACTCTTCTTACTCTGAACTGAAAAATATTTATGTCTTATTCTCAGAGACTATACACATTTGACTCTTCTTACCAGTCCTCTGTTCTTGCCTACTTGGAGCTACTTGGTATGTGCAGCAGATTGCATGTTGCCTCACAAAGGACTAGCAGTAGCTTAAACTTGTGATCTGCAGTTACAAGAGGTTAATTGTTGCCCATATCCTTACAGTTCACTCTATCATTCAGTGCTCTGAAATGAGAGGATTTTACAGATTTTTCTAACTTCCTAAAGTAAGTCTAAGTCCAAAGAACATATGTTAAGTCTAGAAAATTGTTTACTTCTCTCCAGTATTTAGGTATAAAGCAGGACTAAATGAGAATTCAACAAAAACCCTTCTTAATTCACACTAAATAACACCTTTGGAAACAGTGAGGTTTTCTTTCATCAGGCACTATCCAAGGTGTTTGTTGTATCAGGTTTTAAGCAGCCTCTCAATGACACCTCCAGAAGAAGAAACACCGTGTCTCTCTGCAACAAGTAGATTTAACAAAATCACTTCTTACATTGTCTATTGGAGAACTATTGAATATTGAATATATTGAATATTGAAAATATTGAGTATATTCAATACAAAATATTGAATATATTCTATATATTGAATATATTGAATGTCTGGTTTTGCCCACCAGCCAGCCCACAGGGCTGAGGATGGTTTTGTCCAGGTGGATTTCCAGAGAAAAAGCCAATCAAAAGTTTCAGTACGCCTTTGTTAATTACATATTTAAGAAAACGGAAGGGAAGGCTGTGGTGTAGTTGAAATTAGGTAGCCATATAGGAGTGGTGGCAGGCCCCAAGGAGGGCCAGGGCCCCCATTATCCCCCAGCCTTGGGCCGGGGGCAGGTGTGGCACTGAAGCCCCCCTTTTTCTCCTGTAAGAGAGCAGAAAAAACCTTTATAGAAGAACCTGGACAAGATGTGCTGCAAAAGGAATTCTGGCAGAGAGATAACGAAGTATTCAAGGACAAAGCTGCAGCAGGAGAGAGAAGTTCGAAGTGGGAAGCTGCTTCTTCCACCCCCCCCCCCCCTCCCTTCAGCAGGGAAAAGACTGAAAAATAAAACCCTGCCACGTGTGGAAGTTTGTTGGGGTGAGGAGACCCCCATGCTGCTCGTGGATGAGCTTGTGGATGCATGAGACTGAGCTGAGACTTCGTGAAAAGTCTGAAATGAAACAGAGTCCTGCTGGAGATTTGTGACCTTAAGAAAGGCTTATGCTGGAGCGAGACAGCTGGGGTAAGCTTGGGATCTCAGTGAGAGATCCATGCTGGTGCTGAAGATTTGTGACCCTGAGAGACAGCAGAAAATGGAAGACCTGTTGTCGGAGAAGTCTATTAAGGATTGTTCTCCCGTGGGAAGGGACCCCACAGGAAACAGGGGTGGACTCAAAAGCCATTATCCTCTGTGAGTCTGTGGTGAAGATCCATGGTAGGCAAGTGTCCCCTTGCAGTCCATGGAAGAGAAGACCCTCAGGGACTGGATAACCCCCCAGCCTCCAGTCTTAGCCCAGGAGGGGGGTAGGCCCAGCCTTGAGACTGACACTGAGAGAGAGACAGAGAAAAATTCTAGCTGTGATGAAAAGGAGTTGTCGTCCTGAGATAACTGAGGAAGAGCTTTAGAATGCTGCAGAGTTATTGAAAAGACCTGGAGCTCCGAAAATGGAGAAAGAGACTGCTTCTCCTCCTTGAACTGATACAAAGGGGGGGAGGGGTATTTCTGTAAATATATAGTACTTTTACCTAATTAGAATTATTGTAGATGTAGTTCTTTAGTTTTTGTCTTGCTAGTAATAAATCCTAATATTATTCTCCCCAAATCAGGTCTCTTTTGCCTCCATAAACCTTCTCTCGATTTAGAGTAATTGTGTGGGGGGTGAGAAAAATTGACCCAGAGCAAAACCACAACATTTTTGGTGGAGAATGTGGGCAGAGACTGCCCGGAGAGGCAGAGGCCGAATCAAACCACAACACTGAACTACTGAATACTGAAAATATTTCTGGATCTGAAAATGCAGAGGCATAAGAAAAAATATTTGTTTCTTATTTTTTTCCTAGTACCTGTTTCTACTTTTCTACCCAGGATTTCCACAGGATCCAGGCATCCAAAGTTTCCATAGAAATGAACAAAACCATCTAGGAACGCCATTTCAGAAAAGAACTACTTCCAGCCTTGTGAACTAGTGGCAAAAAATGTACCTTTCTTTTCATCATCATCAACAGAAGTCTTTTTAAGAATGCATAGTTTAACACTTCAACATAATGGTGGCAGATGCAAGGCAGAAAATCTTTTACCATGCTGACAAAACTTTCAGATCTGAATGTCTATTTGAAAACATGATCTTTGGGGGAAAACAAAATAAAAAAATCCCAGTAGCCTGCATTTGGTTTCTGGAGTTTTTCTGAAAGTCAATCTTTTTGAAATTAACTGCCTGACCTACTTCTGTATGCCTCCTTTAAGTTCTAAAGGTAACTTGATGTATTACTGTCCTTTCTAATCAATAACTTACCTTGCCAAACCAACTTAAAACTGATTAAAAAAAAAAATCTTATTACATGAGCTGATTGTAATTGCCTTTTTCTTGTACAGTTTCCTTGTATAATATTGGGTAGAGGTTCTTTGGTGATCTATTGGAAGGGGGTAGTCAGGTGAGGATAGCGTCAGGTAGCTGCTCTAAGTAAAATTAGCCTTAATGATAAGGATGACACAAAATTGCTTTTGTACCCTTCACTACATGAGGAAATCTTTCTAAAAATGGGCACTTGGGACACTTCTGTCAGGCAAGGGATTTTGATAAGGACAGTGACTTGGATAAATCAGATAAATTGCAAAAATGAGTAACTGATTATAATTCTGTGTTTGACAACATTCAATATAATTCCCATCCTCTCTACTGAAGGTACCTGGATGACCAACTTAGAGGAAGATAAGTAATGTGAGACTCATCTCTTTTTGGAATTAGACACGCATATATGAGCATTCATTGTCATTAACAGAAAAAAGTAGTCACTTTTAGAATGTTAGTTGTCTACTAAATGCAGGTATAGACTTTAATTTGAAATTAATTATAGCATAGAAGTGTTTTCTCTTATTAAATGTAAAGGAAAACTTGGATCACTAATTACATGTAGCTGCAGTTGTATTAAAACTGCAGTGTCTGTGAAGCTGAGTGATAAACCTTACCCTGTGATTTTCTTATTCTTCCTTTTAAAATATAAAACTTGTAAACATGGAAGGTAAACATAAAGTATGTGGTTAAGAAATATTGACACCATACAGCCTTTAACAGATTTTTTTTGTTTGTTTGGTTTTGGTTTTTTGGGGGGGGTTTGTTGTTGTTGTTGTTGGTTTTTTGTTGTTGTTTTTGTTTTGGTGGGTGAGAGTTGTTTGGTTTTTGTTTGTTTGTTTTGGTTTTTGTTTGTTTTGGGTGGAATCTAGTGTCTAATGCTAAAAGACTAATCCAAAATATCTTCATATAACTCTCCTCCCCTCCCCTCCCTAGAACAAAACTATCTGAAGAAAAATTCTCCTTGCACATCTTCTTTTGAAATTGTTGGATGCCACTCAGAAAGAGTCCAGAGTTCAAGACTTAATGGTCTAATAAAAGTATGCAACCTGAAGTGAGACAACTGAAATGATACTGCATCATCAGTAAATTGAATCTTTGAGATATTCTATACATTACAGTGAACAATTTCAAATCCCGTCTTCCTACAGCACTCAAAGTGAAATGAAGCTGAATAGAACAAATCCTGATTTTTCACATTTGCTGTTATTAAAGAATGGAACAAAGTAGTGCCAAGGGGAATAAGAGAATAAAGCTATGGTTATTCAGTTGAGAAGAAAGTAAATTAATAAAACTAACCTCGTTTCTTTTGTACATGCTTTCAGTTGATGCCCTGGAGAACAATTCCCTTTATAGGAAAGAAGGGCGGGGAATGGACAATAGAGAGAGCCTATTGCTATATCTTGCCTCAGTCCTATTGACAAATTGTATATCATCATGAGATAATAGGTTATCATATTTTTTGTTTGAGCTATACTTTTATGTATCTTATGCTAGGCCTCCTGGATGTTCATTTTTCCCCATAGCTTTTCCATAATATTTGATGGAAACTTTTGCAGTCTCGTAGACTGTGAAACAGAGTTTAAACCATGGGAGGCAGGCAATGTTCATGATGTATCAGGGACCATGTAACTCAGACCTTCTTTTTTTTTTTAAACTAACATTCAGTAACGTATTATGTTTCAGATTCATGTGAAACATGAAGTCCTTTTTAATTTTTTCTCTGTGTATGCTAACACAATTGTACTTCAAAGAAAACCCTTGTGTACTTTGAGAAACTGAACCATTTCAGGATGGTCTTCTGCCACAAATCTCATTCTTCATTTAAGTAACCAATTAAGTTATGCCAGAACAAAAATTAAAGGTTTGCCCTAACTCATGTATTTAGACAACTTTTTTTAGAGGAGTAGGTTTTTACTAGATATTTGGAACTTGATACAGGCAGTCATGGAATTGATCCAGACCTGAATTACATTAACAGCTTTTTTTTTTGTGAGGGGAAAAAAAAAAAAAGAAAACCAAAAAGCATTCTTAACAGTGGAAATGTGATTACAGTAAGAAGAATGGTTGATGTCAGCCATCTTAAAGAGAGAGAAAAATTAAGAAAACTTAATATGCATATGTATGAAATGGTTCAGTCCAATTTTTTCAATATCCATGTGTAGAATATGAACAGAAGGGTAACCTCATCCTGACTTTTGGCAAAGATAGCTGGCTAAAAACTGAGTATTACTGAGGATCCATCTTGATATACAGTGAAGATATAAACAAAAAGTACAGCAGTTGAGAGAATTGCATTAATTCCACAGTATCTAGCTTGATGCAGTATCGAGCTTTCAGGCAAGGCCTCAAGCCTAAATCACATTCAGATAGACACCACGGGGAAGGAAGTATGCTTTATCCTCTTCCAGTGATACAGAAGAAGCATAATATTCAAAGGCCATTAGTATACTGAATAAAAATACAGTCTTTACATATTAATTGTTGACTTTTTTTTTTTTTTCCTGCAGAGATGTTAAATGTTTTCTAACAGAGAACATTTATCTCTGTGCTGTGGACAACATCATAAGTACATTCTTTCACTCTATGGCCAAGAGGTTTTAAAATGCTATTCAATATACATACCACTATTTTGTTTGTTAAAAATGTTCTTTCTTCCTTTTACTCTAAAGAGTAAATATGAATAATGTGATGCAATCAGGCAATTTTTTACTCTTCTTTCATTAATCTGTAAATTTATTTTTGTCGTTTGCATTTTCTGAGGTTGATAAATACTTTTCCTTGTAAAACATTAACAACAGAGCGATCCAGAGAGAAAGCAAACATATTTGAGACACTTCTATAATTTATCTTTGGAATTTGCTGCTATAACCCGAATTTCAAGCAATCATCTTGCAATTACTAAGAACTTATTGTAATACAAAAATATTTTCTCCTTGGTTTTGGTCTTAGCCCCACCAGTCAATTTACTTCTACCTTATATTAGTTATCTGTCATTAGCTAAGTGGATGCAAGTCACAAATTAGCATTTGGGAAATAAAACAAAAAACAAACCCAAATCAACCAAAACAAGATAAAAGAAAAAACACCTGAATTAAATGGATAACTTTATATACATTGCTGACCGGTATGTACTGGCAAGGAAGCTAATTAGGAAGCTACTGGGAGATATTTAAAACACAAACAAATTGGACATGTGATGAAACAATAATTCATATTAATATCTAAAGTGGCACTAAAGTGTTCCAACTGTATTACTTAAATAAAAATGTAAAAGTCTCAGCTCTGCGACACAGTGGATTAAAATACAACCTCCTTATGAAATTACCATGAAATTGAGTTGAAGCACATGCAGAACTAAACAGATTGCTTGGAAAGCATTCAGCTGCAAATCTGTTCTTTTTTTCAGGTCTTCTGAAATCTCAGCTGATTTCAAGGTAAATAGTTTCAATTATTTGCTCTGCTGTTTAAGCAAACTATAGCAAAGGCCACAGCAGTGTATATCTACAAGAGTTACTATTGACTGTTGAACATAGGATATCAACATTTCTCATGGGAAAAAGGCAAGAAGGAGAATCTAGATCAGCTAAACACAAGTCTTAACAGAGGAAAGTAAACTTAGGAAATATTCAGTGACAGTGTTGAAATAGTGCAGTGAAATGGATGTAGCCCTCACATAAATTAATACCATTAAAATGTTCTTGATTGCTCTAAGCCTGTCCTTTTTAAGATAGGTTATATGGAATCTATTTTTTCATTTATCTCTGTCCAAAATAAAACTATAACAGAGGGATAGTAGCCATCACAAGCTATTCCTGAAATTTTTTTCTCCTGAATCATAGGTATACATGTGAACTTAGCATCATCCTACAAAATTTATCAGGAATTCACAAAGACTGATGCTATCAACCACTTGCTGATCATATTTAACTTGCAAATTAATATTGGGGTTGAATGTATTTTGTGTGCCGTGCATTTTTCTTATATCCAGCAGAACAATTTTTTGAGATTGGCAGAAGAATTTTTTTTAATCTATACTTACCTCTATATAGCCTTGCTGTGATAGGTTCACCAAATGGTGCTATTAAATACAGACTTATGCCTTGTCTAATGTGTAGTTTGCCCTTACTGAAGCCAGCACGACTTCATTATGGATGAATGATGCCTGACCAGTCTGGTAGCATTCTAGGATGGAGAGTCTGCAACAGCTGACAAGGGAAGACTGACCAATGTCATCTACCTGGATTTCTGTAAGGTTTTGACACAGTTCCACATCTCTTATGTCCAAACTGAAGAGACATGGATTTGGTGTATGCACTATTTGGTAGATAAGGAATTGGCTGGACAAACAGTAAACTGAGCCAAATGTAAACAAAACCTGACACCGGTCACACTATCATTGTCCAGCTAAGAAAAGTTCATTCACATTAACTCTTACAACAATGAGTTGAAAATGTCATATCAGCATAAGTAAAATGCCACACAGATTGGTGTGAAATGCTCCTTTTTAAATTACTATTAAAATAATCCAAATATAATTAAATTTTGTGGAATATTAGAATATATCAAGTTCCCAAAGTTCCACAAAAGCTCAGGGCAGTAGTAATTTAATAAAGCTAAAGCAAAATTCTGAGGTAAGCTTTGAGTTTCATATTCACATGTCCTGTTGAAAGAAATAAAGAGAAGAGAAGAAAAAGTGTTCTTCTCTAATTCACTGATGGTATTCACAGATTCAAAACAACTGTCTGTGCCTCCAACATGCTGCTTGATTGCTTTTTTTTTGCTGAGCAATAATTTGACAGGTCCCATGATAAAAAATTATAAAAATCACTCTGTTAAGACTATTTTTAGTTTGCCTGTCATCCTAGCATCATCCTGATGAAAAGATAAATGTTAAAAAGGATTTTTTCAGATAACCACTAATGTCATTGGAAAGTAGACCTTTCAGATCATCATCATCCAGAACTTGTAGCCTTTCTGGTTCAGCTAAACATATATTTGCTGTTGAGTAAATGGCAATCTGCAGTCATCAGAGGAAAAAAAATTAGTGCCTCGATTAGCAGGTATGTTATGAAATTCCAGATATCAGCCACTTTTGACAGACTATTAAAAAAAAATCCTTTTAAAAAGAAGCAAACTAATCAGTTCAACCTGTGATTCTGTCTTACATGTAGTTCATTGAAGATATTTCCCCTTTTATTTTCTAAATCTGTGTTTATAGACTGAATTTCCTACCGAAGATCCAAATATGCTATGTATAAGCAAATTATACCAATTGCAGAAAATCTTACTATCTGGATAAGAAGGAACTATTTCATAATAGAACTTCACTCTATGATAACCAATAACGGAGTAAACACAGAGACAGAAGAGAATGAGTCAGTACATTTATAAGTTTTAATACAATGTAAATGACTTGCATTGGCAAGAATATTTTTTCTAACCTGTTCCTTAAGACTTCCAGTGTTGTAATTCCAAAACATAAAGGTCAATCATTCTACTTTTCTGGCTGCTAGAACACTTTCCTCTAAAGTTATCTTAATCTTCCTTGAGCCTATTGGCATCCAATTTGTTCCTTTCTCACCTAGGACACAGGTAACTGCTTTTATATTCATGATCTTTCATGATCTTTGGGAAAATAAATGTAAATGGAATTAATCCAGGTAGCATAAAGACCAATGGTGACTTCTTCAACTTAGAACAATAGATGGCATTTTGATTAGTTTAACATGTTAATTAGTGAGAATTTGGCAAGAAGGAGTTGTGCTTTAGATTTTGAGCCATATTCATTTATCTCTATCTAAATCAAACCTGTGGCTTGTTTACTCTGTGATTTTTAACATTATTTCAGTAACAAACCTTAGAGTAAGATTTACTGATCAGTTTATAAGAACATTCTACTAAAATCTGGCCTTGCTGAACCCTGAAGAGCTTCTGTACATCTGTTCACCAGGTACCAAACTGAATAAACATATAATAATTTAAGCTCACAGGAGCCTCTGGGGAAAAACATGTTTTATCATGCTTTTTGGGACAATTCAATGAAGGGCATGTAAGGGACCTTTAGTGAGTCTTTAATTTTTGTCACAACTTTCTCCTAAGAAGGAAAACCAGCTTCATAGAAGTCCTTTTTGTTTGGTTGGTTGGTGGGTTTTTGTTTTTGTTTTTTTTGAGGCAAGAGACAGTAATCCTCCTTGTTTTAATTAAAAAAAAATTTAAACAGAAGAATGCTTATTTATGAAAGGTGAAGAGTTGAGATTTGTCTCCATTCACTATTTTAAGTGCTCAAAGGCATTCTCCATGCCAATCACAGACAATTATATTCTAGAGAAGAACAGCATGAGTTATTTTTCAGTATGCTAAGGAATGATGAAACTGATTAGAGTAGGATTTGAAAGAAAATTTAAAAGCATCTTCCTGAAAGAATGGAAGAAAAAAGTATCAGGTACAATAATTGTTCCCGTTTTTAGAGGATAGCAATTAACATAAAAAACAAACTCAGACAAAAACGAGGAAAACTGGAGAAGTCAGTTTCTGTTCTGATTTTTGTTGTTGACGAGCTCTGGTTCCTGATCACCTGATCTGGTTCCTGATTACCCAACACCATGTCATGTAAAGCCTATACAATATTGAAGAGGGTGCAGCAGGTTCCCTATTTACTTTTGGACAAAACAAAACATTTAAATGGACATTTTTTATTAAAAACAAACAAAACCCCAAAACAAACAAACAAAACCACCAAAACAAACAAAAACAACAACAAAACCAAAACAATAACAAAAAAACCCTACCCTCCTCCTCCTCCTCCAAACTCCAAAGTCTGAATGTTTTCTTTTCCTTAGGTTTGGTTCAGATGCAGAAAATTATGTTGATGTCTAAAATGCTGATAAAGAAACAATTTCAGTTTCCTTAATTCACTGTGATCTAGAAAATGTTTTGTAGCTTCAACTATGGAGAATTCAATTCTAGTCTTCCTATGCAAGTTCAGGACCAGTCTAATGACAAACTTCTTACTAAACTGGTCTACATATACAGATAAACAAAAATTTATTTCTTCTGTTTATATTTCTAAACAAGTTATCTTGGATTATTATTTCTGTGTCCATAGAAACCAAAGCTGTAACACTGGTTTATTATGATTATTGGTCACTCCAGTTTGAATTTTACACAGTGTGAAACGGATAAAGGTATTCTGAGAACTTGAAAAGCCAGATGAATAGAACTCATGCAAGAATATACGAAAAAATGTATGTGAAAACACCTCTGTGCATGAGAAGAAGAAAGCCAACACTGAAATAAAAACTAAAATCTTGTTTTGCTTCAATGCACTACAAACTCAGCATATGCTATTTTTTTTTTCTAACTTATTATATAAATGGAAGGAAATTGCGGAAAAATATAGTATTTGTTGCACTTTGCTTGATTAGGGTTTGTGTAACATAATTCACCAATTTGCTATGAGTTTTGAGCTAGCTAATTAATTATGCATGCAATGCCAAATAGCAAGCGGAAGATGCTGTCTTGAAAATATACTGTGTGTTCAAACAAAATCCTATTGCGCAAAAACATAGTGATGTTATGTTCTGGCTGACCATGAAGCTGCTGATTTCAATTTTGTTGTGTTTGTTTTTTTCTAATTTATTAGAAAAATATGGGATTGACAATATATATAAAACTTAATCTTTCGACTAGATCTCAGAAACTGAGAGATACACACACACACACTAAAACTATTGATTTAGCTATGATATATAATATAGATCTATAAAATATAGATATAATAAACCATTTTATAGTATTGCATTATCTGCAGATATTTCTAGCACTAAGAACTTCTTTTACTTCCAGAATACCATTAGGTAAAAATTCATAATGAGATTCAACAAGACAAAGTACCTAGTCCTATGCTGGAGTCACAACAACCCCTATGCAGCACTACAGGCTGGGGAAAGAGTGGCTCGAAACTGGCCCAGCGGAAAATGACCTGGGGGTGCTGGTCAACAGCTGACTGAACATGAGCCAGCAGTGTGCCCAGGTGTCCAAGAAAGCCAATGGCACCATGGTCTGTATCAAAAATGATCTGTCCACCAAGACCAGTGACTGTCCATCTGAATTTGACACTGTTGATTCTGTATCTTGAGTCCTGTGTCCAGTTCTGGGCCCCCTCAATACAAGAAAGGCATTGAGGTGCTGGAACAAGTCCAGGGATGGGCAACAAAGTTGGTTAAGGGTCCAGAGAGTGAGTAATTTGAGGAGTGGCTGAGGGAGCTGAGGTTGTCTAGACTGGAGAAAAGGACATTCATGAGAGACCTTATTACTCTCAATAACTATCTGTAAGGATGCTCAAGATGGAGGTTGTTCTCTTTTCCCAGCAACTAATGACAGGACAAGAGGAAGGGGCCTCAAGCTGTGCCAGGGGAGGTTCATGCTGAACATCAGGAAGAATTTCTTCATTAAAAGAGTTGTCAAGCGTTGGAACAGATTGCTCAGGGAAGTGGTGGAGTCATGATTGACTCAACATGGTACTTAAGTTCTATGATTTAGTTAGCATGGTGGTGTTCAGTCAAAGGTTGGATTCGATGAACGTGGAGGTCTTTTCCAACCTCAGTGTTTCAATGATTTGATGATTCTGTGATCGTCCTGATTAGGTTTTGATGACCAGATGTACTTGTGGAAAGCAGGTAATGATATGAAAGACAGCAATTGTCTTTAGTCAATGTGCCTTTGAATTCAATGGGTAATTGGACCACTGTGTATGCTGAAGCGTAGAGCAACCTTGTCTGTTTTAAAAGTATAAGCAGTTGTCCATGTTCAGTTCATATTGCACGTCCTTGACTTCTCTTATCATGACCCTTCTGATCATATGAAAAAGCTCTAACAAATATTAATTGTTTAGATAAATATCTTCTAAACCTCCGTACTGCTGTGTCATTGTTTCTTCAGCCTTAAATGAGTGCATGAACCTAGCTTCTTTCAAGATCTGAGTTTTCAGTAAAGGATACTAGCTGAATCTGCTACAGTGATATCAAGAAGTACTTGGGAATCTGGACTTAGGAGTCTCTTCAGTGTTACTGCCATCTGTGAGCTGCAGCAGTTCCATTTAAGTAAGCTGTACAGTACTACTGAAAAGGTTATAAAGGAAATGATAATACAACTCACAATTCAGATGGAAACTGGGGGGGGGGGGAGTGGAGGAAGAAGAAATGCTTTTAGAAATTCATTATAATGCAGTGAGGGAACTGTACAGATCAAAGGATTATTTTCTGATAGTGGGATGCCCAGGTGAATATGGGTGGAAGCCCTACAGGCCTTTCATAAAGCAATTAAGGTTGATATTTTCATAGAAGAAAGGAGCATCTTTTACAGGGCTTTTACATCCAAATATCTGCTGTAGGCTCTCTGGGAACCATTATAGAGAGTGAAAGAAAAGGAAGTGGAAGTCTTTGAAAAGAACCTTTTAACAGAATAGACTGAATTTCTAACTGTTCTGTACTCCTTGGGTGAAATTCTGGTTTTACTGTCATAGTGATAGAAGGGATCATTGACTATTGTAAATCTAGAGATTTTGTCCCAGAAGAAAACTTGTGAAAACTCTGAATGTGTTCCCGAAGGTAAATACCGCATCTTACTTTGAACTTTATTATTTATTCCTCCATTTAAATTATTTCACCAGCATTACTGAAAGCCTTATCCATTTGTGGGGTCACCTCAGTCAGCAAACAGTCTGACGGTTCTCAGAGATATTCCAGGAGAAATGTCTCTGTTTTTTCAAATCGAAAAGTTTCAGAAGGGAGAGTTAGAAAATGTCTTACCCAAAGTCATAGGAGGAGTCTACCTGGAATCTTCACTTCACTCTGATCTTCTCTGTAGAGGTCATATTAGTTTATCCAACTTTTCCTGCCTTTACTTAAAATAACATTAAAAAGGACAAAACCCGGTCTACGGTTCTAAAACACTCAGTTTTTCAAATTACAACATTAAGGGTTAAGAGTATAATTTATCTATAAATGACTGTCTATGTTTTCCTCCAACTATTTTTGCTTCCATCAGTAGCTGTTCTAATTACAGTAGTGTTATTAGTTATCTTCTACTGTATTAGAATGTTTATTTTGATTTTTTCTTGGCATGTAATTCTTCAAGACATCGTTGCAACAGATGCTGTGCACCTCTTGAGGAAAATGTATTATTTCCCTCTTGAAGGGAATAGGAAGTCAACATCCTATGAACTTCCTATGAACTTTATTCCTGATAAGCACACAGAAGGCACTCAGCACGAGCATGGATTCAACTACTGTTTGTGTGGTGCTTATGTTTTGAATTTCTTGCCCTGTAATTTTGATGAGGCAAATTGTATTTGCCTGATAAGAAACTCCAATGGGAATCTACTATCTACACTGATATTTGCGATGGCTTTGGATTGAAAGCTCTTTTTTTCACACTAAGCTTGAAAAGCACAGACCTGAAGATTGTAGTACCAGTTTAAAACAAAGAGCAGGACCTGTCTTCTCAGCTTCCACCTGTCTAACACACACTTCTGAAATATTTATGGGCTTCATTGTTCTGTCAAGTATAAGGCATTCTTGTTAACATTTGGACATAATTTAGGGCATATTTCATAAGTGCAACTGTTAAATATTTATGACTGACAATCATTACTTAAAAAGCACTTCACATATACATACTTCTTTAATTATTAATAAAGAAAGTTTGGACAGACCTTATTTTTATTGCACTGCACTTCTGGAAATTAACTTTTCATATATTTCTGTATTAATGTCCTGAGGGTCTTACTATCTGTTTTTTAATACATGAACATTGAAATGCGTCTGCTCTTTTAACCCATCAAGTACAAGACTACTGTTATAGAATATGTAACTAGATACAACCTGATCTAGTTGAAGATCCCCCTGCTCATTGCAGTGGGACAGAACTTGATGACCTTTAAAGGTCCCTTTGAACCTGAATTATCCTATGATTCTATGAAATTTAAAGATCTGAAAGGAACTCCATATCTGTACCCTTTTGCTGTCATAGTAGGTGTCTGTCCTAATTCCACTTGTGTATTTCAGAGATGCCACATTATGGACATCTAGGTACAGAGATTTATAGTCCCTTTCATTTTGAGGGTCAACTAATTGGTAACTAAATCTGACTGAAAAGTTCATTATAATTTTAGAATGAGGAAAATTTTACGCTCTATACATTTCCTATTTTCAAGCATATATTAGAACATTATTTGGACTGAGGTCTTGCTTCAAATCTCTGATTTCAACGAAAAAAACTTCTGCTTAAGGAATTCATCATTAAATCATTGCTGCAAATATACATCTATATTAAGCTGACTGTTAAACAGTTTTGAATAATATCTCAGTTTAATTAAAATGAATTTGAAAGTTATAATTTAAAATATTATCTTCATTTTAGGTTTTCAGGCAGGAAAAACAATGGGAAATAACTTCAACTTCAGTTATGACAGTTGTATCAAACATTTCTTTTAAGGGAACTACTGTGAAGAGTCCTCTGAATTGGTAGATGAAAAAAAATCCTAAATTTATGATATTAAGTTTTCTGACTTTACAGTGAAACCTCTGTATCAGGCTGTATCACTTTCTTCCAAAGTACAAAAGCAGAAAACATCCTGGTGTGAACAGCTGTTTATATTTTTTTCTTTTCTTCTTTTTTGCACCTTTTTCATAATCCCTTTTGCTTTTCTGATGTAAGATACTTCTCAGTGTTTGTTACAATTAGACACATTAATATTGCAGCACATATTTTGCAAGGATGAATATCTTTAATTGCATTAGCATTATACTGACAAGCCAGGAAGTAGAAACCACTGATTAAAGCAACAGCATATAAAAAGCTAGCAGAAGGTAACAGAAGCATCACAATTTTTAAATAGAGATTAAAAAAACACAACCAAAAAACAGAGAGAGAGGGAACATTCAGAGAAGCTGCTTATCCCAAAGCTTGGAATGAAAAAATAAAGCTCTGACTTTGCACTACTTCTTGCTAACATCATCATCAAATCTTTTGTAACTTTTTCAGTTGATCTGTGAGTATATCTGCTCTACAGAGGCAGAAATGTACAGAGATATACAAGTTATCCCTAAATAAGGATATATATCCATAAAAACAGTTTAGATATCAAAAGCATCTTACCTGCTGCAGCAACAATCTCAATATTGACTAACTGACCATGCTTTTCAGTGCATCATCAAACTTATAATGGCCAGTCTTCGCGAACGAAGAACCAGGGAAGGTCTTTACACCTTCCAGCCTGCGCATTGGATTTTTTAG
>JAYRBT010000001.1:62125457-62156042 GCA_036023395.1 Myiotriccus ornatus | reverse complement strand
AAATTTGTGACCCTGAGAGACAGCAGAGAATGGAAGACCTGTTGTCTGAGAGATGGACTCACGTCGGAGAAGTCTATGAAAGACTGTTCTTCCGTGGGAAGGGACCTCTACAGGGAAACAGGGGTGGACTCAAAAGCCATCATTCCCTGTAACCCCGTGGAAGAAGATCCATGGTAGGTAAGTGTCCCCTTGCAAGACCATGGAAAATAAAGATCCTTCAGGGCCCAGGTAACCCCCAGCCTCCAGTCTTAGCCCAGGAGGGGTGTAGGCCCAGCCCTGGAGGCCGACACAGAGAAGAAGAAAGAGTTTCAGCTGCAACGAGAGTGCTGCAGAGTTATTAAAGAGAGCTTAAACTCCGAGAATGGAGAAAGAGACCGCTTCTCCTCCTTGGACTGATATAAAGAGGGGAGGAGTATTTCTATAAATATACAGTACCTTTTACTTAAGTAAGATTATTCTAAATGTAATTCTTTAGTAGTATTTTATTTTGCTAGTAATAAATGTTCATGTTATTTTCCCAAATCAAGTCTCTTTTGTCTGCATAACCCTTCTCTCAACTAATAGTAATTGTGTGGGGGGTGTGAGCAAATTAACCCAGAGCAAAACCACGACAGCTGCAACTAAATTTGCTATTTAAATTTTACGAAGTCAAAATTATATTTACTCAGATTGTGGTCTTAGCATCACTAAAATGTACTAAGATCTTTTTGTTGCGTTGCAAGACCTAGGTTGTGTTTCTGACGCAATTTGTATCATCCATATCTGGAATACACTAGTACTGTGGGGTCATGGTAGAAAATGAAGTTTCCAGAGTGACTATAGTATGAACTGACTTGCTCTTTCTGACTAGACAAAGTGTAAAAACCTGCTATTACTGACTGCAACTTATAAATGAGTTAATCCTGTGTGAGTAAAGGATTTAGACAAAAGTATGTCTTATGAAGTAGGTAAGTGCAAGTCCTTAATTAAAACATACCTAATGAACAGAAACCCCACAATGATTCACCTATATACCTGGAACAGCAGGACCAAAACTGGCACAGCTTCATTCCCAATTCAAACCTGTGGCCTGTAAATTTTATACTCCAAACCGTTATTTAACAAGGAAGGACACTGAAGAAGAGAGTTTATTAGAATATACTAGTAAAGATTTGAATTTGGCAAATTCAGAACGTTCAGGGTGCACTTTGTATAAACCAGCACTGCCCCATTTAATTTAGTTGAGTCACCAAATTTGAAATCCCTAGTAATATAACCTTAAATTTTTCATAGAATCACAGATTGTGTAAGGTTGTCAGGGACCACTGTTCCAAGGACCTCCTCACACAGGTAATACTATTCTATTATGTTTAACAAAATCCACACAATTAGGTATCCTAACCAAAAAACTTTCCTAGAATGACAATTGGAATATGACATTAACCTTTTTGTTATCACAGAGGAAAGAGGTGACCACGTCACCACTCTGTAGAACACAATGGATTGACTGCAGTCTCGGAGTGGATTACAGAGTCACAGGAGCAACTAGGTTGGAAAAGATCTCTGAGATCACTGAGTCCAACCTTTGAACTAACACCACCTTGTCTCCTAGACCACTGCACTAAGTGGCACATCCAGTCTCTTCTTAAATACTTCCGGGGACAGTGACTGTGCCACCTCCCTGGGCAACCCATTCCAATGCCCAATCACTCTGTAAAGAACTCCTTCCTAATATCTAACCTAATCCTCCCCTGATTCCTCATGTGCTACTGCTGGTTGCCTGGGAGAAGAGACCAACCCCCATCTGGCTGCAACTTCGTTTCAGGTAGGTGTAGAGAGTGATGAGCCTCCTTTGATCCAAGCTGAAAAACTCCAGCACCCTCAGCCACTTCCCATAGGATTTGTGCTGTCCATTCACCAACCTCTTTGTTCTTATCTGGCCTGCTGCAGCACCTCAATATCCTTCCTGAACTGAAAGGCTCAGAACCAGACACAATACTCAAAGTGAGGCCTCACCACTGCCAAGCACAGAGGAAGAATCACTTCCCTAGTCCTGCTGATTGTTCCTGATACAGGCCAGGATACCACTGCCATTGGGCCCACCTGGGCACACTGCTGGCTCATGTTCAGCTTCCTGTCAATCCAACCTCCCAGATTCCTCTCTGCCTGGCTGCTCTCCAGCCACTCTGTGCCCAGCCTGTAGCGCTGCAGGGGGTTGTTGTGACCAAAGTGCAGTACTTGGCACTTGGTCTTGTTAAACCTCATCTTGTTGGATTTGACCCAGCTATCCAGCCTGTCCAGGTCCCTCTGCAGAGCCCTCCTACTCTCCAGCAGATCGACATCCCCTCCCCAACTTAGTCATCTGCAAATTTGTTAATGGTAGACTCGATCCCCTCATCCAGCTCATCAATAAGGATTTTAAACAGGACTGGGCCCAGCACTGATCTCTGGGGGACAACACTGGTGACCGGCTGCCAGCTGGATGCAGCCCCGTTCACCAGCACTCTCTCATGCCATGCTCCTCTTCAGGCCTGCTCTATGATTTTAGTAGCTCCTGATAAGCCTCAACCAAACAACTTAAATGGTGAAGTACCTCTTTCCTGCACCATGAGCTTTTGCATGGTAAAGGTGGGAACACTTCTGCCTGTAACAGGACTATCAGCTGCACAGCCAAGGTGGAGAACAAGGGATAAGAAGTTGTCCTTCTTAGCCTTGGTAAATCATTTACCTGAATCATAGTCCAAGTCAAATGGTACCCTAGTTAATGGATTTTTTTTGGAAAAAAAAAAATCCAGTAGTTACTATCTTAAAATATGGTAAGGACGGAAATGTACAGATTACTAAAGCTCATGACCCTGTGGAGAGTGGTCTTAATTGAGGCTGTTAAGTTTTTTTTGTCTGCCATGGCTGCATAGGAACCCTGAGTGGGACACCTCTTGGAGCTCACCACCTTTTCTGTTTGTGATGCTTGAAAGATCATTGCTGACAGACCTAGGCTGATACCCCACCCACCCGTACTCCCCATACTCTTCAAGGTGCAACCCCTGCCTGCTGAGAAACATCAGTGGATTTGATATGAGTATTTCACTGAAATGAAGGGGAATTTTTGATGGGTACCTTTACACACATAGATATAGATGTATACATTTCTGTGCTTCTCTGTGTGCGACTTGGTTATGGTATGAATGTTGTTACTGTGGATCTATAGTTAAGTCATTGTTATAATTGTAGTAAGCCCTCTTGAATCACTTTATAATTATTAAATTACTTAATGATTAAGTGCTGCTAAGCCTTTTGTACCCCTATCTTTTTGTATCCATATCCTTTGCACCCTTAAACTTTTGCAGCTCCAGTATCCGTGTAAATCATTCTTAGTTGATTCTAATCTGATTTTCCTATGTATGCTTCATCCGTGCAGTAAGTAATAGGTGAACCTTGCTGTTGAACTCTAATAAAGTTTCACTTTCACAGACCCATGTTAAACTCTTCTTTTTGCCATTACCTTTGACAGCGATTATTTAAGCAACCCAACCACTCATTTATGACAATAAGCTACTCTTTTACTCATATTCCCCAAAGAATTGTAAGCCCTAATAGCAATAAGCCCACCACTGCAAAGAAGATCAGAAGATTTTGTCAGGCTGTTTGGAAGGTGCTGCCAGCCCATGAGTGTGTCTTTGGGTGCTCTGGGTGTGCCACCAGCCATTATCCTCTTCTGCCCCACTCATGGCAGTCAGGATGCAGAGGCAATATCCTGCTGCAACACTATTCCTCCTCTAGCTATGGTCCCAAGGAGGTCCAATGCCTGTGGTCGTTCAGAAGAAGACAACATCCTCAGCACATAATATTTTTGCAGCCAAGTTGGAGGAGAAGCATCCAAGACTTTATGCCCGGGGTCTTGCACAAACAAAAGAAAACGTTGGTTGGTTTCCAAAAGAGCAGCAGCAACTAAGATTAGAGCCCAGTGACCATAGTAGCGTGATTGGTTCATATGTGTGACAAGAATAATATGCCAGTTCTTAATGAGAAGCAGAAAATTTTGACTCTTCTACAGTACTGTAAGATTTTCAAGACTTTACAGCCACTTTTAACATGAGAGGCATATGTGACGCTTTTCTTTGTCTATAGCTACAAAAGTACACACATATATCAAATGTACATGTGAAAGAGAGGAGAAATAATGCATGTATAACAAAACAGACGGTGTGGTGATGACAACTTGTCAGCTACATATTGAATTTATTTAATTTAATAGACAATAGCCTGTCCTAATGTTTTAAGCCAACAAAGTCTTTCCTGGCTCCCAAATGTTTGCTAAAATAACTTTTTTCCCTGTTTATTTCCAGTTCTTGGCTGCATTTTGTGCTAATTTCAAACATATGTCATATACAAAATATGTTAATTTTGAAAGCCAAATCTGGCAGGAGATAATTGTTGAACTGGCATAGAGAGGTTTGGGACAAACAGACAAGCTCAAAGATGGGAGGATGCATTTACAAACCACAAAGTATGGGGTTTTTTAATCTTTTCCAGTCATTTCCATGTTCACACAGGCAAGAATAATGAAATAAAGGCAAATGGTCTGTGAGAAAGTTTCAGTATGAAATGGAAACACCTTTAATTTAGACATCTGATGCATTTTAATTGATCTCATAAAGTTTAGTGTTTAACACAGACCTTCTGGTCCCTAAATACCATACATAAAAATTATAGGAGTTGAAACATGATGGTGTTCATCATACATATTAACACTTTGCTGAAACAATTGCTCATGAAACTGGCTACAGGAAGGCAGTGGATTGTTATGATTTTTGCAAAAATCCTATAGATTGCCATCAGTTCAAAACAGTTGCACTTCTTCCCTTGCTTAGTAAGTTTCTTTACTGAAGTGATATCTTCTCAAACACTCTCCATGAAGTATTCAAATCAGTTAAAACTAACTGAAATCTTTCTCTTCCCAGTACTGATCTCTTCACAAGTTTAACCCAAAACTTACTGAATCTCACAGTCAGTCCGCAGTAATTTTTGCTCCTTAAAGGTATTTATATATATATAATATATAAAGATATAAAGATATTTGCATGTGGGACTAGGTGTGTAAGCTTAATTCCTAAATTACTATTGCACTTAGTTGTACATATATATTTATTGAGCTCATTGTAACTCTAGTACTTAGTACCACTTAATACACATGGGAATTTTAACACACAGAAATTTGATAATGACGGACTTAATTCTTAAAGGTATATCTCTAAAGGAAAGTACCTATAGCTGCATATTAAATTGTAAAACTCCCTTAAAAAACACAATAATACAGCATAAGAATGTACTATAAGGAGAGACTGAATATCTGAAGATAAGAATACAGCCTTAATTCTGTCCTATTAGTTAGATGCATTACAAACTCAAATTATGGAGCATTTGTCCTTTATCCTGTATTTTATAATTCTATACTCAGAATTTCTTTTCTACTTATTACTTAGAATTTAATTTCTGTATGATTTAAGTATATGTGTTTCTTAAAGGTCTGAATTGGAACAAATGTAAACTTATTAAAATTTTTCTTGGTTGGACATTCTGAAAACTTTTAGTAGGAAGTATTGATAATGTCAAACATCACAAAATACATGCTTGATGTTAAACTATCTAAATATATTACAAATTATAACATGAAAGCAAAAACATAATGGAACAAAATTATAGAATCAAATTAACTAATTTATGAAGTGGAAACCATACATTCTGACATTATACAAATGAAAAGAAAGTGAAAACAAAAAATTTTTTTAATAAAATAAAACTTTTCTTTGTCAGAATGTTTTGATTTCACTGAGACTATGTTTTTAGGCAGAAAACAATTTCATTCTACCAGCAATTGCTCACCTCTCACCTAAACTAACCTGCGATCTCCTTAGACAGCAAGGAGAAGAATCACTTCTATAGGTTGTCAACTCCACATTTATTTCTGCTCATAGTAGTAGATATCCAGCTGTCTCAGAAAGACACATTATTTCCAAAAATGATGAAGAATAAATTACTACAGATTTTCTGTCTGAACAAAGGGAGAAATAAGGTACAAAAGAAAGAACTGGCAGAAAGGTTGTCAGGCTTCTTTGATGATTGCTCTGGATGCTGAGGGAAAACAAGCTCAGGCAATACTGTGAGTCTTAACATAAAGAAATTTCTGCAAAGTCCTGTTGGGAAATGGTAACTGGAGTACAGTTACTTATTTTGAAATCTATAGAAAAAATTAACTTTCAGTCAGATACTGTATGATGGTTATTGATGTATCACTATATAATGAAAATAAGGATAGGACAATAAAAAAAAATTAAGTAAGCTCTGATGCAGAAAATGTATGGGATATAGAAATTTCATTGAGAAGACCTCAAATACACTTGAGTGCAGCTCTTGATGTTTTAAAAATTATACCAATAAAAGATTCTCCTAGAACACTGCTGAGACAGTTATTCAGTAGCATAGTGCTTGGCTAGGGATAATATGTATACTGATCCTTGAACTGTATCAGTGAATTTTAATAAGGCAGTAAAAGTGGAATTCATATTATATATCTTAACCTACTCAAGAATTAAATCTTTTAGGCTCCTCTATACTCAACGGAAAGAAATAGACTTCTCCATAACAGAGATCTGTCCTGTCTCTCTTGGAAAGCTATCCAGACGCATGAATTCTCTCTGGAGAATTTTTTTATCCTGTAAATATGAGAAGATAAGTTACTAAGATAACAAGAAGACATGTAACACAGGTCAGACATCCACTACTGAGATAATTAAAATCACTGAAGAAATGTCCTCTTCAGAGGGACTGATCATTTGCAGGTGGGGAAGAAGACATTTAAAGCCAGTAAGGAAAACCGGAGGAAAAAAACTTTCTGTTTGAGCTTTGCTCTCAGAACTTCAGAAAAGATTTAAGTGGTTTCACATTGAATTTATGAATGTGGAAATAAGAATAGATTTGCTTCTGGCTAGACAAAAATTTGCAGCTAGACCAGTTCTCTTTCTACACATAATGAAAATACTCATACAGTCTGTGAAAAATGGCAGGCAATGGTAAAACAGAAAGAGTAAGCAGACAAAAGCGCAGTTGCCTGTATCATGAGAGCATGGGTAATACCTTTATTGTCCTTAGGCAGGGATCAAATGAAGGAACATTCAATACTCAGAACAAATACAGAGAGCTCAGCTATTCTTTTGTTAATTCAGTGTAAGTTATTCTTTTTACATAGAACTTATTTTTCTTTACTCAAGTTAATTCATCTCTTGTTATCCTGCAATTTACACTCAGAGGTAAATAGTAATTAAATTGTATCTTCAGCAAGAGATCCAAATCAAAGTGAAACAAATACAGCTCTCTTTATCTTTACCAGAAACAAAACACATGAAACTTGAGAAAAGATTCAGAATTTAGCTGCTCTTTGTGATCTGACACTTTATAGAAGGAAAAAGGACTGCAAAAGTCAGATTTATTACAGCTTACAGAAATTTTTGATAGCATTTATAAACTTATTTTTGGATAATGCATATCTTATAAATAAAGTTCATAAAAATCCTGTTAAAGTAAAGAAAGAGTTTAAAAAGCACTTTAGTTAACAACTTATTTAAAATAAAATCTCGATACCATGGACATTTATTTCAGAAGCTGAACTTTACTCATGCAAGTGACAATACTATGCATTATAGACAAACTGGTAGCCTTACCAAGTGTTAAAGCAGTCCAAAAATTCTCACTACTAAGTTTTTCTTATTTGCTTATTACACATTTGTCGAATGTATAAATAAATAAATAAAACCAGGTGGGCTTAAATTTTGCAGTCTGAATGTCCGTCATTAGTTTATTCCTCATTGTTTCTCTGAAAGAAGTTCAGAAATTTGTAGTATTGCAGAGGTGAGGGTTTTACTTTTTTTCCCTTAAAAGAAAGATTAACCTTCCCTTTGAGAACCTTCACTATCCAGTTTTTGTGGCAGTTATTTGAAGCTGGGATTCAAGAAAGTCTAATATCCCACAGAAAAAGCAGGCTCTTATACTAGGATTGTAAAGCAGGATAAGTGAGGATTGCATATTGAGTTCTAAATCTGGGACAGCATAACTGTGTGTTTGACTTTAGAGCTGTAATAATTTTTTTACCATCAGTTTTGCTGTGTTATTTTATTAAGTATGTAGAATATGGAGTTGTGTTCAACAGTTCCTTGAGTAGTTCCTAGAACATATATTTGGGTCTTCAGGAAGAGCTAGACTTTGGGGAAACAACGAGTATGCATAATATCCTGCTCACAGATTTGCAAGATATTATTTTTCCCCCAATCAGTGATCTTTTAGTAATGTTAAAAAATCATCTGTTGATTTCATAGTCATTTAGGACCCTATGAAATATTATCCCCTTATTTCACTAAAAATACGGTTTTTGGAGATAAATAGGAATTATTATGCAGCAGTAAGAAGACTTTTCATAAATTAAGAAATAAGAATTTTGCACTCCTATCTTTATTGTTTGAGACTGAATCAATTTTTAATCCCCTGTGAATATGTATCAAAATTACTTAGCATGTGAGAAAATGTGGAACAGACAAAATTTTCCATTCCTTGTCAGTACCTATGTTGGCAGAAGAGCTTTTTGATAGTGTAGAATAGGTTTTTATTTGAGCAACTTCAAACATTTAAATGTGCAATAAATTTTTTTTGAAATTATGAACGCATTTGACATAAATGGAAAAATATCATTAATAGAGAGCAATGAGTGGTCCTTGAATTTCAAAGAATTTTCAACCAAGGTTAACAGATTTTCTACTTATCCTTTTTGTGGGTTATTCTCTTTCAAAAACTCTAGATAAAATAAATACAGTATACTTTCCTTAAAAAATTAATAAAATAATATATTCATATAGATTCAATTAGATGTGACTTGTACGTTTTTAAAGGTACAAAATGTTTTCCTATTGTGATGTTGCCAAAATACATTATAGTATTACTGATGTCTGACAAATGGGAAATGTTTTGAAACTCTTATTTAAAAATTGTAAAGATCATAATTTATTGGTTTTAATTATTCTTTTTAAAAGTATTTATTTAATAATAAATATAATTTACTACTTAAATAACAAAAATAATTCTATGAAATCCTTATTTTATTTTTTTAAATTTTATTTTCCTAGAAGTTTTTATGATCATAAGTATCATATAAGTAGCTTCTACAGTGCTTGCATTTAAATACATGTTATGGTTATTCCTATTGCAAAGATTTCAGCTTGCTGTGTTATACAGTGGAATGGTGCTACCCTTACATACTATGTCTCTAAAATACCTATTTGTATCAATTGTTTTCAAAGGAGACAATGTTCGTAAGTGACTTTTACTAATTGAAGCACAGGGAGCAGAAGTGATATTTCATAGCAGAATATTAGATCCCAGGACCCCAGCTTACAGGCTATACTGTTCTAAGGTATATTGCCCAATTCTTGATAAAATGCCATTTGTTTTGTAGATTTTGTGGAAGCAGTGCAGTACTGACAGAGCAGGACTGGCACTGAGGATGGTATTGTGTTGGTCCTCTTTTGTCCCAGGAAAAAACCTGGAGATTTTTCAGTCATCTTCTGTATAATTTTATAGCCTAAAAGTCTGTAATGATATTCTTTATATGTATTAATGCTATCTATTGTCTTTAAGAGTGTTACTAACTTTAAGAGAACTAATCAACTGCTTAGAATTACACATGCACTTCATTTTCTGAAGCATTAGATCCCCTCTCTCCTTAAATACTGTATTTAAGTCAATTAGAGCATCAATTAAAAAAAACTTTATATAGAAAAATGAAAATCATAGAATTATAGAATCATTAAGGTTGGAAAAAACCTCTGAGACCAACCTTTGACCAAATACTGCCATACCAACTAAACCATAGCATCAAGTGCCACATCCAGTCATTTTTTGAACACTTCCAGAGACAGTGATTCCATCTCCTTTGGAAGCCTATTCCAGTGCTTAATCACCCTTCCAGTGAAAACATTCTTCTTGATATCCATCCTGAATCTCCCCTGGTGTACCCTGAGGCCATTTCCTCTTGTCCTGTCACTAGCTGCTTGGGAGAAGATGCCAACCTCCACCTGTTTACCACCTCTTTTCAGGTAGCTGTAGAGAGCAACAAGGTCTCCTCTGAGCCTTCTCTTCTGCAAGGTAAACAACTCCAGCTCCTTCAGCTGCTCCTCATAGGATTTACTCTTCAGACCCTTCACCAGCTTTGTTGCCCTTCTCTGGGCATGCTCCAGCAACTCTACATCTTTTCTTCCATGACAAAAAACTAAAAGGAGTGTCTTGTAAGTACAATCCTGCTCCTTGTTTATACTTGCTAAACAAAATAAAATTAAAGAACACCAAAGAGCAAATGGAAATTTTGAACAAGCCTGACGTTTCAGGGAGTGCTTTTGGGAATGCTGAAATTAAAGAAGTTTTTGATAACAAGTTTAGTTTGGCAGAGCCTTGATATTATGTGAAATAATACTAAACGAGTTCAAAACAGGACTACTATTAGAAGTACAGAATGTAATTGCAGATAACAGAGGTGGAGTTCAGTCAAGTCTTAGTTTTTGAAATAAATACTCAAATGTAGAATTTTAACAAATTTTATTTTGCTTTTAGATATAAAGCCATGGAAATTTTACTGAGGCCAATAGGTTCATACAGTTGGATCTGAGGGAGAAATTTGACCACAGAACCTCCCCATGCACCAAAACAATTGAAAATGTGTTTTTGTCAAATGAGAGGAAATGTTTGTGAAAGCAGTACAGCTGCCAGCTCATATTCACATGTGGTGTTCGTGTTCAGAAAGTGTACAGAAGGTGAAGAATGCTACCAAATGTGCAACAGAGGCTGTCACTGAACATGAACAGTCAGAATTTTCACACCAGTTCCTACCTACCTGAGGTGAATACAATGTGGGTATAGAGGAAGGACCATCACCCTCATGAGGTTCTCCTGAGCTCTGCTGAGTGTGGCAGGTGAGGTCCCTACACCCAGAGCAGGGCTTGGCAGGCAGCTGGGTGCTACAAAGCAGCCTGTCTATCCAACAGTACCTGGACTGGGGAGCTGGTGCACTTGGGCTTCTGTACCAATGGACTGCTAGCCTTATTCTGTTTTACCAATCTGTTTTGAAGGTTTTGTCTTAAAAGCCAAGCTAAATGAAATGTGAGCTGAAATCTGAATGGTCATTTTTTAAAACAATGGGATATTAAAAGGCTTTAGGAATTTTTTTACTTCCCCAGTGTTTTACATTATTTGGGGTTTGGTGATGAGCTTCAACACAGGAGTTTTTGTGGAGTTCTTTCCAGATTTTCCCCACCTCTGTCCCTGTCATCCATTAAAACATATATGCTCAAATCAAAACAGTAAATAGTGAACAAACAGCTGCAAAAATTTAACATATCCCTCATATTGCCTTGATGGGTATTAGGACTGCTGGGAGCTTGAAAGATCTGCTTGGTAAACAATTTTTATATTTGGAAAACCTGGTGTTCTTATGAAAACAAGGCATTTGAAATTTCCTAACCAGGGAAAAATGTTCCCTCCTTCCCTTGAAATTAAAAAAAAAAAAAAAAATCCACCCAACTTCACCTTGTTTCAAGTTTTTGAAAGTACTTTGTTCTGATGTCGATTTCTTGTCATTCATATATTGTACATTTAAAAAATACGTCATTGGAAAGTAAAAATGGTAATTACAAATTCAGAATGTTAAAATGAGATATTTCTCAGACAAATAAGCCATTTGCTCTTCTTAAAGTAGAGTTCTGATAGAGTACATGTGGCAACCTACTCCTTCAAAGTATTCAGTTTTCCACTCATCCATACAGGTAGTTGTGTCATTGTAGAAGGCAATCATGGTGGTGACACATATAGTGAGATAAAGTTTGATGGAAGGTATCATATTGTCAACAGCAACCTTATAGTCGATGAAATAGTGACAATAAAAAAAATTTCATGTGCTTCCATTTTACATTTGACTTGTTATGCACTTTCCCCTCGTTTGCTTTTTAAATCAAAATTTTCATGTTTGAAGTAGGTTTGTGGTGCAGGCATACAAAAAATAGATTAAATGCAGTATTCAAATTGATATTTTAAGTGAGGCCTAAAGTGCTTGATATTTTTTGTGGATTTTTTAGCAGTTTTCTGTGGGTTTCTTGTCTTTCTGCTAACAGCATTTGCAGCATTACTCTTAGGAATAATGCTGCATCCCTCTAGTCTTAAATATAACTTGAAAAAATTAATCTGGATGAAATCCAATCATGATTGAAATCCAAAGATTGTTTCTACCTCTGGTATGCTCCCCTCCCCCCCTCAAATGTGAAGTTTAAATGATGGAATAGTAGCAGACCAATTCAAGAATGCTGGCTGGTGATGATTTTGTCACACTTACATGTTCTTATAACTTTTTATGACTGTGTGTTTGGCAGATATGGATCAATTAATATTTCTTTTTAATATTGTCCACCATAATTTCATTGTTTAGGGAGGAATTTCCCAAAGAATCATTGAATGTTGAGTTGTTGCGACCTCAATTCTTTATCCAGAAAAGAGATGTTTCATAGTTTTTAACCCACTGGAAGACACATAATTTTACCTATCCCAGATGATTTCCCCACAGATCAAAATTGCTGTTTTGAAAGGAATAGAGGACTGAGACAGGCCTTTTTTGTTGGAAGTGAGACCTCTCTGGTGTACTAGTTCATGTCAAAAGCCAGTGGAATGATATTAAATGCTCTTTTAAAGGAGAGTAAGAGCAATGTCAAGATTGAGTGGAAGAAAGTACAACTATGTCATATTTTGCTCTTCCTATTTTTGAACCAATAACCAAAAGTGAAAATGAAATATTGTTCCAGTGTATACCACTAGTATGTCAAGCTGCTGAGCTACCTGAAGACCATAACTTTTACAGTCACTGTACCCATGTGGAGTTGGGAAGTCATATTTTCTTTCCTTCACAGCTGTAAATTTGCATTCCCTCATATCCTGTAAAGGCTTGATAGACTAGACAGACAGTATTAGCACTATCAGTTTTGAGCCGAATTCATGTTTATATTTTAAGTATTCAGACAAACTTTTGAAGGGTTTGGTTCAGAATGTTGTCAAAATGAAACATCAGCAACAGACTGATAAGCTCAAGCTTATCCTTATCCTCAGTTTACTGAGTTGGATACCATGTGTTTGAGATATTTGATTACATGGGTATTCTGCTTGGAACTGCACAAAAGTTCAGAAAATCTGGCATGACAGGCTTGACACTTTTGGAGTCATGTAATTTGGCCTCCCAAAAGTACTGGGGTGTCATTTTCATGAAATCAAATTCTACATTGTTCTACTTGTCCGTAAAACACCTTTTTCAGGTTTGGTTTTTTTTTTAATAATTTTTCTTTATTTCCAAGGAATGGAATTTCTATAATTTGTTTTAAGATGACACAGTTAAAATGTTTTAAACATGCTGCATCAATACACAATGCATTTGTTTTTCCTGAAAGGTACAAATGAGTAGTTTTGTGTGAGATGATTACACCGGAGTTTCAAACTCAAGGGGGCCTACAGTATGTCTGAAATATTTCAAATAAAAGGTGGGAGGCCTGAATTTATAATTTTGGCTGTTGCTGAAACACATTCATTAGACAAAACTGCAAGGAACTGCAAAGTGATCAACTGATAATGGGGAGTATTATGTTTAAATAAATCTGGTACTGTATTCACAGTCATCTTGCACAGGGACTTTGATGCATATGTCAAGATGATAATAATAATACTCCTAAGGTTCATTTAGTGCTAGGCTGAGCAATCCCAGTTCCTGTTCAGTGTACATCAAAGTCAGTTTTTCTGCAAGTAGTGAGAAAATTGATGTTGCTGACATTATGAATAGAGAGTCCTGCTAATTGCTTGCAGGCATTTTTATCAGTCTTCTTTTAAAGGGCAGAGGCTGTTCAAAGACTGGCAGTAATAGGCTGTGGACACACAAATGTGAAACTTGGTATATGCAACAGATGCTGTAAGTTAGGGTGAACAAATGCAACTGTGCACAAGCATGGAACAAATTCTGAAAATGTGTCATGGTGTGCAAAATGTTGGTAGATTATTCATTATTCTTGCTCAAAGGACGAAATTGACACTCATTTCCTGCTCAGTCTACACCAGATTAAATTGCCGTGAAAGCCCCAGAAATTCACAAATCTAAAAAGGAAGAAAGATGACATCTTATTTTATATGGCTTGCCCCTCTCTTAGGACATCCCAAAATAAATGCTACTTAAAAATACTTAAGTGTCATCGGTCGAGGCGGGAAGACGACACGGTGATCAGGAATACCAGCCCCTTTATTGCAACAGTGTTTCTACTTTATACACTTCTGGTGACACACATGTACACGCACCATTGGTTTAGCATAAACATAACAACTCATGATTGGACACACAGCCACATGTCAGAGTACCATAGGTTAGACATGCTAGCAGGAAGTCCACCCTGTGCCACAGTCCTTACTCTCCGTGGTTAACTCTCTGCCAGGTGTAAAGTTCCATCTTCAGTATCCTAGCTTACAGAGAGCCCAGAGCCAGCTGGGCTCCCGCACATATCTTAGTGTCAGATATATAGCTGTAGCTTAGTATATATTGATCATTTTAGGAAAAAACCTCTTTCCAATTACAAATACTTCTTATAATTTAATCAAATTAATGGAACATACTTTCCCTTTTTTTTTCATTTTGACTTTAAATATTCTTCTTAGAAGAACAAAATACAGATGGCATTGTATTTTGAAAGTCAGAAGAATATATGTAGATCCCAAGGTTAGAGAATAAAGTAATAGAGGTCTTTTTTATGTATATGTTGAAATTATTATTTCTTATAATTTTATACCAAAAAAAAAATTCAGTCCTGCACAAAACAACAGGAGAGCTCTGCCTCACAATTCACACTTTTATCTGAGATATAGATAGGGGAATTATTTAACTCAACACTAATTTCATGTTATATTTATAGTAAAAATATCTTAATTTTTTGAGGAAATAGTTTAAAATTCTGTTCAGACTTTACTGTAGCTTAATGTTTTATAATACTAATGAGAAAAAAGAGAATGGAGCAGCCCTTTCACTTTTTAAACTTTTACAATCTAAATAAAGCTAACATATAATAAACACTATATAATAATGTCTGCATGCCATAATTAGGTAATACATTTTACTCTCAGATACATCCTATTACAACCACCTATTACAGTGACTGAACAAATTCATTCTACAAAATCTTTTTTTGCTATGGCAGGAACCTTAACTGAGCAAGAAATGTTTATCTCTTCTGGGATTTAAAGAGTGAGAAGCATATTAAGTTTCCATTTTTCTCTGCATTTATAGGCATTTCATGTCCAAATTTGATGTTGCTCTGACAAGTTACTCTTATTTCCTCAAATAGTCATGTTATATTTTTAAGCAGAATCTTTGAATAAACAGTATTAACAAATTATTTTAATATAATTGAAAATAATTTCAGGGACAGCATTATACTAATGCAATAACTGTGAAATTGTAGTATCTGTGATTCTATAGCAATTTACCTTCAAATCAAAACTAGTTTTCTGAGTCTAAAAACCCCCTCAATACTCAAAAAATTATATATATATATATATCTTCAAATAAGAAAAAATCTATGGCATTCTGGATCAAAGGAGTTTATTTCACCTCTAACCTCTCTGAAATATTGCCTGATAAAGAATATACTATCACCATAAATATCTCCTGCATGAAAACACAAAAAACAGTTTAGAAAATGTTCAGCAAGCATTAAATAAGGAATTGCATTGTGTAGTTTAGTTTTATTTGAATCAGAACATTATTTTCTTTTTACTTTCAGAACATTATTTACTTTTTACTTTCTTTTTACTTTTTTATTTTTTATGAGAGTACCTTGCTTGTCGCATCCTCTTTTGAATAGGAAGAATATTTTGTTTCTTCTCCCTAAAATGCTACATTTTACTGATTTCCAAGGAAGGGATTGAGTTTGTTACATTGATTTATCTCTATTCAAGTACTTTCAGAAAGGCTTTCAGAAAGGGGAGGATTTTCAGTGAGAGTTAACACGTTATTATTCTACTTCCACAGATCCATCGAATCATGGAATGAATGAGGTTGCGGGGAGATTGTGGAACTTGCCTTTTTGTAACTGCTGTGCTCACAGTGGGATGAACTAGAATAGATGGCTCAGGACTGTGTCCACTCAGTTTTGAATACCTCAAGAATGGAGACTGCACAACCTCTCCATGTGATCTTTTCAAGCATTTAGCAGCCTTAACAGCAAAAAAATTTTTTCTCAAGTCTGAACAAAATTTCCTGCATTTTCTTTATACTGAGAAAGGTCTGGCTCCATCTTCTTTACACTTTCACTTCAGGTGTCTTTACAAATTGACAACATACCCCTAAGCCTTCTCCTCTCAAGACTGATCAGTCACAGGTGTCTCTCCTTTCTCTCATTGTATGAAAGATGCTCCAATCCTTTAAATCATCTTTGTGGCTCTTTGCTTGACTCTCTTCAGTATGTCCATGCTTTTTTTGTATTGAGAAGCCCAGAACAGGACACAGCATTCCAGGTTTGGCCTTACCAGTGCTAAGTGGAACATGTCCTCGATCATTGCAGGAGGTTTAAACTAGATGACCTTTAAAGGTTTGTTCCAATCTAAATCACTCTATGATTCTATGATAATATATATATATGTTAATCTATAATCTATAATCTGAAAACTATGAGCTGTGAAATATGCTGAAAAGTGTTTCTATGACAGATGATACCAGGTGTGAACATCCTAGTTATAGACAAACAACTACCATATGTTCTTAGTGTCATCACTTCCTCTGCATAAATTTTCCCTGAAATTCTTAAATAAATTGTGACCTACTTCTTTGCTCAAAGTTTTCAAATGTTTGTGTTATGGTACCTTAGGACTCCCTTGAGCTGAAATGGACTCATAAAAGCAATCTATGGAAAGAATCTTTGGATCATTCCAATTATCCCTTTGAAATCAAAGCTATTAGTTTTATTATAATTACTTATATGGAGATAAAGGCTTGCAAAAGTCTTTCTGATCTGTCATTAGACAATACTGGAGTTTTCCAGATTACTTCATTGATTATTTCAGTGGACAAAAAAAGTCAGCCACTACTTTACTGTCAACCTATCCATTTAAAAGGATGAATAATCCTATGAATCCTATGAATAATCCTATGAATAATAGAGTAAGATCAAACAACAGGATATAGTTCAAATATATGTTATCCTGTAAAAATAACATGTAAAAGGGCTTGTAAAAAGGCCACTTTACAGCAGTAACACTGTTTGCTGAAGTTAACTTAAAATATAGATATCTTCAAGAGTGAGGCAAGCCTGAAACATTTGTCATGCAACATGGTACATCACTTGGTCAGCTCTGGCGCTCCTAATAAGAACAGATTTGCAGTAGATTTTAATACAGGTTGTGTGTCCAGAGCTTTCCCCACAGTTTCAGCTTGGCTTTTCAGTAAGTGTCAAGTGTTTTTCCATTGTTAGCCATATCTAACCATTACCTGGCCTGGTAATACCTAATTCTGATTCACCTACTGAGCCAAGGTTACACATTGTTTAAATATGAAACTACAGAAAACTATACAGCTTTCTGGATTCCTTTGTATGAAGAGATGTCATGGTTTAGCTAGTTCTTGGAAGGCTGGCAGGAATTTTTTCCCTTCCCCCTGCCCCCTGTGTGCATGGTTGTTAAGTGAGCACTCACAGCACACAAAAGGAATAGCTCCCTGGCTAATGGCTGAAAAATTAGTCTCCTAGGAAACGGGGCAGACGAAGGGCTACTGTTTACTTTTTCTCTCATCTCCTGGGCAACAGAGGGAGGAGTTTGGTGAGCTGGTTGTTGGCTGGAGCACAGGTCGGAGTGGAAGCTCGGTGCTGATCTCTGCCCTCAGCCGTTGGCTAGCTGCGGGCCCTGCCTGAATTCTTCATTGGATAGAAGCTGTTGTTTTTTTTCTTCCCTGGAGGTTTTTTTTTTTGCTTTTCCCTTTCACCATTCCCCGAGCGAGGAGCTCCCCTGGGGGAGAGAGAGAGAACTGTGCAAAGCAGTTTCGACCAGCCGGAGTAAGTGAAGGAGTTTTTGTTGTTGTTATTGTTTTCCTTCCCCCTCTCCCTCTCTCCCTTCTCAGTGTGTGGGAAGGGAAAGAAGACCCAGGGTTTTTTTGGTTGGATTGGTTTCTCGGGCATACCCGGGTGGCTGGCACAGGACATTACAAATTCTGCATCTCCAGTGATCCAACAGCACCACCTGGTGACTGGCACAGGACATTACAAGCACTGCGTCTGCAGTGGCCCAACGGTGCCCCCTGTTGACTGTGGTTGGAATTGCACCAACGGGCACAAAATTGAACTGTTCACTTTTCCCTTTGCCTGTTTATCGGTTTGTTTCAGAGGGGATTATTTGTGGGTATAGGAGTACTCTTTGGTTGGGTTTTTTCGTGTTTCTGTTAATACACACATACCTTTTAATAAAGGGCTGTTATTTTTCCTTTTCCATAATTTGTTTTTCCTTCAATCGGAGCCTCTTGATTTTGGATTTATTGTTTAATTGCTTAGAGAGAGGAGTTTGGGTCTTTTCTCATAACTCATCCTCAGCAAAGGACCCATGTCTCATTTAAACTGGGACAAGAGAGTAATACACACACACACACAAAGCTGTGTTTGTAAAAATGTAAGTGTATAATTGAATTAATTTCATATATTTTAAGTTACTTATAACAACTAAATTACAAAGTCGTGGTGTGGACTGCATGAAACTGTGGGGAAATTAACTACATTTCATTTAGATAAATGAAAGAAGTAATTTGATTTTCTTTCTTATTCTGGAGTAAACTAATTGGAACAAAATATGGCATCAACATGTATGCTAAAAGATTATATATATGAATCTACATTTTGTTATGAAAATATATGGTTTTACGTTCAGCAGTAAAATTAACACTAAGTTAATAAACCTTTAGTTAACTGGATATAACCATATGAATGTCGGAATGTACTTTGCTGTGCATGATCATGGTAACTGTAAATACATATGGCTGACCTGGCATGATCTACATTTTATGTATTTCAAATTACATTTATTTAAATTTCTTTTGTTGCTTTGTTTTAGGATTAACAAGAATACACAGTCTGAACCTGTATCACATATCAACTATCTTCAAGAAAGATGATATGACAGTCTTTAGTTATTCTTTTCAAAAATAACTAAAGTAAAACATTCTTTATTTTTTCCTTTCCATCACCCTGGCACCCTATATGGATGATTAGTCTTATCAGTTGTCTTTGATTCTATCTTTTAATTTAAAAAAAAAAAAAAAAAATTCTAAGACAGCTGTGGGAAAAACAGTGGGTGTAAAATGAAAAAAAAAAGCAGTATAACAGTGTAGAAATTATAAGGGGAAATGGATTTGGTACTTCCTGGATGCAATGTGGTCAGCATGCCCAACTTCCACACACATATTACAATCTAAGGGGGACTAAACCGAGATCAGAGGCCAGGCTCTGTAGAAATGCTTGCAGAGAAGGGAACTCAGTGGAACCTGTTGGCTGATAAGCTGCACAGCACCTGAAAACTGAAGGAGATAAAGGAAGATGTTCTACTGTTAAATCAGCAACTGTGGCAAAAGTACTCTCCTTGGATGGACACATATCCCCATCCCAACGTTATCTCAGAAGTAATACTGATGTTACCTGCCTCCAAGGTGCAACCACTCACTGAGTAAGATGTATGACTGAAGTCAGTCAAGAATTAATTTATGTAAATTTACTAATTAAAGAATTAAGTTAAGAAAGGGGATAAGTCAGGGAAGAGTCCATCATAACCTCTGGCATCAGCTGACTAGCGGAACCTGTCATCTCTCCCACAGGAACATCTATTGGGTAAGTGTACTCTATGCAGACTGAATTATTATCTTGAGCTAGCTTCAGGGATTTGAACTTGTTACTGTTTTGCTTTGAATATGGTTTTGCAGCCAAATACTATCACTGGTGATACTCAAAACTTAACTTGCCACAATTTTATTAATAAAGAATATTATTCCATAAACTGTTAGTGTGAGTACTTCAAAGGCATTCACAGTGACAGACAAGAGGGTAACATGCTCAAACAAATGTGTGGAGACCCTGAAAGGGGTCTCTCTGTTTGATATGTGACCCTGAACAAACTAGTCCAACTGCCCTCCAATCCAGCACACTATTCAGTGGAGTCCCCATAATGGAATGCTGACAGACTGGCTGGGCACAAGGGGCTCAGTTTTCCCAGGGCACCAAAAGATGAATCAAACACAAAGGGTTTAAGGAAATCGTCTCTTTTCACATCACACCAGTGTAAGGAAATACTTTGCAGAAGATACATATGGGTATATTTGCAACCTGCTGTCACTAACTTCCTTTTCCAGAAAACATGTGGGTCTGTTGGCCATTTCATTTTTACAGTCCCATAATTCAAAAACATCTGAAATAGTTTGGTTTTAAACTTAAGTACAAACTTTCCTTGGGATAGAAATTTAAATGCCAAGTCAAATTTCATCAGAGAAAATATTTATAAATGCTGACAGGTGCTCAGCTATAATGTTTGTGGGTTCAGATGTGTTTCTTTTATTTGGTTAGTTGGTTTTGTTTTGTGGTATTTTGGTTTGTGGGTTTTCTTTAATCCTATAAAAGCATAACAGGAACTTTACAGAAGTCTTGTAATCTTCATTTGCACTGAAAAACAAGTAAGTAAAGGATATGAGAAGACAGCATATTTTATAAGCAATTGAATAAGAACTGTATTATCCATAGATACAAAATGGCAATAAATATGTAAATTATGTGTTCAGAAGTCAAGAAACATTTTAGTGATAATGTTAGAAATATTTCTAAGAATGCAGAATATCCCAAATGTACTTTGATTTACTTTGATTTCACAACTCCTTGTTAACTGTTGGAAGTTCCCTGCAAGATGCCTATTTTTGGTGGAGAAAAACCTCTGAAGAAAACGAGAACTGAAGAAAAGACAGCTTGGGAATGCAGTTAAGCTACAGGACAACAGATAACTTCCTACCTCAGAGACTGTTATAAAAGTGTTATGTTTATTCAACTTATTAACAGTGTTGTTAGAAAAAAATCTTACTTTATATGTAATCTGCAGTTTAAATTATTATTAGCCCTGTTCCTATTCATAGATTGTAACCTCTCTGTCTATTGCCCCCTGATAGTTAAAATTTATAGATTTTCCCCATTTTTCTATCTCCTGTTACCCATATTTGGATGTGTTTAGCTCAGTTTCTCCATTTGTAGACATTCCCTTGCATGAACCTCCTTTGATTCCTCCCAAATTCCACACATTCCATGCCCTACCACATAAAAGCTAGCTTGCCCTTCAATAAAGTATGCCCATTTTGTCTTCACTCTGTGTGATTTCTGTTCAAAGTGGATTTCTACACAGTCTAACATAGGAGGTGTGACAGCTCTCGCGTCCAGTACCAAACTTTACATCTTTTGTTTTCTATCTTATTTATCCTCAATCTATTAGTATTTCTAGTATCTTTAGTATCCCCCTAAAAATTCTCTGAACTTTGTTGTTCTCCTGAAAACCTTATAGATTTCAATCCTTAGCTTTTTGATTTGTCACAAAACGTTTTCAGTTGAAGGTTTGCAGATCAAGACATTTTTGTGCACTCAAAGAATGTTTTGTGCTGAAATGTATTCAAATAAAAGAGAAAGCCCTGCCCTGGAGACCACTGTAAAATTTCATAAGTATTAATGAGGTAAATGGAGTTTGGATAACATCTGTACTTTAAAGCAGTACATAGATATTCATGATTGTTTACATTTAATAGCAAATATTTGTTAGATATATATGTGAAATTACCTAAACATGTATGTTATAGCATTTTTATTGCAGAAAATAGGCATTTCTCTTACCTCTTCATAGCAAGATAATTGAGCATTCACTGTGTAAAAGGGGATAACTGGTCAATATAAGAACACTTTTAGAGTTGCTTCAAATGTAGGAATAATCAGGGTTAAATAAAACGAATATCTTTCTGGATTTGAGTGTTTAATTCTTTCATTTTAGGGTGTTGACTACTGAATATATCTATATTCTATAGTCCTGAAGAAACAATGTTCTTTCCAAATTTGGTTAGACATTTTCTGTGAAGTACCTTCTCTTGATTTTTCTTGCAAACAAACAGTTTATGTCTGGATGATATAATCTCTGCATTACATGGTCTAAAGAAACCTCCCTTCTTGCTGGCAAGAAATAATGCAGTCATTTGCCGGTAGCCTGAATGTAGACATGAGGCTATAGTAAATCACTAATCAGCATACAACATCAATCAGAATGAAAAATGTTGGCATACATAAATGCTGACTAGGCAACACCCAGATTTAGAAACTTATATTAGCATTTATGTTGAGATAACAATATAACCTTTTAAAAATTATTTTATTTTAACACGAGCTGCTCATAGAGAATTTCTTTTCAATACAGGGGATGATTTTCTCTGTCCTAGGATAGGTCCAATCTACTGTTTTGGAGAGGTATTATCTCTGGTTTCTAAAGAGAATTGTTTAGACTAAATACCAAACTATAAGATACATTATGAAGGGAGATCATTCCTACTTTGACAATCAAAACAATCAAAATTACTATGAAAAGAGGATTGCATAATATTATAAGGAAATCAATTGAAGGGAAACAGACAAAAACGCTATACAAAACACTCTAGAAGAAAAATATTTAACAACCATTTTGGTAGCCAACTGGCAAATTTAGTTCCTGATTTATTTGCTTCTTGGATTGTTGCACACGCTTTTCTTGCTTGAAGTATAACCCTATAGATCATCCCTTTCCAACAACATTTTCCCTTGTCATAGGAATATTCATGTGTGATTTTCCTTCTAATTTTATCACTGCTGTCACTTCTCAAATAATTATCCTTTTTTTGTTTTAGTGTGTTGTTTTCCTTGCTAAGAATGTACAGTGAGGGCACAATTATTATTGTTATTTTTTATTTGTTAAGCTTTGATAATTGTATCAAAATAGTAGAAAATATTAAGACATAGTTTTTATCACTAGGGACTCAGCTATTATCTAAGAAGGGAAATATACAGTCAAAATGTTCCAGATGATACAGAGTGCATGTTACAATATTTCGGTGCTTTTTATTCTGCATTTTTGATGGTTTTTAGGCAGTTCATAATCATGATACAGGAACCTAATTTTATCCATCATAATAAGGCAATGTATAAAATGTAAAACTTCCACAGCACCAGGCTTCATCATAGCCTTTCTTTCTAAGACATGAAAGTGGCAAAAACAGTGATAATAATTCTTTCAGAAAATAAGCTTTTTGAAGGAATGACAAATATGTGAAAACTGAAATTTCATGGTTTTCAGAGTACCATAGAGTTTAAAATGAATTTCTGTAAATAATTTAAAATGTTGTGATTTTTCATTTTAAATCATGCTTTGCTTTAAAAAAAAGAACTGCATTTAAAAGGAAAAAAAAATATTCACTTTCTAAAAAATTTGTTAATTACATTTCAAGTAGAATCATTGCAAATACTTTTTCTTTTATCACAACACTGTGTGTTTGAACTTGATGACAACAGTTTTTCTGTTCTGACTTCCATTTCATATACGGAACGGAAAATGTGTCAGATGCTATCTATTTGAGCTTTATTCAGTCATGTACTATAATTCTTTGAGCGACTAGATCAGATGTAAGTCACTGAAAGAAAGTGGAGATCACTTTTTAGTTGCAAAGTAACTGATCATATCTGATGGCAAAAAAGGTTTAGATATTATATGTCCATAAGAAACTGGCAAATGGAGAGAAAGGAAAACTGCAAGGATTTGTTACAAAGTAATCAGTCCCAATAAACATATTTGGTGTTCTTTATGTGCTGAGAAGTGCTGTGGAATATCTAACCTCTGCATATTAGTCCAAAAGGCTGTAAAACCTTCAATAAATCTCTGTCACACTTGAAAAAGCACTTCAGTTATTTTAGACATTCCAGACACTTTCAAACACCATGAGGTCCCATATTTATAAGGAATTGAATTGAACCCAGAGAGACCAGTAAGAGAAAGAAGACAGACTACTTTCATGGAAGACAAATGTGAAAACTTTCTAAGAACTAAAAGACCTAGTGAACCAATAGCTTGTTTATTTCTTTTTGTTTACCTTGAAATTTTCTATACTCCTAATGCAATATTGCATTATTGAAAATGACATATTCATTTTCAAAAATAGTCTAAAAGAACATCTTGTTTGAATTTTGATGCCTTTGATGCTCTTTGAGGAGCCTTACTATATGTAAAAAAAAGTAAATGTCCTTGAGAATTTTTATTTTTTACCATTACTAGTGCACAAAATTTTGGAGAGCATGACAGTGCATGTGCTCATCAGGTCTTGTCTAGAATTATGTTAGCCTGAACTGATATGAGCTTCTCAGAACATTTTTCTGGTGCTTAAGCAACTATTGCTTGACCTGTTATAGTTGAAGCCCTAGGAATGCCTTTTTCAGTAAAGGTAAGAAACCCCAAGGTGATTCCTACATATTAAATAGTAACCCCTTGGAAAAGTTAAGGATGGAGGGACTTGTTGTGCAAATTTTAAATTTACTTGGGAGCCAATGAAATGGAAGCACATTGTCATAAGAAAATACATAAGAGTAAACCCAGACTTGGTATTCTGAAGTTATTCAGAGCCATTCTTCTCAAAACAAAGAAACTGAAAAAAATACCAATTATAACATCAGTCTTCCTGGGAAGATTTCAGGGTCCTGACAGGTCATTGCAGCCTAACCCAACCTGCTTGAGGAATACTGAACTATCAACATTAAGAAACCTAAAGAAACCTTGGGATGGAGTGTGGAACAATAAAGAAAATGAATCAGTACTAGGAAACCTTTTGTATAAGATTTAACTGCATTGATGAGGATTTTCTGTATTGGATGGATAATTTGGATGAATACTGGAACTTTTCTTCGGCTAACACTAAATAAACAAGTTCCTTTTTTTTTCTTTTTTTTTCTTTCCTTCTGTCAATAGACTAATATTTTGGTCATAAAAGAAAAAAATAATTTGATCACATAATTTCTTTATCCTCCTCTCAGTCTACATAACTATGATTCTATGTAATCTGTGCAGTTCAGAGGCAGCTGGATCCTATTGAACTGATAAAGCAGGGAAGGAACTCCAAAGAAAGTTCAGTAAGCATAGTGAAAAGAACAAATGAATCTGATTCAGAAACAAACATAAGGAAGAGAGATTGCAGAATCATTTTCCTGGAAAGTTCTAAGAACAGACTTGACATTGCATTATGGAAGCTCCTTATATTAAGGTTCCTTTATAAAACAGGAAACTGTTTTGAGATATTCTTAGATGAAGAAAAGTGACTTGTGATGACATTTTGTAAAAGAACAGAGACTTGAATTTCATATCTTTGGAATCTATGCAACTGTATTCTGCAAAAGCTAAAGATGAAATAATCTGGTATCTTCTGGTTTGTATAGTCATCTCTAATGGCAGACATGAAGGATTAACTCAGAAATACTGTTTTTCAGACTCTGCTTCTCAAGGTACAAGGAAGAAAGAGTTACACAATTTGGGAATATTCTTTAATGTCCTCTCAAATATTATACTTTAACTTTTTTCCCCTTTTTTTTTTTAAAAGACATGACATGGCAGAACCATAATGCACAAAGAAAGGTTAAGATTAAGGTAAAGTAAGATCTGGTGATAAACAGTTTTAAATGATGCTGACAAAGCACCTGGGTTATGTCCTCTGAAATCCATAGCACTGGAATTTATTTTGTTTGTTTATTTTTCCCCTCCTCCTGCCTTTAAAAATAGGGATGGATGTCCTCAGCAAAGAACTGAAACAAAATAGGAAGAAACCTACCTGGCACAAGAACGAAACTGTATTTTTCCTCTAAATTCTGAGTGATACTGACCATAACTAAGCTATCTGACAGTACAGTGATTCTTGGTACTGGATACTACAGCTACATCAGGAACCAGATGACGGGTGTTCCAGATCTTTCCTTTTCTGTGACCCTCCCCTTACTCAATTTCACTTTATAATGCTCAGGAATAAGGCTTCCTTCAACTTTGCCAAAAGACATCCACAGACTTTGCTTTCACAAACTCAAGCCCCACATAACCCACACAGAAGAAAGAAGGTAGGTCTTTCTCAGTTATTCTTGTTTTCAGATGTGGAGACTAATCAGGTGTTAGACTGGAAAAGAAATTAACATATTCAAAGGAGGAAAAAAGTGTTCATACAGAAATATGGCATAATGACTTTGGGAGTGACAAAAAGTACATTTTGACCCTTTTCCTCACTAATGAGAATCAATAATGATGACAGGGAATCACACCTCTCACTGCAGTAAAATAGGTTGCATGAAAATCTATTATTTTCACATGTTCTCATCAATCAATGCACTACATTGTTTGTCTCTGTGTTCCTTCTTTACCTCTGAAAATAAACCTCTTTTGTCTACTGAACCTGCACAGCTGCTAAGCAAGCTGTTTGTCTGTATTAAATAAAGTAACCATTTGCTTAGACATACTACTTGTGAAGAATATGCTGAAACCATTTAAGTAGTCTACATTAGAATGGAAAAATAACCCAAATAATTTCAATATAACAACACTAGAAACAGATAATTTCAAGTTTAAGGAACTTCCAAACTTCAGAAGAAAAGAGAAAATAATTATGCCAGCGGATGGGAAACTGTACCTTGGGACTTGTATTGCTCACGATAAAGCTAGAAGCCACAGTTCCATGAGCACCTGTTTCTTCAAGTATGCACCTTGGAAACATGGCTTGTTCTAATTCAACTGAACTTATAAGAAGAATATTGACCACATGCTAGAAGAAAAAAAACAAAAAAAACACCACCCCTCCCACAAAAAACCAAAACAAAGAAATAAAAAAACCCACAAAAAAACCAAAACATTATTCTGATTTTTTAATTCCTAAAAGAATATGAATTTGTGTTTACTGTGTCTGATCCTTTACCATTGGAAAAAAAAAAAAAAGAAACATTTTTATTTACCACCATGAAGTGCTTGTTTTCCCTTAGTTAAAAAAAAAAAAAAAAAATCTCCAATCAAATTAAGTGGAATAACAACAAAACAAACTAAAATTGTTAACAGCCTGCACATTACTTAGGACACCATAGTTATGATGGATGATACAATGATGACAGATGAGTTCTCACTCCTATTCTAAATTCTATCAACTCCATAAATTAGTAATGTCATTAATATAATTACTAGCTGTTCATTCACCTTCTGCAGCAGCTGTTGTGGGTTTTTTTTGCTGGCTTTGGTCCTTTGATTACTCCATCTAACTCGGCATTACAAGTCAGTATAGAACTTGCTTGCAGCAGATAAAAATCTACAGTTGACTGGAGCAGAGAAGTGTATTAAGGAATCACTGATTACAGGTTGGCATCTGATTTCGTGTTTAATTGGAAAAGATATGGGGTTCATTCTGATAGTGTCTAAATATTTGGTTCTTTTTTTTTTAAATTTTGGTTTGTTAAGTTTTGTTTTTCATGGGTTTTGGTTTGGGTTTCTTCGGGGTTTTTTTTTGGGGGGATGGGGGTGCAGGGATGGTTATTTGTTTTAGTTTGGTTCAGTTTTGTTTTGGTTTTTTGCTATTGCCCATAAGATGTTCTTCACATGGGAGTCATGGACAGTTCCTGGAGAAAAATGCACATTAACTCAATCTCAGCCACTTCGTAATGTCAAGTGAAGTAATTTAAACATCAATTTCTAAAGTATCTCTAATGAATATTTTCTTCTGTTAGGTTAGTTTGACTAGCTGAGGCAAATAGCATTCAGATCAGGATTTAGCTCTGCGAAACTAACATATCAAAAAGCCTGTGAAAGAGGCTGTGTCTCTTTGATCTGATCTATGATCCCACTGATAGTTCCACAACAAACAGCATTCAGATCCCTAGGGATTTCATTAAGTGTATTGAAGATATTGTATTAATTAATTCTAAAAATTTCAGGAAGAGAAAAGGTTTTGTTTTTTTTTAATATATATATAATTCTTTCCATGCACCAATCCCTTGGAGAGCAGCAGAAAATAAATTCAAGCTTCACTGAATTTAATCACTGGAAATATTTTGTGGAGTCATGATCTAGGTTGCTAAAGTACTTGTATTTACATTTATGAAGATATTTTGAGGTCTTCAGAGATACGCGTATTTATTGTGCATTTCCCGATATTCTGATCCCTACACCACACTTTCAACATTAAAAAAAAAGAGTTTTGGACTATTTTAAATGTCTCAGAAGAGGCTTAATGACTAAATGTTTCATTGCAATTTATTATTGTTAAGACCTAATTACGGTATATTTATGCAATGTACTAGAGAGAGTTTAATAGCGAGTCATGAAGGATTGTCGTTAAAAGTTAAAACTGAATGAGAGTAATTGTATAGATAAAATGCATGACATGATAAAGACGGGGTTTTTTAATTTGTTAGATTTCACATTATTTTTGAAAGTTCAAAATTTAGCATTGGGTTTGCACCAGATATTCTGTGTTAAGAACTGGATATGAAAAGAGAAAAAACACAAAAGAAGAAAAGAGAAGATAAAAACAAAACACAACCCCCCTCAAAGCTAAACCCTTATTTTTATGTTATTCCCAGGCAGGCAGGGGTTTCGCTTTGCCATTAGACAGTGATTTCTCATTGCTCTGAATTTTACAAATTAAGACCGAAATTTTGTAATACAGTCACTAGTAATAGTCTTGAGAAGTGAGTATATATATGTATCTATATATATATACATATTTATATATACACTTCTAAAAAAAACCTCTGTATGACCAGTATCCTTTCTTATACTAACTTTTGATGGACTGTGGAATATCTGGAAATTCAGAGTTCCTCATTTCTTTATAGATAATCAGCTTCCAATGTGTTTTCTGCAATACAGGCGAGTTCACAGAATCCTCTTTATGCTTAAAAAGACTTCATTACAGATTAAAATCTGAATGAGAGAATTCATACTTGGTGGAGTATGAAGTGGAAATGTATTTACACACAACTCAAAAGCTAGTGAGAATCTAAAGCTTCATGTTTTTCTACTGTAGTCAGCACAGTGTTGAAGTACAAAATAGCCATTCTCATGATCATATATGTGAAGATAAAGGGGTTTTTTGTGAGCACCACAAGAATTTTCATTACTTCTTGTTTCATAGTGATGAAATACACTGCCTATATATACCTTTCTGTCCTCAAAAGCTGCTTCTATTTGAAATTCCTAATGGCAGACACATCATGCTGGGAAGCAGTGAAGCCACTCACATCAAAAGTCTTTAACTTAATGTGTTATGACTGACTGCACTAAATGTTTTGCAATGCAGCAAAAACAGCAACCAGACTAGGACACTTAAATTCACTTTTCTTCCTTCCTTCCTTCCTTCCTTCCTTCCTTCCTTCCTTTTCTTTTTTTTTTAATGTGCTAAGGTTATATATTGAAAGAGGCAGTATCAAACTTACATACTACAAATCCATTTTCAGATTGTATAATTTTCAGCTTTGAACTGTACTACTGAGACTGTATAAGAGTACATCATATCCATCTTGAAAAAGAAACCCCTAGCACGTTGATTCACATTTCCAGTAATGCTATTCTACCATTACACCTTGCTTGTGAATTGATCAATTTAATGAATGTTAGAAATTTAAAACCCTTTTCAACCATGAATATTTACCAATCCATAAGTGAAAGGAGGTTGTAGCAAGGTGGACGTCAGTCTCTTCTCCCAGATAATTAGCAACAGGACAAGCTCTCTGCTGGAAAACATCATCAGGCCACTGTAAACAGGGATTACCAGAAAATAAAGCAGACCCCAAAATGCGCAGACAGATTTGATAACAGAAAGAACTTTTCAACATTATATTATCCTTCTAGTAAATGGGGCTCAGTAGAGATGCTCTGCATCTGTGCTCTATTATAGGTTAAATTTCTGTGAAGAGGGAATTACAAACAGTCTCACACTAAAACAAAAACAAATGCACTTAAAAATGAGGCTAGAACTATGCCTTAGGATCTTGGTCAGGAACTCTCTATGAACAGTCCTAAATATATTAGAATACTAAAGAATACAATCCATAGAGAAAAGACACACAAACAACTGAAATTATCTGCAATGCAAAACAAAGAAGATCAGATTCCTCTAGGTTGGTCTCCAGAAGCCAAACGTTTGTTTGGGAAAGGAAAAATATAAGCTCCTTAAAAGCCAACTCCTGTTTTCTAGACAGCACACTGCATAAACAAGCATTCAATAGCATGCAAGGACAAGACTGGCATTTAATTTTCTCTTATATATCTTAGTGTTTCAGTTAGAGGGGTTTCTGGAGGGTCCCTCCCGGCTGCTCTGTGAAGGTTTCCAGGGCTGAGATCATCCCCTGCCGCCCATCCCTCGTGGCAGGGACAGGCGGCGGAGGCACCTATGCCAGGAGACAGAGACCACGCAGCACGCAGGGA
>JAYRBT010000001.1:62083519-62124302 GCA_036023395.1 Myiotriccus ornatus | reverse complement strand
GAGACAATATAATAACTATGGCAACACAGAAACCAATGATAGACCAGTGAGTTAACAACTTCAAAACCCCGACATCTTAGCCAGTGCAAAGTATCACAGTTTAAGTGTACAGTTAAGATCAAAATGTACAAGCAATGATGTACTATACTTTTGTAGCAGAGAATTTGTTTTATTCATTTTATAGCTAGGTTTGCAGATGAATCACAATTATTTTCACATCCAAACAATGCTGCAACAGTGGGCCTTGAGACAAGAAAAATGAGTTAACAGCAACAACAACTGTGTCTCGTGACATGTACGAATTCACAGAATGATACATTTTGCCTTTTTTTTTTTTTCTCTCAAAAAAACATGGACCCAATGCATTTGAGCACCTAGAAACTGAAGTGCAAACATCAATCAGATTGGCATTTCATAGAGCAAGGCCTCCTAGCAGAGACTTTAGTAATACTATGGTAGGACAGATTCTTAGTGAGAGCATAGTCCCATTCACATCTAACATTTGCACATGCTTTGACTTCCCTGGTATCCTGCACAATTCAGAAGCTTCATCATCTTCTGAAAGCAGAAGATTTATGGAGAATCCTGATTGAGTTTTTTTTCCTATTTTTGAAATATAGAAGAAAAATATATTTATTTCCCACTGAGAATTACATTAGTATTTTGCATTCTGGCAGGAGGAAGAAAATTATTTTAGTAGCACTTAACTAATTCTGAACAAATAGGAGTGAGAGAAACAAGAGAGCTGGATTTTCAGAAATCACCACAGCATATATCTTTGGCAATGCAGATTATTTTGCTTCAGTACTAATCTAAATATCTGAAAAGTAGTGAGATAGGATAATACCTTTAATCTCAAAAGTATGAGCTGCAACTGGGCATTCCATGTGTGACACAGGCCAAAAACATCTCCAAGCTAAAATAATCTTCTCAGTTGAGTATTTGCAGCTACTTCCGTAGTAACAATCTTTCTTTCCTCTATTTTTTCTCACATATACAGAGCATCAGAACTTGATGTACCAAAAACTGCTGTCAGCTTTCCCACAGTTTCCAAATTCTTTAAAGTTCATACTATTTACCCAGTTGGAAGCCTTTAAGACCTATATAATTTCCTTTGATTTCTCTTAGTCATTGCTGATAGAAGCTATAGTTGGCATTCACATGAAAATACTAAAAGTTTTGATGTATTATACAAGAAAGAAAAAAGTGTTTTACCAATGTCCACCTTTTTACCAGTAAATTAGATATTCCTAACCCCACGCGCCCCGGCCCAGGATTGAAGTGCTCCTTATAGTATGCATTTACACAAAGGATAGTTGTGAGACTTGATTTGAGAAGGCAAATTTTGGACAGAATTGAGTTGTGCTTCCAGTGTAATCCTTTGCTTTCCACACTATAACAGAGTGACCCAACATTTAGTGTTTTAAATTCCATATTTTGTGGGAATCTTCTCTTACAATTTTTGCAAGAAATTAATTTATTTTTTTTATTGTACCGTGGGTTTCCTTGGTGATAAGTTCTTGAAGGAATAAGAAACAATAGTAATGGTGTCTCAGGTAGTTCTCCTGGACAACTTATATTTCCCAGAGAACTCTGATATTCAAAAATGTTGTTAGTAAGATATATGAGTATAAATGCAGAAGTACTGCATGTAAGAGAATATGGAGACTATCTTTTGAACATGAAAAACAAGGAAAGAACTTAAAAATACACTGAGAAGATGATTAACTTAAAAGCATATAATTTGCCTTGAATTTTCAATTTTGTTAAAACTTTGAATTTATGTGAAACCAGATATATTTTTTAAAAAGAGGAAAAAAACAAAATCAAAAAAACTGAACATTCTTATAAGAGATAGATTGGCTAGAAAAAGCTCTATTCCATAAATGACAGTTGTGACATTTGAAATTGTCTATTGTTCATTATAACAGTTTGAGATATTTTTAAACATTTCAAATTTGATGTTATACAGGAATGTCAATTTCTAAGTTAAAAAAAAAGCTTTCTTAGCAAAAAAGATCCACAAGAGACTAAAAGAAAGTCATTGGCATCTTCTGGCATAAATAATTTGAAAACTGATTTGACTCCATAAGGTTCTAGTTTAGATTAAAAAAATAATTTACTAGGATATTAAATTTCATCCAAATCCTTTACAGTTCTTGAGATTCAAGATTTACTTTCTTATTGGTTTAATTTTCCTTTCTGCTGAGATCACTTGCATGAACTCAGAAACTGACCTGGTAAAAACCTGTCTCTGAGCTAATTAATGACACTCAAACAAAAAATATATAAGCCAGTAAAAATATTCTTTTTAGATCTACAAAAGTCCATACTGCAACATTTGAGCCAAAGGCATCGTAAAATGTACGCTTGATAAAAGAGATAGTATAGAATTATGAGGTTAATGTCTAATAAACAACAAGAAAATGCCTAATTATTGAAAACAATGCACACTGACATTCCACAACCAAAATGAAACTATAGATATGGACTATTACATTTTTTTTAAATTGTAAAAAGAATAATAAGTATACACCATATTTTATTTTCAAACATGAAACTAGGCCAAACTTTTTTTGTTGTAATTTATTTCTGTTGAAAAATAATTTTTAGTGTTCAGCCAACTTAGAGGGATATTACTGGACTTTACATTTGTGAAGTTTTCCAGATTATTTCCTATCAGAACCAGAATTACAATGTGCTTATCATGAGCTAAGCTGACTTATACACTATATTTTATTTTCATTTAGGTGTATATAATAGGTAAATTTAATATCATCTAATTTAACCCATGTAAAGGCCAGATTTCTGAGAAATTTACTGACAGTTTCCATAAACAATGAAAAGAGAAACATCTCAAGAAATTCATTCATTTCATCCCCAGAGAATTATAAAATTTTATAAAAGATATGTTTTCAGTGACAGTGGTCATTGGTTTTTTTAATATTGTTTGATCTGCAGTGAGCTATACATCTAAGTACAGTATTTTTTTAATATTCAGAAATTTTATAGTACTTTTTTTTTCATCATGGACATGTTAAAAGGGACATTCCACTATTGTCAGATTATAATTTAAGCGATCATAGCTGTGCTGTCAGTCACTGAAAACCAGTGACCTGGTTCAGCATGCTAAACATTTTCCTTATCTACTAGGATTTACATGCAATGGCTTATGTAATTTCATTTTCTAAATTCTTGCTTTGGAAGTATCAGACAAAAGAATACTTCACTGAGCACTTGTTGACAGCCTCTGCATAACACATTCCTTGAACATTCGAATCTTCTGTCTTTCAGATGAATGTAAACCGTCTAGAAGATTTCCTGAATTTTTGAATGATAGAATGATTTCCTGAGTGATTGACCAAGGTCAGACTCTTCTTTTTCCCCCTTTTTTCTTAAAAGTATTCTCAAATGTAAACCTTTTAGGGGTTATATTTTCTCAATTTTTTTTTCTCAACTGGCACATTATCTTTGAACAACTGACTGAAAAAATACCCCCATTTTGCTACTTAAGTTTCAAGCAAAATAATTGAATTCACAATGAGGTGTAGGTCTAGGTGTAAAGACAGACTTCTCTGAATTATTTTTGATTTAGTTTAGCAACTACATATAGTCCTGTAACTAGAATTACTTAGCTAGAGGACCCCTAAGTATAACTATTTACTAATACACATCCAAAATTATGGGCATGTTCAGAATTAATGATGATGGAAATGGAATTATAAATGTAAAAAACATATAGAACTTTGTATTTAAATTTTTAATTCTTTACAGCCTCAGATTCTTAAACATCTTTAGATGTCAAAGTACAGGAGAGATCTAAATTTAGAGAGTCCTTCAGATACCATTGACATAGAAATGAAGAACAGAAAATTCTATTTTTTTATTTCCTATATATATTGAGTGTATTTTAGTATAATGCAAATGTCTCCTCAGGAGAAACGTTAAAGGTTATCTGCGAAGTAACTCACAGCATTCAGATAACATGGAAGAATATTGGTTAACATACAAAATCTCCTGTGTATGATACTAGAAAACAAGCTTAGACATCTGTTGGAAATGTTTAAAGTGGTTCTCTTACATCATCTCTGTGATGATGTAAAAGGTGCAATTCTGTTTTTTGACTTGTGTTTTTTATTTTTTGAGCTATAAGAATAATAAATATTCCAATATGGGATTTAATTTATGTGGAAGTGTAGCAAAGCATTTAGTTCTGCAAATTAGATAAATGTTGTGGAAAGTGCATCTCCTACCACCCTGTGGCAGTTTAGAATCACTGCATATTAGCACACCTCATTAAATGTATTCAACTAAATTCATACTTCCTTAATGAATTTACTCACCAAGAAACATGAAAAGAACTCGAATTAAAGGATCCCTGTCCAATTAAACATGTGCACATGCAATTAATAAAGTGCATTAAAAGTATATGTTGTGGTGGAAATGTTGCCCTTTAAGCAAGCAGTGTCATTTTTAGGAAAACAAAAATACCTTGTCACACAGGCTTGTCATTATTTATTTCCAGTAACAGCTATATTGTTACAGAAGTCAAAACTTCTGTTCTATCACCGCCTAATAATAATTAAGTTAGAATAACTGTCTTCCTATTTTCCAGCACTGACAGTGTGAAGCAAAGTCAGTCTTGCATTATGAATCAATATCTATTATTTTCATTCTCCTGTATAAAAATACTGTTTTCAGATCGCTTTTAAAAGTATACATTTTGGTTTTCAAACTATATGTCAAGATCATACAGGAAACGAAACATTAGACAATCTACTTTTCTCTTGTTTTCATCAGGAAGCAATGGTCAAATCAACAATTTCAGAACTATGTTAATAACAAGTCCTGCAGTTATGACTGTGTACCTTCTTTTTCTACATAAATATCTTTGATTGTCAGAAAGCTCTAGGAAAATGATAGTAAATCAATCAAATACTGTTCTGAAAAATATTCTCCTTTTCTAGAAATGAAGTGTAAACTGCACATGAGGCCAGTTCTGGAAAGAAATTAAATCAGCAGTTGAGAGGAGAAAGATATATTACCTTGATTTTATCAAACTGGAATAATTGAACTAAAATGTTGTTGTAATTTTTTCTTGAGTTACAGGCTAGAAGTTTGAACCTTCTTAGTGAATTCTGAATGCTTTCACGAGGTTATGCAACACTATGCTTATAAGCTTAAACAGGGAGATGAAATGTGCATTTGATATGATTATAAGACTATGCTTACAGAAAGATAAAGATATTAGTACTTAAGCCATATATAAAGCTTAAAATTATCCTACTCAAAGGAGGAAGCTTCAATGGTGTTAGTAGTGTTATTTTACTTGAACAGACCTCAGAGTTAAAAATTGATAGTGATCTTACTTATTTTATTATAATAAATATAATAATATAGATAACTATTCTTTCATTCATACAGTAGTACATCTGTATTCAGGTCTCTGCCCAGTGTTTTCTATATATTGATTTTTGTCTAGAGTCATTTGAATATTTCTGTATATTAAGATTAGAGATTCATATTCATGTAGAGGGATTTCACTAATGGCTAGGCTGGCACAAGCTGGTGGTTTGTATATGTCTGCGTTTGTACTACATATGGTGTGAAACTACTCATGTGTTAAACTGCTGAACAATGTGACAAATTACATTTACCATGCACCTGTGGCTACCTCACCTGCTTTGTAACCACTGAACCCTGTCCACCAGGATTTATTCTAACATTCCAACTCTCTAAGCAGATTCGCACAGCATATAAAATACCTAAAAAGCTTGACAGAAAATTGCTACCATGTAGTGTTTCCCCTCTGATTTATGTTGATGTGAACTTCAGAAATGGCAAGCTAATATGAAGTATAATAGGATATCTATCACAGAAGGATGAATTTCAGCTTTTCAGTTCCTTGGTGGGTTGTAGGAGCATAGATTGAAGTTAACGTTTCAAAATGGATGTCTTGAGATCCTTTTGTCTCTACCATTTATTTCTAAGAGGCAGTTATATCCTTATCTTGCTCTGTTTTCTGGGGCTTCCTTTGCATTTTGTTAAGTATTATGACACTCATTGTAATTTTGATTTCTGGATAAAGTCTTCCTGTCCTAATAATCTACTGCCTTATCTTCACAGATATATACATTTATTTGAGTCAAGATGGAAATTAAGTAAAAGCTACAAGAAAGGAAATTTGTTCCTGTGATTCAGAAGGAGGAAGAGGATTGTCTTTCACTCTTTCACCTTATGTCCAGACAAGCCATGATGCATGTGGAAACTGAAATGCCACTTTTGTGAAAATCAGACCCCTCTTTCTACACCAGAGGATGTCATAGGTTTTAAGTAAAGGGGGCAGACACAAAGATGAGGCAGAAGCTCTGTTGTACTCTATGTAAATATATAATCATGTTTCAAAGGTGCACTGTCACACGTTCCACTGTAATCTATACATAGTCAGATATGTCTGCTGTTATTTTCCCCTTATATGTTTACTAGATGGGAAGTTTCCATCCCCATACTAATGACTTTTTTCCTCTTCTATACACAGAACTTAGGACTAGGAAGAAAAAAGACACACATCTGAGCTAAATATGTGTATAATAGGATTGTAGCTGTCTGTTTCTGAGGTTGTACAAGTAGAAAAGATATTGTAGCTTCTCAGAATGTAATAAATGTACATAGGTCCTAAAGTATGACCATTTTCCAATTCAGAAAACTGCTTGTTTACAATATGTCCTTAATTTCTTTGTTACGACTGAATAGCTGTTAATAATATTTTAATCCTTTTGGAGGTGTTAAACAGAGATTAGGGAATTTCTGTTGACAACATATGTTTGCCCAACTAATAAATAAACTTTGCTTCTGGCTTAATGTATAGCATTACAGAATATTCCATTGAGGTGTCAGGTGGTTAGAACAACAGTTTTATACCTAGAAGGATGGAAAAATATATTTCCATGCAAAAACTTATTACAAATAAATATGTTGTTCTGATTTGAACCAGTTTTTTTTTTTTTTTTTTTTTTTTTGTTTAACTGTTAAATCTTGACTGATATATATTTTTCTTTTGGACTTATAGGTTAACTTAAAAAAATTCTTTTATCAAATAAAACTAGTAGGTATTAATGATCAATGTATTACTTAAAAATCATGGGCAAGTCAGTTTCAAATAGAGTTTTTCTTAGATGTTCATAGTATCTCAGTATTTATTTGGATTTTCTAATTGAATAATAATTATGTTAATTAACAAAAACCTAAGATTGATATCAAAAATTTAAAGGTCTATTCAAACTGAATGTAAAAGAAAATTGTAATGGGAACAGTACTTCAATAAGATTATTATGAAGATTTGGGTGGGGCTTTAAGAAACTAGTTCCTTTTACATAACCAAAATTAACTAAAGAAGCCTGAGTATAAATGAGAATCAGTTTCTTAATGTCTACTTTTTCAATGAATAAGCAGAATAAGTCGTGTAATTAAAAAGTACTAAGAAGCTGAAAACTGCAGTTTCTAATAAACCCTGTAACAATTCTGCTCTCATTGAAAGTAACAGTATTTCAGTTCAGAAGTCACTACAGTATTTTTTATTATTTGTGAAAAGAAAGAAGAGAGAAGAGAATGACAGATAACACATATTTGCTACTTATTATGGAACTTAAAAGTTTCCCTCTTCATTTAAGATTACTAAACTCTTAAAGGTATCAGGAAGAGTAATCTACATTCACCAAAGTTGTCTTATGGCTCTACACACACGATGACAATTTGTATCTATTTCTATTCTAGATTTTTTTTTTTTGGACGAAAATAGTTTGTCCTGTTTACCAGAAAGATATGGTCTTTAAGAAATGAAAATACCTTGAATTTAGTGTCTGAACAATTTGCATTTCATCAAAAAAGTGAATAGATTAGCTCAATTCAAGGTATAAAATAGGGATTAATACTTAAAAGCTAGAGAAAAGGAGATATCAAGAATATACATATGTATTGCATTTGTCTCTGTTACAGAAGAAATTTGAGAAAAATGCTTGCAGCACAAAAGAATCTTTCAGAAATACAAGGCTGTGTGACTTTTGCATAGAAGTTTGGAAAATTTGTTGAAAAATTGCTTTGCTAGATAGACTTACAACTGGAGAGGAGAATCTGCTAACTAACTGTATAGACCATGGAAGTTATTATTTCTGACATCCAGTCATCATTAATGACAATTTTGTGGTAATTCGTTAAGTTTAGGGTCTTACCAAGCTTCAGAAATATGATGGGATCTATATTGCAAATCAGTATCTGCAGCCCACATGATCCCTTTAGGCTTCCTTGTAGTGATAGAAAAATTAGAAGTTTTCAAGACAGAGGTTGTCTTATCCAAAAGTAGCGATAAGACCAAGTACCTAAAAATATCTATTTGCCTTCCGTGACTATAAAGGTTAGGCTAGAAAGGTGTTTACCTTGGATAAAAGGCATTTAAAGTGCATATCAGTTTGGAGAAATAATCCTTTTGTGTGTAACTCATTTCGGAGTTGTTTGCTATTTAGTGCATCTTTCTAATCTCAAGTAGAGAAAGTCATAATTTGTTTTGCCAACAAACACAGAATGACTTAAGTCCACTCTACTCAGGCAATCCACTGCTGAGATAAAGTAGCCTCAACCACCTTGCACAACACTCCTCTGAACTCTGTGTTCCGTCCCTGCATCTCTAAACCATATCTGTTGCACAATGTAGAAGACACCTTTTCACTGTGAATGAACCCAGTTACCCAAGCATTGGTCTTGTGTTTGTCTACCTTATAAATGTGTACATTCTTATTGCCTTCTGCAGGAACGGTAAATTTTCTACAGGACTGTTTTGCTTGGGCTTTTTTTAACAGTGGAAAAAAAATGGTGGTATGGATTTCAAGACAGCTAAATCTAGAGATCACTTAGAAAAGTTGGCATGAATGATACTATAGGAAAATAATTTCCTTTACATTTACAATTGTCAGATCTATCTCATCCAGCACTGTAACTTCTATTACTTAACTCCAGATCCCAAGACATATAAGACATCTTCTTTCCCATGCTGTAAAAACTGCTTGCAGCCCCTCAGGGCTGGATCACAGTGTTCAGAACATTGCAGGCACAATGAAGGGTGAAAACAAAGAAAGAAAGAAACAAACAAACCCATTAAAAATAATAGTTGTGTCTCTGGGCCATAAACCCACCATATTGGCTCAAAGCAAATCTGCATTCAAAAGGCATGGTTCATCCACTTTGCTCAGGAGGGAACAAGCAGATAAACATGTACCTTGTTTTATCATTCAGTCTTTCGTCCACCTAAGAGTTGTGTTGATGTATCCCATGCAACATAGAGGTAAGGTTATTTCATTTAAATAGATACTGGTGCATGTTGTGCTGGTAACTGTGTTGCAGTTTCTCTTGAAGAAAATTAGGGAGTTGTCTACAGATTGAAACCAGGGTAAAAAGTAGTATGCGCTTCATGTAGAGAGTGGTCAATCCCAAATCCTGCTATGAAAGAATGTGAAAATTTAACAGGAAGCCACAACAACAATTTTACAAAAAAGAGAGGTTACTCATTTTTCAAACTCATCTATAATATAATGACTATTTGTCAGGAAGCAGCAAAAAGGGATCTGATCTAGAAACAAGCTGAACCAAAAGTAACTCCAGTGTAAAAGCTACTTCCAATAATGGGACATAGCCACACAGGATCTCAACACAGCTGGCAGAGTCAAGGGCTGATAACAAGATCCATTTGCCACAGCAAGCAGTGTACCAGGGGAAAAGTCCACCCTAAGTTATCACTCATAAATAAAAGTAGTCAGGGCCAGAAACAAGCCTATGAGATAGATCTAAGGTCCATCCAGCAAGCAGCGCCAAAGATGGAGCCAGCAGTTGCACTGAGATGGAGGCTGGCACTTGTACAGCTTTTCCGGAGTAGGGACTGATGCCCTAGGTTGGGCAGAAGGGAATTCTGGACCACTGGCAAGGTGAAGAAAGGCCCCAAGGAGGCTTGGGTAGGGACCATAAAGTCTATGAGTGTCGTCAGATCCTGGACAAATAGAGAAGTCTTTCAGGATATAGACATGTAAGACCATGTCTTATCACTCTCAGTCTGGGGAAAGAGTTGAAATCTAGTTCTCTAATTAGGTTTATGAGTAGTCTCACTACAAAGTTTTTATTGTCTCCTTTAATTCCTCTGTCATAAAAATAATGAAGCTTTTATACTCTTAGAGAAATATAACACACTTTATATCCTAAATAGACCCACGAACCTAGGCTGTGGAGTAGCAACAACTCAGGCATGCTATCATAGCCAGGGTTTGCTCTTGTTAGCTTTAAGCAAGTGCCTATATTCCTACAGGTTTTCTATTTTCTTCTGTAAAACTCTTTATCTCTTTTCATCCATTCTATGAGGAGTGCAAACACGTCTGTTTGGATCATTCTACTGATGCTCAGGCTTTTAGTTGGAAAACTAAAAGAACCAATCCAGATTTTCTTGTACTGCAGATGTTATAAATTTTGTGGGCTGCTATAAAGTTTACTGAATCACACAGATTCACAGAATATTTTGAGTTGGAAGACAAACATAATCTCTTATTTGTCATGTTTGTAATCCTGGTTCATGATGAATTTTTTTTTTTTTTTTAACGAACAATGATGGATTATTTGAAAGCTCAGATAACATTCCACTGCTATAACAAAATTAACTAGTTGTATCTAGTTGTTGTAGACTAAAAATGTCATCATTGGAAAGGTAATATTCTAAGGAAGCAGTCATAATCACACCATGACCTCTTATATGTGTTTTGCTGTTATGAGTCACACATTTCTTTACCTTATTATTCCCCTCACACTTCTGTAGTCAAAGTTTTGAAGGATTTTGTATTCCATTTTCTTTTAATCTCCCACTTTTGTGCTATGTAAACCACTATCCTTGCTACTGGCAAGAACATTTTTATGTAATACAGCTGCAACTTCTGCTATTGCTACAATTTGCTCTGGAACCAAGGTCTCATTCTAGAGTTTGCATTAGGATAATTTACTTTGTTTCCTTCAATGTTGCATTGTTTCATATGTTTGCCATCTTGTCTTTTGATCATTATGATATAATGGCTGTTTGTGGCAGGTCAGGGAATGTACTTGTCACTTACCTCCCTATTTTGTTTCTGTCATGCTATCCATATTTGTTTTTCACAGTACTTGCATTTACTTCTTACAGTTACAGTTGTCAAAGTCTCTCAGGCTTGCTGTTCATCAACTTTCTCGTACCTATTTTATTTATAAAATTTCCTAAATTTTCTGCAGCATCTAGAGGGCATACTAATTTTACAGAGGGTCTGACTAGGAGGAAGGGGGAAGGGGGAAGGGGGAAGGGGGACAGGGGAAGGGGGAAGGGGGAAGGGGGAAGGGGGAAGGGGGAAGGGGAGGGGAGAGGAGGGGAGGGGAAGGTTCCCTCTTTATGTCTTGTGGGCTTAAAGGCCTCTCCAGATTTAGAAAAAGGGTTGTCAAAGTACTGCTGAAAATAATTTAATCTGAGAATTCCTAAACTATGCAGTATATAACTAGCATTACAGGAAAATTAATCTAGAGGTTAAACTGTTATTAAAAGCTGGTAGATGACGCTGAAGGAAGCAGAACTGAAACCAGTATATAGAAATAAAAAGAATGGGAAAAAAATAGTATTGATAGAACAGGGTGGGGGGGGGAGAAAACAACAACTAAAAAAAAAATGGACCACAACCTATCAGAATTTTGCAAATCTTTACAGTATGTGGTTTTCCAGAAGTGCTTTTCATTCAGTTAAAAACTCATGGATAAACTGTACATGGATATATAATACCTTTCACGACCTGAAAAGGATAATCAGGTCCACATGGCTTGGTCTCTCACTCTTTCTGGGAACTGTATTAAGCACTAAAATGGCTGACACTACAAGCCTGCTTCATCTATAAGTCAGTGTGTTTTCCTGAGATTCTTAAAAAAAATAAGAATGTTCAATATATTCACCTATCTGAGCTCTACATTCTGTAACCCAAGGATACTTGCTTGAGAAAAGGAAATGCATGGATTTGTGTCTCAGGAGATGAGACTTATTTTCCAGGTATACACCCCAATCATTTTTCCAACAGTTTTCTCTCCAGTCTCTTGAAACTGAATTACATGATCTAAGCACATGCAAATACATCTAAGACAAAAATACTCTTCATTTGGCCATAAATGGGATAAAAAGAATTATAAGTATCACTAAGAATCAGCAATTGAAACTTACAAAAACTAAACCAAAATGGTTTGAAGTGATCTCTGAAGGATAATCTGCTCCTGCCACACCAAGTATGTTCTGGACTAGCTCGTGTCAGCTGTGGCTTTTGATTAACAAGATCTTAAATTTCTCCAAGGAAGGAGATTCCATCACTTTTTTCATTCTTTTTGATGTCTTATTCTGCTGATTTTTTAAATTGTGTCCAGTCTGAATTCCCCAAAACACAACTGGCCTTTGCCTTTTTTCACATGTTCTGCTGCTGAGAAGAGTCTGGTTACGTGGTCTGTGCAACACCAGTCAAATATCTTTAGAGAGTTTTCAATTTGTCCCTGTCATTGCGAGACTGAAGAAGTTAAATAATTCAGTCTCTGCTTGTACTTCATGTACTCTAGATCCCAGTCACCTCAACAGACTTGTGTTGAACCCTCTTCAATGTTATAGCATCTATGATCTTTGAAAGGTCTCATGAAAGGAAAAAATCTAACTGTTGCTATCATCTTCAAGGCAGGCAAGTAGGAGGATCTGAGGAACTACAAGTTGGTCAGCCAAACTTTGATTCCTAGGAATATTACAGAATCATAGAATCATTTAGTTTGGAAAAGACCATTAAGATCATCAAGTCCAACCATAACACTATCAGGTGCACCACTCAAACATGTCTATAAGCATTTACATGTCTTTTAAATGCCCCTAGGCATGGTGACACTTCCAATGCTTAAAAATCCTTTTGGTGAAGATTTTTTTCCCTGACATTCAATCTTAACTGTGAGGCCATTTCCCCTTGTTCTATCACTATGACTATCCACTTAGCTACTGCCTTCTTTCGGGAAGTTGTAGAGAACAATAAAGTCCCCTCGAGCCTCCTTTTCTCCAGGCTAAACAACCCTGTCTTGCTCAGACACTCCCCAGAAGACTTATGTTCTAGACCCTTCACCCTCTCCATCTCCCTTCTTTGGATGTGCTCCAGCATCTCACTGTCTTTCTTGTAGTGTGGGGTCAGAAGTGAACAAAGCATCTGAGATGCATCCTCATCAGTGCAAATCCTCTCAGAAACCATTTCAAAGAAAACCTTCTTAGAAGGTATTTAGCAACAGGTCAGTATGGATTCACTAAATTCAAATGACATCAAAATAACCTGATTGCCCTGTATCATGAGACACCTGCCTATGGAGGCAGCAGTTGATATCGCTTTGAAAGACATTAATAAGGCCTTTGGCAGATTGTATTGTATGAAATTAGTGACATATGGTCTAGATGGTACAGCAGGTGGTAGACTACTGTATTGAAAGAGCTGGGATGATGTGAGAAAATTCTCAAAGGATTGCCAAGATATTTTTGTCTCTGTGAATTAGGATACGCCTCCTTGAATGACAGAAAGCCCCGACTTAAAATTACCAGTGTGCAGCATGCAACTTCTCTGCCAAATTCATAGAGGTCTTAGTTTCATGACTACTTCACTGGACCGAAGAGTGAGGCTGGGAACTCACAAAAATATAGTTGTTTAGCATCTTCTTCCCATAGGCTTCCTTGTGAAACCCATCAAAAGTAGATGTCACTTTCATTCTAAAACACAAGGTAGAAATAAATCCTCAAGTACAGGTGAGAACCAAATGTCAGATTTCCCCTTGTCTTGTACAGAATTTATAGACCCAGCGTATTAAGAAAGAGCAATATAGACAAAGTAACCTAGAATATTTAAAGTAATCTTCACAACATCCTGCCTATGTTACTGGATCTTTGTGTTGTCATATCATTGGAACAAAGAAACAAAGCCAGAACCTACAAAAAAAATGTTTTAGCCTCAGGTGAGATAAATAATGACTTTTCTTTAGAATTGATGTAGTAGACTGGTAAAGTTAACCATTCATAGGTTTTATCAAGTGGTTATATTGCTAATAATGGAATCTCCTCTGCACACATTCATAAAAACACACTCGTAGAAACTGCGCTATTGCAAAATAACAGTGAATACAAGTCTAGCATGTTTGTAATACTCTGACCTAGGAAAATCTTTACAGAGCTGTCAAAGTCAGTTGAGGATTTTCAAAACTATACCTCTATATTCGATTTATCTGAGAAGTATACACAACCAGAGAAAAAACATGGAAAACAACACTTAGCAACGCTTTTACTTCCTCTTCAAAAAACATTTTTAGCAGTGAAATAGCTACCCATGTGCTGATTGTTATCCAGTAAATCCTGCTTCTTGGGAATATGCAGGCAAAAACCCATAGAACTCAACCAGTGCACACGAAAAAGGGGCAATTTCTCATGAGTAATGTTAATTTCTCGAATTTATACTAATGTTCTTCTGGATTAGAAAGAATCTGGTTACATGTTTTGGATAATGGACTACTAATAGCTTTGTAAGTAGCCTTTTTTTTTTAATCTCAGGTTAAGGAATACTCCAAAACAATATCTGGAAATTTATCTTCACATCTTTATTCATGGTTAGTTTCAGTGTCTACTGAAAGAAAGTCAGTTACTCAAGAATAAATATATTGTTCCTGATTTCAATAATAATTTCTGTGATGATAGTCTTTATATGTTACTCAGTCAGTGAAATATTTTGGCTGTATAAAAATGAAATTATAAACTTCACATTTTCTTACCTAATATTCAAAAGTTTAACTTAGTAAAGTTATAGAGAAAGCAACATTTAAAATTAAGGGACAATATCTGTTACTAAAAAGTCTATTACCTCAATTCTTTATAAGATAAATTATCATTATGAGATAAGAAAAATACTGTATTTTCCTGAAGTATAAAATACTTTGGGGAGACCTTTTGTTGAGGGTTTTTTAGTTTATTTATTGTGCAAACTAGTATAAAAAAAATTAAGTAGTCATGAATATTACATGTGTACAGTAGAAGTAAAAAAAAGGAGTGGCTAACATATGCATTATTGAAGACTACTTTGGTAAAATCTTTCCCATGGAATTTTTTTTTTTCTCTTTAAATTCAGCTCATTTTCATGTTAATGTCTTTAGAAATGTCAGTTCAGTACTTTTGCTGTTATAAACTTCTCAACAAGTAGCCATAAATAATGAATTAGTGGCAATATTGTTCTAATAACTTATTTAGGGCATAATTAATTCACAGCTTTAGGCATATTTAAATAAGAGTGTGCTTTTAAGTTTGTAGCTTTCAACTGAGCTTGTCTTAGGCTAGTAAATACAATCTGGGTGAGAAAAGGCAAAAAACAGGCAAGAAAAGGAAAAAAACCTGACAGTTCTCATGGCCTCATTTTGAAAGCCTAATCTATAGGAAATATATGCTGCAAAATAAATTACCTGCAATACCTGATCCCACACAGCAAATTTCTTTCACCCACTCTTAAATTTGCTATCAACTTTATAAGATCCATCTCTGAGTTCTTCTTTGCTATTCCCCAATTCCTGCTTTTCATGCAGAGGAGTTAATGGGGTTATAATTTCATAATTAAAGCAGATAATTTTAATTTCTCTGATGACTCTTTATTATGATAATCTTGTTAAGATTATGGTGTTCATTTGTTGCTGTGTATGATCATTTGGCTTTTGTAGAAGCTGTCTGTGCTACTGAGCCACTAAATAATTAAACAAGCAGAACATTCCAACCAGCAAAGTCTTGCTGTTAATGGAAGACCAAAGTCAGAGTTAACTCTCTGTAAACCTATTAAGGGATTCAGGCAGAGAACATACCACAGATTTACTGTCAGTCATCAAATAAGATATAAAGCTTCATTAACTGAGTATCTAATTTCACATGTAATGAAGAGCTGGCCTCCTAGATTGGATGACGATGCAGGCTTTCCTAGGAAAACAAACATAAAATGAAATGCTTCTAAACTAATTAGTTAGCTATGAAAAGATCAATAGGATGCCCAAGAAGGGAGATCCAGGGGAGGAATGTCTGGTACACAGCCTTGACTAAAATGCTGCCTTCTGCAGTATAGCATGATGTATGTTCTAAAGAGAAATAAGTGAATCATTTTTTCATTCTGTTGTTTGCTGCATTGGTGTGCACATGGCTGTCCTTTATATTAAATCTTGTAGTCCAAGATGGTTGAAATAATAAGCCTGGTCCATTACAGTGTGACAATACATGCCTGTGCAGTATGCACAGACAGTGCCTTTGCAAGCACTGAATAGACTGTCAGTATAAATGCTTCTGTTTGTTTAAAGGCTTTTTCAAATTAAACACTTCAGTGATTTTTATGAAGCTGCTTTTATGTTTGTGGAGGCATAAACCACAGAAAATTCAAGCTTCCCAGATTAACTTTCTCTTCTCTAATGTGGGATGTTTCAGGTGGGTAAATTTTTTATTCAAAAGGCACTTGAAACTAAACTAGGCCTTGGGCAGGTGGGGGGAATGGGAATGGAACACCATGGACAAAACAGAGGGAAAGAGACATAGATCAAGACAATTCAGTGCAATAATAAGTACTTTGGCTTTGGAAAGCTGGCCATAGATTTTTTCAAGCCTGGTGGGAAGTAGAAATGAAAAAGAATACAAGATTCCATTTCTACATTTACAAAAGCATCACTGTAATAAATGAAAATATTTCTTGAGGTTGTACATATTTACCAATATTTTAAACAAAATTCTACTTCCATTACATTCTTAATAAGGTCATAATAAAATGGAAGATAGCATTACTTAGAAATAAACAAGATAAACATATTTTTAAAACAAATGTAGCATTTGATAATATGATAAATGTATACATTTTGAATAAATATTACAATTGTTATCATAATTTCAATATATCAATGACATTAAAGTTGTTTATGAAAAATCCATACTCTAGTCATATATTAACTGGATGTAGTTTTCACTTTTTGTCAACCTGCAAAAACCATCTAGTATATGTCTTACATGTTATTATAATAGATCATTTTGTCGTGATGTGTGTTTGTGATAGTTTTGTTGTTTCTTACTGAGTTCCTTGTATTTTAAGATCCTCAGCATCTTTCATTTTTCTAACAAGGTTTTTAAGTGTCTGTGTTTACTGCTATCTTGAGGTCACTATCTCTTTTCCTGTGTAAATCAAGTTTCTATGTGGATCTGCTATGCCTTAGTCATAAAATAAATCTGCTAGTGATTCTACACATCAAGAACCTGAAAATGAGAAGAGAAATTCTTTTATGGCATTTCACTGTATGAAAAGTCGCTTTAGCAACATTGTGACTACTCACTCCTGGGTCAGGCCATCTCCAGTCGATGAAATAACTGATACCAGTATCACAGATACTGATGCAAACGGAATACATTTCTACTGACTATTGGTAAAGCACCATGCTTACTTTTGGCCTGTTATAAATAAGGTTCCTATGTGGATCGTTAATTAAGATAGGAAATATCTTCTCAAAAGATTTCTGTCTCCCCTATTTTACATATTAAGGTCAAATTGGCATAGGCCAATTGGCTTAGGATCAACTGTTTATCTGAACTGTGAGTATAAGAAGATCCAGAAAGCAAACTGCAAATATCTATGTTACTTCCCTGAATTATATGCAGAAAGAAACTACTGATAAATGAAGACAGAAAACTATCCATTCTTCATTGTGGAACTTTCATTCTGGAGGCTGTTTAGAGGTCTCAGAGTGCACTCTGTATCTCTTATCCCTGGTCAAATGCCTCCGTGAGTATAAACCGAAGTCCCACATAACCCTAATGGGTTTACCTTGAAGCCTTTGTGAAGGGAAACAGACACAAAGGAATGGTACAAAAAGTACATAGAGACTGGATTTTTATCACTGCTTTCTTTCAATTTACACTAAATGATGCTTGTGTAAAATATTATCACATTTCTGACAGCTTTTATCCTTATTTGATAGGGCATGTATCAAATGACACATCTGTTCACAGTATCTGCCTATCAGGTATTAAATTCTTTGCTGTTAACAGAGATTATCACACCCTTACTCAGAGGAGTAAGAACTGAAATGAGGAGGAATTCTCAAGGTGCAGAGACTATTCAGCATGCGTAAGGGAAACAGACTATGGTTTGTGGATGATGCATTCTCTTGTGAAGGAATTAACATGAAGGATAATTGAAAACATTCACAATCATTTTACAATAGTTATTTAAAGCCATACATATGACTAACCACTAAACTTTACCTAGCATGTAGTGGCAGGTAATACAGTGGAACAAAATATTGACCATTATCAATGTTTCTCTGCAGATCTTGGCTGCCCCAAGCCTTTACATATTCAATTACTATTTTCTTGTTTGTAAATCTGAGATCCAGCAACATGTCTCCACTCATCAGCTTCTCAACCACCTGTGACAGGAAGCTGTTGTCAATGTACTTCTTAATTTCTTTTTTCTTTCTGTGCTGTCCTTTTAGAAGAATTCAGACTGGTTACACCACATATGAGGATCAAAGCTTGTGATTGTGAAACATCTTCTAGTGGTCCAGGGATGACCTTATCTATTTTTTCTTGATATGGCAGTCTAGAGCAGATGCCTGCAATATAACCCTTGCTGCTCTGCTTGCCAACCCTGACTTATAAGGTCTAACCTGTCTCATCATCCATCCCTAGACAAAGCTCCATGCATTCCTCCTGCTCAGTTCCCTCTTCCCGCCTACCCAACCTGACTTTCCTGAAAAGCCTCTCTCTATTGATTGCAATGATCCATTGCAGTGATCCATTGCCAGATACCCCACTGTGTCTCTGTTATCCCAGTGATATTGTAACTGCAGACTTCATTACTTCTTGTTTGTTCCCCAGGCCATGTGCATTAGTGTACAGGCACTTCACAGAAACAGCTTGTGGTCTTGCTTTTCCAGTAAGGGAGCTTTCCCCAGAATGTCCCAGTTTTATTGATTATGAGCTCCCTGCTCTTCATGCCACCTTCAGTTCTTTGCTTGCTATCTAAATCTACCAGGTCCTCTCTTAGCTGTAGGTCATCCTCTCCCTCTCTTGTTATTCATAGTTTAGAGTTCTTTTTGCCAGGTTGGCCAGCTGCTCAGCACAGAAGGTTTTAAACTCCTGTTTAACTTTTATCCAGATGACCTGCAAAGGTCCTTCAACAAACTAAATAATTATATAGTGTTATCTGCAAATACATTTTTATCTACCAAAATGGCCCTGCTGTATATAAAATTAGTTTTATCTAGTCATCTCAATTTAACTGTTTGCAGACTCAGGGTTAATAGGTCACTTTGCAGACTGGTATTTAAGAAAAAGCCTGGCAAAATCACGTTTTGTGACTCAGTATTTCATCTATTATTACAAGGGGAAGATTTGGGAAGGGATGGTTTGGGAAGGGAAGGTTTGGGAAGGGAAAGGAAGGCAAGGCAAGGGAAGGCAGGGTAAGGGAAGGGTTTCTGAGTAATAGCAGGAGGATATGACTACATCATGCCACTGTAAATGAGTAATTGGATAATGGATATTGCAAAGAATGAATGGTCAAAATATTTTGAAACTTTTTTTTTCCATGGGAAAGTTGTATACTGAAGAGTACAGTATAAAAGTCCTAAGGCATTTCCAGATTCATTGCTTTGATGGAGCATGGTTTATAGAAACAATACTTTTCAGAAGGGTATATTCACTGAGGGAGAGTAAGAAAATTATTTTTGAAAACCTTGAGAAGAAGCAAGCTTTTAGGCATTTTTGTTAGTGAGATTAAACTTGTGAAGAAACTTGGGATGTTTCTTTAGACCTAAGCTAAACACACAATTAAAATCTAGTTATTTTTATGAGGTTTATTTAGACTTTTGTTTTCCCTAAGACAGTAGGATTACTTTTTTTTGTTTAATTTTCTAAAAGGAGGATTTATTTAATCCAACCACATGACCAATAAAATCTTACCACTTACTAAATTGGGAAGCTAATGGTCAGAAATAAATGTTTGAAGCCTGTTCTTTCATAGAGAAGTGTCAAATTGGGAAATAGGGCAATATATTGATATCATCTGTCTTGAATGATTAAAAAAAGAATTAGAGTAAATACTAAAATGAAATTAGAACCTTGTCTCCTTCCTAGATTAGTATACATTTTTGAATCTCACTCTATAGGAGAGGTGTTACATGTAGTCAGTCATATGTTATCACTATACAGAAAGCAAATACATGTTTTGCAGCTAAGTCACCAAGCTTCAGCTTTGCAAATTATTTTGTTGTGGAAAATCCCTATGAAGTTAATTTACACAATAATTAGTGTCATTTTTCGTGTTAATAGATTTGATGTTAAATAGATATTTTACACATACAGTCACAGATTTGATCCACATCCTGTTAAAATCAATGGAATCTTTTATTGTTATAGCAGAATAAAATTGAACACAAAGCTATAAGTAGAGAGGACTACAAAGAAATACTGCACTTACTAAGGAAAACAAATTAAAAAAAACAAAAAAACACGCACAAAAAAATCCAATATTTGGAAAACAGACTAATTGGTATTTTATACCTTCATTTTATCAAGGAATTTTTAATCACTGGCAGTGTAGTCCGGTCATGGGGTCCTTCTTAAGGGATCAAAACTACTTGGTACCAACTCTAGGACACCTATAAGGTTCTTCCTTCTTGAACATGAAACAGTGGATTTTGAAGATGTGCATTCTTTCTGTGGCCACAGTCCTGTTAATACAGCCCAGGATACAGGTGACCTTTTTTCCTTCTTGTGCAGCTCCTGGCTCATGCTCATGTTCAGCTCTCAGATCCTTCACTGAAAAGCTGTTTTCTTGCCATTTAATGCCAGTTTGTATTGAGATGTTGGGTTATTTCTCTCCAGGAACAGGACTTCATAATTCTCTTTGTTGAACTTTACATTCCTGACAGCCCATTTCTCCACCTTGTTTAGAAGTCTCTTAGTAGGATTCCTTTTTTTTTACTTCTCTCTTTCCATGGTTTCCTATCCTCAAAATAGAAAAGTGAAATCCCACTTTTTTGGGATTTTAAGTGTGCAAGATAATTCGAAGTAATGAATATGAGTTTCAAGTAGGCATTGCTCTGAGGAGTAAAAAAAACTGACCTACTTCTCATTGACGGATATTGGTGTTTTTCTTACAATACATCAGTAGATCAGATGAGGACATACAGATCTAGTCTAATAATGTTAGTCTATTATTTTGATGGTGAATTCTTTCAACTATCTCCAGAACTGTTAATACTTCCTCAGCTTCTTGAAGAGTAAGCAGCAGCCTTCCTTGACTACTGAATTATATAGCTCTGCACAAAAGAGAGTGGTGGAAGGTAGGGCTTTTAATGGGGACTTTCTCTTCCTACTTATTTTCTAAACACCATCACAACAACAACAGCACCAAAGGAGTTTTATACTAAGTTTTATTTAGGTACTGCTGAAGATATACACTGAAAGAAAGTATTAAAAAAGACTTCTATTTAAAATTACGTTGTTTTGTTTTAATGCCAGAACTCTGATTTCATTTTATTTATTTATATAATTTAATTTAAAAAGTAGATATTCAACAACATTTTAATAAATTTATAGATTATATTCTGCATGTGTTTTTCATTGATGAATAATGAGATATGGGCCAAAAGCACAGTAATTTAAGGGAAAACTGCTGAAAAAAATGAGGTGATGAGAGAATATTTACAATAATGCATAAGTATTATGATAATGCTTAACTGTAAAGTGACTTTCACAGCCTGAGGTTTTGGTTGAGAACTCAATGTTTTGTTTACTGCATGAGCTAACTAATCAACAAAACCAATTTTGCTGCACACACTACAGAGCATCTCTGGTTCTGCTTGCTGACAAAGAATTTGTCTTTGTGGAAGTACCTCACTTATTATAAACAGTGTGATAGCTGCAGTTGATATCCTGGTAGTTTTACACAAATTCAAAACTGTGTGTCTGCAGCCATTTGCCAATATTTTTTGTATTGTAGCTAATGAACCACAGAAAGGTATTATTGGAGGCAAAGAAGTTGGATACAGAGTATGTTTTAACATTCTTAAATGTATAAAGGTAAAAATTACATTTCTCACTAAACTGGCAATAAGCAGTTCTTTATGCTGTGGTGAAGCTATAAGTCTCTTGTTGAGACTAGAGTCATGGAATTCATAACCTTGCATTATTTTTAGTTAAATAATAATATAAAAAACTTCACATGCCCTCTGCCCCCAGTAAAGGAGAATAATGTTACACTACAGAGATAGGCAAGGAAGTGAGCTGCTGACTAGGACCTGGCCTGATATTAAACTAACTGAACAGGATATGGAAACTATGTGTTGTGACATGATAAATTTTTGCATGCAATTGATACCATTGCAACAGCTGGCAAATGTTAATGATTGCACTATGAAGAACTATCATATTTCACAGTTGCTTAGGGGGCAGTTATGTGACAACTAACTAAATATCACAGACTGCTGGCAGGGAATACTGGAGACCTTTAAAGAAGCAGGATTTTCTGAAGCCAACATCACCTCAATAGCTAAATCTGTAACATCATAAAGGTCAGAGATTACCTTGGTAATGGTATTAGATGTGGAAAAATTTGGTATAAATGAAGCAAAATTGAGACTAAACCAGAAAAGTAATTAAGAGAGAGTTGCATGTTGGAGAGGAGACTGAAGGAAAAGGGAAGCTATGAAGACAGCTGGAAGGAGTGTCAATATACAGGAAGGAGATAATAAGTTATGTGATTGGTACTATCTGGGGTTACCCATTGGACAGCCTTGTTTTTGATCCCCACAACACAATCAGGGTAATTAGTCAGACTTGTTTGTCTGACTACCCATGTTTTCACCATCTGGCACACCCACATGTCTCAGTAGCAGAGTGCTGGTGCTCATTTCAGGTTGGGCAACATTGATAGCTATCTATCACTTCCTAAAAGAAGTTGACTTCATGTATGAAGAAAACTAACTTTGGAAAAGATAAAGAAAAACCTGGAGTGCCCTGTTGGACAGTTACAGGTTCTTCAGGAGGGATAGGCAGGGCAGAAGAGGCAGAGGGGTGGCACTGTGTCTAATAGCAGAGTTAGAATGTATGGAGCTCACAGCTGGCAATGGCACAGTTGAGAGCCTCTGAGTAAGAATCAAGGGGCAAACAAATAATGTGGATGTCATCGTGGGAGTCTGCTATAGACCTCCCAGCCAGGATAATCATGTCAATGAACTATTCTTTGAGGAACTGAGGGACACTTCCAAATCAACCGCTCTTGTCCTTCTGAGGCACTTCAAGTTGCCAGAAATTAACTGGGAGCATCCCACAACTGGTACAGAAGATTCCTAAAAGGTCAGAAGATCCCTAAAAAAACTGGATGACATCTTTATGGAACAGGTCCTAAGAGAATCGACTCAGAAAGGTGCTCTCCTTGATCTGCTGCTTCTCAGCAAAGAGGATCTCATGAGTGAAGTGGAAATTCTGTGTCTGGGATGGGGCAACCCTGGAAGTACATACAGACTAGGGAATGAGATGCTGGAGAGCAGTGCTGTGGAAAGTGGCCTTGAGGGTCCTGGTCTATGCCAAGTTGAATATGAGCCAGCAGTGCCCTGGCAGCCAGGAGGGCCAGTCATGTCCTAGGGGCCATCAGGAAAAGCATCCCAGCTGGTTGAGGGAGGGATTGTCTCACTCTACTGGGGCTCTCTGAGGCTGCCTCACCTTTAATATTGTGTGAAGGTTTGGGCACAGCAACATAAGAAAAATATTAAGCTCTTAGAGAGTGTCCAAATGAAGCCAACAAAGATGGTGAAGGGCCTTGAGGGAAAGCTGTATGAGGAGCTGCTGAGGTCATTTGGTGTGTTCAGCCTGGAGGAGACTGAGGAAGGACCTCGTTGTAGTCTAAAACTTCCTCATGGGACAAAACACAGGGGCAGACAGTGATACCTTCTCTCTTGTGACCAGTGACAGAACCTAAGGGAGCAGCCTGAAACTGTGTCGTGAGAGGTTTAGCTTAGATATTAAGACTTTTCACCCAGAGGGTGGTTGGGCACTGGAACAGGCTCCCCAGGGAAGTGGTCACAGCACCAAGCTTGACAGAGTTTAAGAAGCACTTGGACAGTGCTCACAGACACATGGTGTAACTCTTGCGGATGGTCCTGTGCAGTGCTAAGAGTTGGACTCTGATGATCCTTGTGGGTTCCTTCCAACTTGGCACATTCTGTGATTCTGTGAAAAAAACACAAACACAATCTCTCAGTTCACAAAAGTATTTTTAATGGATTGTTGAAGGGGGGCTCATGCTCCAAAAAACTCTATTAATGGAAGTCTATAAAAAATTAATTAAATAAAAATTTGGTAAGGATAAGAAAAATATAGTTGACATTGCATTACAGGAACGGAGTAGAAAACCTCTTCAAATTTCTTTCAGCTTATTTTTTTTTCATAATTCTACTAGTGTTCTTGTGTCATTCTTAACAAAAATTTACTAAACATTTATAATGAAAGATATAGTGTAGCTATTGAGGACACCTTCATCTGATAATGTGTATGGAACTATGTATTTTATGCCTGTCCACTCATTTCCTTATAAATGTTAGTTCAGTTGTCATCCAACACGTGCATTTGTATGGTATGACCAAAAAATGAATTACAACATTTCAACATATATTGACTTGCTGAAGCAGAACTTTATTGATTTATCAGCAGGAATATATGAAAGATGAAATTACTCACATGGGAGTATCCATAGCACAGCAGTGAGGAATACTTTTTTGATGCCTGTAATACCTCAGACCTGAAATATCACATATAAGTAAGACTCAATTACAAAAAGTACAGATTTTTTGTTCTAGTGTCAGCTGTTTGTTTGTTTTTTTTTTTTAATCTTCTTCTCTATCAAACAACCTCTTATGGAATAAATTTTATCTTCAGAGGGAGTTCCTGAAATTAAGATTTCTTTTTGCTGGGCATCATTGTAATTTTGGAGGTTCCTCATTCCAGTTTTCCTTCTTCATAGACACTTTAATGAAAGGTTACTAGAGAACAGCCACTGGTCATGTTAGAAGTTTTTGTCTAGCCGGTGAAATAATCACAGTTAACATCAACGCAAACAAGAAAGAGTATTTTTAAAAAGGTCAATTAATTCCCTATTGAGATAAAAAGACTGTCAGAAGAATTTCAGAGTGAAATTGAAATCAGTATGATTCCAAAAATACTGCAATGTAATTTTTAATCAGTTGTTGAAGTTCAATAGCAAAAGCACCAGTATATTAACACTACCATAAGTTTACAATCAGATGCCTGTGAGAAAAGCTTTAAACTATAGAAGTAATTAGCTTTTTTTCCATTACTTCTTTTACACTAGTTCTTTTGGAGCAGATAATCTCTTCAAATGTTTTTCCTACGGTTTTCTGAAGAATTCACTCTCCTGTTGGCTCTGTTATTATTACCTAAAAACATAATCAAAACCAGTTACCCCTTAAAAACTATAAGACGCTGGTGTGTGCATGGTTTCCAACTATATGGCTTTCAATTTCTCACCTTGGTGGTGGTGAATTGCTTTCAGATTCCTTCCTAAGATTTTTCTTTGATTTTTAGTTTTCTTTTATAAACTTATTAGTTTCTCACTTCTTTTATAGGGTGAGGAGGCCAAGCTTGCCTCTGTCGTGCCCTGGTACGGGCCTCTGCTGGACACAGACAGTTCCAGCTGTCTCTGACACAGGCACCATAAGACATGGCCGAGTCTGGCAGCCAAGGGGGTGGTGTCTCAAGGAAAGTGTCCTTAAGAAGGGTAAAACTCCCTGTGTAAAAACGAGGAGTGAAGAAAAACATGAAAGAAACAACCCTGCAGACACCAAGGTACTACCCGGGCCAGAAGATTTCTAAAAAACCTGGATGGCAACTCTATGCAACAGGTCCTAAGGGAGCCCACTTGGAAAGGTGTTATCCTTGAACTGCTGCTTGTCAGCAAAGAGGACCTTGTGAGCAAAGTGGAGACTGGTGGAGGTCTTGGCCACAGTGACCACGAGGAGATCAAGTTTAAAATCTCTGCTGACAGGAGGAAAAGTGTCAGCGAAACCTCAACTCCAGATATGAGGAGAGCAGAATTCAGGCTGTTCAGGGAATTAGTAAGGTCCTCTAGGAAAATGTTTTTGCAGGTGCTGGGGTGCATCGGTGCTGGTCACTTTTCAAACATCACCTCCTAAGGGCACAGGAGCAGGCAATTCCCAAATGCTGGATGTCAAGCAGGCAAGGCAAAAGACCAGCTTGGCTGAACAGGAGGAATCTTCTCTTTGATATAAGGCAAAGAATGGAAGATGTACGCCCAGTGGAAGCAAAGTCAAGTGACATGGGATGAATTCAGAGATGCTGCTTGCCACTGTAGGGAGAAAATTTCTGTGGCCAAAGCTCACTGGAATTGCCCAGAAATGTGGGGGACAATGAAGAATTTTTTCAAATGCATCAATGGCAATGGGGAGTATAGAAACATACTGTTACAGGATGAGGATAGTCACCACACAAACAGGGACAGAGACCAGGCAGAGGTGCTTAATTCTTTCTTTGCTTCTGTTTTCAATACGTATGACCATCCTTTCATGATATCTTAATCCTAAATTGTAGAGAATTGGAACAGAAGGAGAGAAAAGGTAGCTCAAAACCAGTAAACTATAGGCATATGTTGTTTTTCTGTGAAGCTAGACAGATATATCTCAAAAGGATAATTTTATTCAAAACCTTATAAGGACTTTTTCTTTTTCCTGATATGCATTTTGCCCTTTACACAGTGGTAATAAAAGAACTCATTTTCGTTGATTTTTCTACCTCTCAAAATGGCTTTTAAACTTTATAGTTTTCTTTCAATTTCTTCTTTTTCACTCTAACAGAATGCAGTTTGTAGGTCATTGGAAATCATACAAAACAGAAAAAAACCTCACAAAACCCCCCAAATCTATTTCTAGTTTTAAAGTTGTGTCTTGAGAATTTTCAAAAATAAATGATGTGTCATGGATGATATATCAGGAATCTTCATTCAGGTGTGACAGTGATATTCTTATGCTGTTATACATCCCCTTTGACACTTGTGTCCACATACAAAGTACTCAAATTGCTGAGTTGCAATGAATTCACTGAAGGGGAAATACCATACTATTTTTATATTCCAGACTGAAAATTTGCACCAAATTTCTTCTCAATACGATGTCTGTAAACATTACGTGATCTGCTATTAACTTGTACTACAAAATGAGAACTAGGACTCAGACTCCTTGTCTCTGATAATTTTTTTTAAATACTGGTTGAAAGAGGATAGTCCCTGTGGGTGACAGCAAAATTAACGAACCCTGATGCATACATGTAGAACAAATTCCTTACTTGTCCTTGGAGTCATCATTATACAGGTTCTCAGTAGAGTGCTTTCTTTTAATCTTGCAATCTAACAATGAGTTACACATCCTTTATTCTTTCCTAAAACATAAAAGCCTTTGCTGAATATGATAGTTACAGTAGTTTGGGCTGGGCTTTTTTTGTGGTTTTGGTTGGGTTTCTTCGTGTGTTAGGGTTTTTTTTTCCCTTCCCCTGTGGATTTTTTAAACTATGTAGGAAATAAAATATTCAGGCCAGCGATTCCAACTGAAAAAGATCAAACAATGCTATCTTTTTTCAAGTTATAATTTATGTCCCAGAGTAAGATACGCACCGAACCCAATCTATTAGACTGTTTTGGCCTGTGAATATACATTTGCAATGTTTATGATACAAGTAACTATACCAAGCTTATTTGCAGTAATGTTTTTCTCCTCCCTCCACCGTTATGTGTAGGTCCAGTACAGAGAGAACCAGGAGTAATCTGTATGGAGGGATTGCACAAAATGATTAATTCACCTTAATTCTCTCTGTTTATTGAACCAGTAGGTATTCTTCATTGGGAGTCCACCTGCTGTATAGGGACTTACATAATGACACAAATAAAGAAATAGGCAGATATTGGTCACATTTGTTTAGCACAGGATTCTTTGTAGACAATATGTCTCATACGCTTTTTTTCTTTTTACGAAACCTGTAAATACTTTAAAAATAAAAATGCAATCTGTTGTTCAGAATGAAAAAAAATTAAGTATGAAGCCAGTCGTTAATAAACATGTCAGTCTGGATTGGGTAAATGCAGCCACTGTAAGAGGAGGAGAGCCAATGCAAATTCAGATTACAGAAATGCTTTAGTCATAAACCGGCAGTACTGTGTTAGAGCTTAAAATAGTAATTCATTTAAGAATATTTAAACCTTGGTTTCTCTGCTGGCATAATGAATTAACAATTGTTTTGGTGTTTAGTTTTATGATTTGTGCTGGGAAATGGACTGAGACTACCAATTAATTCCTCATTAATCATTCAAAGCTAATTATCTTAAGTTGCTACCATGTGGACTGGACTTGAACCAATGTCTTTAAGGATGAAAAGGATATTTATATCACAATTTTTGTTCATTATTTTTATCAGTTTTGGTTTTATCATGCACAAGAAACCTGGGTAAAATGACAATAATGTATTTTGAATTACAGGAATGAACGGATGGAAGATAAAGGTGCAACGTTTTGGCCATTACCAGAACACTGAATACAAGGTTCTCCTTTTTTAAACTTTTAAACTTTTTTAAAAAAACTTTACCAGTACCTTAATTTTAGGTTCAGACAGATAGACTTAAGCAGATGATTAATTTTTTTTTTACACTACCATAGTCTAGAATGCATTTAATAAATAAGGGCGTCACTTTTTTCTTAAATTAATTTCAATAAGTTGTGCACTCTATTTTTGAATCAGTTTACTTCAATTGCTGCAATTCTTGTCAACCAAAACAGCAAGTCAGTGTTTCAATGTGCAAAGGAGGCTGTGACAGAAAGATTTTCTTGTTTAGTAATCAGTAGTCCTGAAAAATGCAATAATCAAATAGATCATTATACATTATAAAACTAATGGTTTGATCTATTTTAAAAATTAAATCCTCATGAATTAATTGACTTTGAACAAGGTTTTATACAAACAGCATGAAAAAAGTGAATGATATTTGCTTGACAAGGTGACAGACTTTTTTTTCATTGATGCTGAATTAAATAAAATGAAGATGAAATTTAAATAAGTAAGTAATAGAAAGTAGTAGAAAATCTTATGAAGGAAAAGTCACCAAATTCCGTGGCAATAGCAATTATGTTCCTGAAAAGTTCGCACTTGAGGAGAGATGTAGAGCTCCCAAGCTCAAATATCATCAACATTGAAATGACCTTTTTTGTCTAACGGATATTCCACTCACAGTGTTATTTCCACACTTACACTACCCCAGGTTACTACAGAGAATTGAAGATAGTATTTGTATAAAGAAATGCAGTGCCACCATATGCCCAGCAGGCTTAAAGCTGTTGAAAACTTGGCCTGTAGAATTCATTAGAGTAAAACCTGGTTTAGACCATCCTGAATGAACTGCAGCAATAATAAAACAGCTCTGGTCTCAAGATACAGAAGTGTAATTTTCTCTTTGTTATGAGCCATAATTGGTGAATATATTAGTATTTACAGCTTGTAAGGAAGAGAGATATTGCCTTCTATTTTCTTCACAAATATTTGTAACTTCTTTGCATCCTCTGCTTTCATGAAAGGTATGACATTCAGGTGCCATGGACTGGAATGAAAGAAGTGTGATATTGTTCTTAGACAGAAAACTGAATGTTCCCCTAGCTAGAGGACTGCAGCCAGAAATCTCTCCCAAGGAAAAAATTAGAGATGCATATTCATTTATCTATGGGAGGATTTTCTATAAAGTGTACCTCTTCTCTATACGTGGCACAGAAAGCAATTAATTAATTCCTAGAATTAAAATGAAGCAGGATTTATCTAGGAGATTAAGAAATAGCATGCAGCCTTGATGCATTGCCAAAGTTTGCTTCAGTTTATTTTTCAGTGATATACTGCCTTTTCATAAATACACAATCACTAGTAAAAAACATTAAACAAATGTTGTACAGAAGTGAAAACAAATCTATTTGCCAAATCAGTTATGCTTGAGGCAAACATGAGGTTAGGATTTTTTTTGTTTATTTTTATTTTTGATTTTTTTAAAATAAAGGAGAAAGAATATTCCTTCTGTTTTCACTTCCATTTGAGCATTTTCCTGATTGGTTTCTGCAATATGCTTTTATATGTAATAATGAAAAAAAATACCATAGCTTTGATTGTTGCTTTCACGATTTATGCAACAATTGGACTTAAACAATGTTAAATATATTTTTGAAATATATTTTCAAAACATATTTTCGAAACATATTTTCCTTCTTTACTTTCCTCTGAAAATTGGAAATAATTTTAAGCACCTTTATTACATATTCTCTAGAACATTAGCATAGGTATAAAAATTTACTTTTGTCCAGTACTCATCTGGCAACAGATTTTGTGATTATGAAGCAAGCCCAAATCAGAGAAAAATCTAGCCCCAGAGGAACAGAGAAAAATCTCACTCTTCAAAATGTTAAGTTATGCATACATCTGTTCTGTTCATTATATTCATGAGGTTAAGGTGGTCAGAATATAGCATTTTAAATAAAATATAGCAGCATTCATCTGCTGTATGTCCAAGTATGCCCCCACATTCATTTGCTGCCAAGTTACAGATTGTAGAACCTATTCAAGAGCAATAAAATAAGCATAATACAAAATTCAGCTGGTCAGAGCGACCTTCTTTCCCCTAACATATAAACAATCACATGCCAGCAGTCCTGCTATCTTGCTGCCTTAGCCCCTGCTAGAAAGAAAACATTTTGAACGACAAGTAGATATGAAATTACAAATTTCGGTGTTTTAATCCAAAGAAAATATTTCCTTGGAACTGGCTTTTTAATTATTTACAAACATATACAATATTTTATGAAGTATGAAATTTCAGTGTGATACAGATTTTTTTTTTTTTTTAAGTTAGCGTATTATGAATAGAGTCCAGGATGCATAACAGGGCCTTGACATAAGATGTACTAATCTTCAAAGCTCTTCAACAGGTAGGACTGAAAGACTATTCGAAAAGTGTACATGCTGCATTCTACACTTGCATCTTCCCTAAGGATGGTCTGGCATAATATGCATAAACATGGATCTGTGGCCAGGACAAGGCTATCTAAGTGTCTTAGAGAGTGAAAAGATGGTGTTTTATAGACTATGTTTGGGCTGGAACAGTGCTGACAGAGGTTGAAGACACCATAGCTCCACTTCAAACTCTTGTGTAGGAACGCCCTAGTCACTTCTTAGCAGGCATATGCCATTCTGTAGCAAAATATAGCCTTGTGGATACATTTTTCTTACTATTTCTACTTGCTCATCTCCCTTGCCAGTGCAGTCTATTGCAGAACTGACAGGCCAGCTCTCCACAGGGAGTGGTGAGTAGAGATTCAGTCTCAGAGACAGCATGCGTTCAGCAAGAAAGGAGATGAAGAAAAAACCCAACCCAAGCTAACCCAACCCAACCCAACCAGCCAACTGAAAAACACCCAATAAAAGATAAAAGGTTTAAGAACCATCACCATAGGCAATATGGGTTATCGGTATTATAAGAAAATGGCAGTATGAAGGCACAGCTGTAGGAGGCTCTTGTTTTAGACAAGACTAAACCTTCAGTTCAGGATTCTGGGTTATCTAATTGAAATGTGAAATCACCATAGTGGTGTAGCTCCGCTGAAATTAAACATAATGTTCTGAGTGCCAGTTCTGAGCTTGTGGCAAGATCAGTTTAAACAGATTTTACAAACTTAATACTGACAGCACACAGAATATAGATTTTTCAGTCTTCAGAATAATCTGTGTTTTTGGGATAGGACATTTTGAAATAGTCTCCAAAATGCATAAGTAATTGGGAAATATTTTGTAAGAATCTGTCTTAAAAAATAAGTATATTGAAACTGATAAACAAAATTCCAGGTATGCAGAACGTGAGTTCACCACTGAATTCATAAGTGAAGGTCTTCAAAATACAGAATAATAGCTTTTGGGGACCTTTTTTTTTTTTTTTTCTGAAGAAGAAGAATAAAAACTACTGCATAAATTATTGTAAAACATTTTGGTAAAATCCTTGATCAAATATTCAGGCCAGATAATCTCTTTTCGAGGTGGGGATTGGACTATATGGGTTTTTGAGGTCATTAGCAGCATTCTGATTTTATGCATTGGGATCAAACTGAATTTTTACTGGCCTTTGGTATCATAATAACAATTTAAAACATTTCACAACAGAAAAAATTAAGCTAAGAAAAAAATAAACTGGTGGAAAAAATCCTAACTCATTAAACAATATAATTTCAAATACATCAATATATCTAATTTTACTTTTCAAATAATAGTCATAAGTTTCCAAAATAAGTGTCATCATCTAACTCGCATACTAATTGTTAATAATCAGATCAGTATTAAGAATAAATTTTGGGATTTTTTTAATAGTATTGCAGTAAAATTAGTATAACTTGCTGGATATTTGACTGTGAAACACTAACTGCTTTTCACTTGAATATAGGTATATGTAGTAGTGTATAACTTAGCTAATAAGAAAAAGTGTAACACAGAAAGAGAAAATAAGAAATTTTTTTGAAAATAATGTAGAAAATTAAATATTAGAAGTAAGACGAAGAGATTTCTAATATAGGTTGCTCACAGCACCCATACACTGCCACATGTAACTGATACAAAGCAGATGGTATGACTCTTCGGGATGGTCCTGTGCAGGGCTAAGGGTTGGACTTGATGATCCCTGTGGGTCCCTTCCAACTCAGCATATTCTTGTATTCTATGATTCTGTGATAACAGTTCTGGAATGAGCTAACTTTGACTCCTAATACATTACAGTAATCCCACAAAAAGAAAAAGAATAAAAGAATAAAAGAAAAAATGAAATAATATAATATATATTTAAAAATGCAGTAAATTTCACAACTGAAAGAAAACAATCAGCCTCCAACTGAGATGAATGTTTTTTGCTTTTCATATTGTTGCTTTAAGACTATCCAAGAGTGACTTGAAAAGTTTCTCACCTCCCACAAACAAAGAAGTTTCAGCATTTTCTGGATCAGAACGAGGATATTTGACTATGAAACACAGTTTGGGAATTGCCAGAAGTACTGTGAACACAAGAAGTCATTTCAAGAAACTGGAAGACCTCCCTGCAACATCTTAAAAAAAGCTAAGTGCAAATTACTAGATTGCTGTGGTTTTATAGCTGACAGCATTCACAAATGACAGACACTGCACTAACTGCAAAGCAGAGAATTTTAATTTGTCATTCTGATGTGTGAAATTCTTCCTATTGATTCCAAGATGATATATTTTTCCATAAGCTTATGAAATATCAGAAATTACTATAATTTAAGCATCGAAAAATGGCTAAGCAGAATAGGGGCTGGCTGTCTTAAGATATTTCATATCATCACCCATCTTTGTGTTCGTGGTCTTATTCAATACTAAGCACCTGAAATACATGATCTGTATTTCCAGCTCTCCCCAGAACAATAATTCAATAACTAAATTCCGTCAAAAGAAAAGAAGGCTTTTGCTCCCAGTTCTTCCCAGGCTTAAACAAGCAACTTCTTAATGAAAATGCACTATTTTTGTAAAATGAAATTTTGTCTGTGCAGCTTACCTTTCTTATAGTAGAAGTTCTGAAAGTTAATACCAACAAAGTTACTGTCAGAATGTGGTGGAGGTCTGATGGGAGGCCAAAAATGCAAGTCAGAACCATAAGGAGCCAGGCAGAAGCCAAGACAGCCTTCTGAACAGTTAACTCAGATGTACAGGTCTATAGAGCAGGTGTGATGAAACCTATTCTGTGAGTTGGTGGAGACAAGAAGGATGAAGATAAGGATGATGAAAACAATGTCTTTAACATCATGGACAACACCATTTTAAAAAGATGCCATCAATTACTGGTTTGTGTTGTAAAACTTCACCAATAACATTTTCCAAGACAGTTTGACAGTACTTATGAAGTGAAATTGTTTGAGAACTGTACTCTCAATTCATCATAATTTAAAATATTGCCACATATATTTTTATTTCTATTCCCAAACCTGACATTTTTTTCTAAATTGTTTTTGACATAATAATCTACATGTAAAAAAAAAATAAATATATTTGGACACAAAAAGTAAGATTATTTTTGTTGATTTTTTCTTTATTTATTGCCATGATATTTATCATGAATAAACATATTATTTCTAAGTATGTTTTATTTGGAAAAAAACAAGTAGATAGAAAAACCCAAACAACTGATCAAAAAATATACACATCCCCAGTTTATTATTATTTCAAGAATAGTCATCTGATTTCACATACTGGGTCAATAGCACCACTAATTCTTGGTTTCAAAGTCTGTAAATTTTTTTTTATTGTTCTGATAAACTGTTTCTGTTTGACTAAGTGTTTCCTTTTCTTTATTTGTCTTCTGAGAAGAGTGTTAATGGAGACACTCCACAGGGAATACCATACCTACATGTCCTGTAAAGTCTATCAACCTGCTGTTTGCCACATGAAGATCAAATTTTTGTTTCATTAGCTAGATTTGATTCTCTCAATCATATAGCAAAATATCATTTTCAAGTTTGAAATAGTATTGGAAACTCAAAGACTTTTTCCAAAATAATAGTCATGTCCCATAAGATATAATTATCCTATTGCATTTAAAGAAAGAACAGTGCAGATGCAGACATTTACTAAAGTATTCTAGCTAAAATACTGAAACATTATAATGACAGGCTACCATTAGAAGAATTGTTCAAGAATTTCTGCCTTCTCTTGTAAGTCACACATGATAGGACTGCAATTCAAAAGGTACTGTGCATGTCTGTTAGCTTTAAAGTTTGTAGTAAGCATGTGGAATTTGTCAGTAAATAAAAAAGCTCTGAATAAATGGTACTTCACGCATATATATACATGAGAATGATTACTTCTGTTCAAATGGGCATAGGAATTCTACATATATTTTTGCACTGTACAAAATGAATATTTACCCTTTTACCTACCTCTTCTCACTAAAATCTGGGAACAATCTAACCTTTGTTTTTGGCATTCATTTTATCAGTTTTTCTATCTGATAGTTCTCATTAAAACTCCCTTAACCCACCGGAGTACATAAGCAGGAAAAAACACTGTAATTTCAGTATGTTTTATTTTACTGCAGACGGTTGAGTCTGTCTTATACAATCATTAAGACCTAATTAAAAACTCATAACATCTTTGTCTTATCATTATATCTTGTCTAGAGCTTAAAAGTAAATGGTGACTAATTGCATTAAAAGAAGCCCCTAGGAAGTAAAAAAGTTCTTAATTCCCAAACTTCTGCTGTTCATATATATGCCATGTAGTTAACTGCATTGTTTACTACAGTTTGTTCAATGAGGAGAAATTATGGCCATCACAAAAGCTCTAGTGTCTTTTACACTTTTTACTGTTTAGCAATCAAAATGACCATCTGCTTACTTACTAATGTTTTCCTAGTCAACAGGAATATTTTAGTTGACAAACAAACAGAAAAACAAACAAACTTGTTTCTAAACAAATCCTCCCTATCCATCAACAGCAAGGATAGGCTACATGTAAAATTCTTACGCTTTGGGGTTTTTTTGTGGTCTGTATGAATAAGTATTAGCATAAGTGCTTATTTTAATAACTCGAAAAGTCTTTTTTTTTCCAAAGTTTGAGAACATTTAGAAAATTATTTCATAATTAAGATATCAAGGTATTAAAAAATAATTAAACTATATTTTCTTTTTTTTTCCCCCTTTAAATTAGTGCACAAAGAGTGAAACTGTAATTATAACAGTACAAGTTGATGAAATTCTTCACGGTATGTACAGTCAGTTCTGTGGTGAAGTTTAGAAGAATCACAGATCCATAAAACGCATTGTCTATTCAGGAAACCCAAACAAAATCATGGCCACATACAAGTAAAAATCAAACTTAACAAAACAGTATGTAGACACAGAAATGAGAAAATGGACAGGATTCTAGGGCCTAATATTTATTAGCCCTATAGGTACCCTCCTGGGAACTAGCCCACACTGCAAAAAAAAAAAGACAAAATGTTAAAAGGGACAGTTTTTTTCTGTCATATAACCTACAATGACTAAGCAATGTCATTTCTCATGCCTCCAATTCACTGCCATCACATAGCTACACTGTGGGGGAATGGTTAGATTGTATAAAAAGATAAAAAATAAAACAGAAATAAAATTCAAGATGACTTGAAATAAGATAAATTAATGAGAAGAAAAAAGTAATGGGTAAATTTGTAGTTCATCTATAACCTTTTTACTTGGTGGAACTCTATTAGCTTTTGCCTATTTTTGGTACAAATGTCAACATTTCTTACTTCTTTCTAAGCATTATTTCTCCTTTAACTCTCTTAAAATGGAAACTCTGTGTCTAATCATGCTGCAATTGTTTACAGTGGTTGAAGACATGCTGGAAATGGAAAATTTGGACAGACATAGAGTTTTCCTCAATTCTTGCTGTGCCTAGACTAAGTGAAAGGCAGCACATTTTTTTTCTTTCTGTTGGTTTCTTATGTAGAGAATGAAATCATCCTAGAGACTAGCCTACGTGTGTCTCCCTGCAGAACCTTTCAGTGTATATAAATAAGATCCTTTTAAATAGTCAGAGAGTGCGGAATGGTCATATAGAACAGCCTTCTATATAGAGTCAAGTTCCTTGAAGTGATCACATAGGGCCATTAGGAAGCTGGATTATAGGAGTTCACTAGGAAAACATTTTAAGGGAGTCTCACATGAAGTTGTCATTACAATCAAATTCCTGTCACCATTCAGACAGCAATGTATCATCTTGTACAAACAGAGTTTTAGTAGTTATATTCCCTTTTTTTAAAGGAATTCTTTCTTCATCACTATCTCTGTAATAGAAATGATAGCTGGAGGCTAGCCATCATCCATCAGATTTGTGTCCTTGTATATTCTTGCAAAAGACTTTTGGATAATTGGACAGAATTTCACCAACAACTGATCATCATGTTTCCCTAGAACCACAGCTAAGCTACATTATTTACATATATTTGCAATTTTTTTAATTGAGTTGAATTTGTTCACTGAATTTGCCTATGTCAAGGGGAGAAGAAATTCGTGTTTGCATTAGTTCAGCCTTTGTTTTCAGGAATATGGCAAAGTGTTTACAAATTTTTCTTCAATTTTAGAGCTTTCTTGTAGTTCAATTACGAATCCATCTTGCTCTCATTTGAAGAAAATACCACAGAATGATTATCTTTTTATGTTGTGTAAGTGTTGCTTTCAAATACTGTCTTTGTCCCTGATATTTCATATCACCTTTTTACTTCATCTCCTTTAGAAACTGAATTATGAAGCATAACTCTCAATATTTCAGAGCGAAAAATCCAGAACAATTTTATATGCATCAACAAAACTATATTCCAGAACCTTCCTTACTTATTTCTCACACTTCAACATTAATTACATAAATTAGTGTCTAGCAACATTATAGTAAGGATCTGTGATTATGACTTCCATGGTCATATTCAATGTAGCATTATCATTCTAATACTATAACAACAGTCACTGTGAGAGCTGAATATGTCCTTCATTTTCCTCTTTCCCTTACTTCTCTCCCTTCTTTCAGACATGTTTGATGAGCCTGAGTTATCCCAGTTTCCAAGTCAGAAACCTAAATGTGAGTTCATCACATTAAACTCTACTTTTGCAGACATCAGAAATAAACAGACATCTTCAACAACTGATTAATTTACGGAAAAATAATAATTAAAAAAAAAGTCTGTGATGAAACACCTTCAGAAGGTACTTGTTTTTCTATAGTAAATACAGAAGAAGCCTAAAATTATCATGTCAAATGGAGAATAATACAGTTTAATACATGATTTAAGGCTGCTGATTACCTGCTATCAGTACCAGCGTAGTGGTGTAGATAGATCAAAACCAGGTGCCCGCCCATGTGAGAGCTACAGCCAAGTCTTCATCTACAGAATACACACAACTAAAAATAAAAAATAAACTAATTAAACCTGCATAATGTGAATTATATTCAATTTAGACTTACACTAATGGGTTTACTAACACTACTTGTATAAAATTGTTCTGCACAGCCATTTATATTATGAGTAATTATCAGATTGCTGTTCTTTCATGCTGATACTAGTTATACCTTGATGACTATTTGTGCTATATTATGAGACTGATGTATTTGTGTCACCTGGAATGCTTTAACTTTTTGACTTCCAGTAAAATTATTTGACTTCCAGTAAAATTGTTTATGGCAAGTTTTCAAAATGACATATAATTAACATAATACAGAAGTTCACAAGATCTTTAAAAAGAAAAAAAAAAAGCTTTTTTTCCCAAAGAAAGCATTAATTAAAAAAAAAAAAAAAAAAAAAAAAAAAGCCAGTACACAAAATTCATTATGATATGGATCTTTAAATGAAAATCAGCAACATTTTATGTTTTCTGCATTTGGCTTCAGTAATTGCCAGAAGAAATTGCTTTCTGTGTGTAATTGAGTTTGAAATGTGTTTTAGCATTTCAAGGAGAGTTCTTTTGTCTGGCTCTGTAAGCAAAATATCTATTATTTCTTCTTTTTTTATTTTTTTTTCCTGTTTTTTTTGAAAAGGATAGAAAAGCAGGTTAACTATGAATGTCTTAGTATAGATTTCAGTCCAGGTCTAAGAACCTAAAGGCCCCCATCAAGAAATGTTTTATACTGATCTAAACATTACAGAAATCACAATCAATTTTGTTCTTTTAATTCTGTCATCTTTCAGTATATTGTCTTTTCTTATGTTTGTTGCTGTTTACGTGCAAATATTCTTGTAAGCTGCCATCACTGGTCCCTTTGCAAAACAAGCAAACAAGTATTATTTTTAGAAATTGTACATAACATTTTTCATCCTTCCTTGGCATCTGTTCCCCTTCTGGCTTGCATGTAAGACTGTGAGTTCTTCAGGTTTGCAGTCACTTACTCCTGCTTGTAAGCAGTGAAGAATTTTGCAAACCATATAATGCTATTACAGGGAAATGCCTTTGTTAAGATCTATTTTTAAGAACTAACTATATAAGTGACTGCTATAGGAATGTAGCTCATGCTGCAAAGAATAGTAACGAGAAGAAGAGTTTATAATGCTGCCTAATTTATCTTACTCAGCTTTTGAAAAATGCAAGTGTAGTAGATTTGTAGAACAGGTTTTGGGGTCATTTTTACTTGCTGAATATCATTGTCTGTCAACTTATTCTTTTTCAATTTTGTCCACATATATTTGGCAATTCTGAAAGACACCATAGCACCTCTTGTTTTGGCATCTACTATAATATCATTAAAATTGGCCATTTTTAAGGAAAAATACTCTCATTTAGAAGTATAAATTTGGCTTATTACAAAGCAATTTTGTAATTACAGGAGAATTCTTGCACTGTGGGATTCAATTTAAAGCAAAATTCAATTTTCCAAAAGTTGAATCTTCACCAAATGAATTTTGCTTGCTAACAAATCCTATTAAGTTGCAGATAGAACATAAAAATAAATGGTTTTGTTGGTCAAAAATTTAATTCTATTGGTTTCCTTTTGTCTAGTGGCTGACTTCGGCCTGATTAAATAACTATAATAGAAAGACTAACAATATAAAACCAAATTCCATGGTTTGCTTTGAAAGGTAAGCTGTAATTAGCCAGGATGGAAGCATTCATAAATATTCATTTCTTTTTCTTTTTTTTTTTTTTAAATTCAGATGAGAAACATCATTTAGTGTTAGTTAACTGACATTAACTTTCTCCTGGGTGTGCAATCTGTTTCACCTTTCTCACAAATGAGAAAGTCAGTTGATCATCAGCTTATTTGCATTTTCCCAAACTTTTATCTTGAAGCAATGAAAAAAGATTGTTCTGTTTGTTGAAGGTGAGTCATAATCTTAAAACTTGTAAATACAAGTTTACAGAGTATTTTAACAGTCACCAGCATTTGAGGCACATATAGATTCTGCTCCATGAGGCCATTTCATTTTCCAGCATTTTAAATTTATATTCAAACCATGATTTTATAGTATATTAAGTTTGCCTACATGACAGGTGATTTTCCAGTGCTAACAAAATCTTTCCTCTCTAATGGCTTGTTCAATATTACACAAAGATCAGCTTGAGTAAGGCACAGGAGAAAAAAGGTTCATTTGGCTGGAAAATTACATCAGCTTTACTAATTATATCAATTTACTACTTCTAAATTTTTCTGAACAAACTTAATCCTTGTTATTCCAATACTGTACTTATGTTTTGGTATAAGGGAAATAAGCAGTGTGCTAATTCTTGATTTTGGATATCCAAAGAAGCCATCCATGATAAGAAGTATTTAGGAACAATTAAACTTTGCTTACATAGTTCCATTACAATGCAGGAAGTCCAAAAATCACGAAACTACTTTGTAGCAAAACTGGAAGTTTAATGTATTTATAAGCATGAGAAAGGCATGTAGGTTAGGGAAAATGTACATTTGGTTAATTAGTAAGTTTTATAGCTCTGTTTCACCAGTGGTGATATGGGGATGGTGGAAGACTTCCTGAGTTGCAGGCTGATATAAAAACTTCTGTCTTCTTCAAGCTGACTTCCAGCCCAAAAAGCTCAGCAGCCTCTGCAAAGCAGGATGTTAAACGCT
>JAYRBT010000001.1:62065146-62077887 GCA_036023395.1 Myiotriccus ornatus | reverse complement strand
GGGCTAACGGGCTCCATCTGCCCGGGGAGTGGCCCTGACCAGGAATCGAACCCGGGCCTCGGCGGTGACAGCGCCGCTTCTTAATATAATAATGGAGGAGGAAAATATCCATATTTTAAGACTGTTTAATTTCTCATCTACTGTTATTATGATTAACAGTCTTCTGGAAAAAAAAAAAAGAAATACCTTGAATAATAATAATAATAATAAATGCTTCCATATCTGTTTCAAGTCAATAAATAGAACCAAGTTTCACAGATTTCTCATTTCATCTATTGAGAGCCTTTTTCACTGAGATTATAAATGTGCCTGTCTGTTATCTTTGGAAATTTGCATGAATCACATTTACATGATAAGTTGTGTTCTATCGATAAGTCAACAGCCCTCCTGATTTTCTAAATCTTATCAAAGTTGTCTCAGAAGCTGAATCTCATAACTATTAAAAAAAAAAAAAAAAGCCGGGGGGGGGAGCAAAAGAGACAACTTACTTGACATTATGCTATATATATGCTATATATATACTATATATCATCCAAACTATGTCTACTGTGTGCATTTTATTTTATAGTAATTCTTCCTCCTCTTTTCTTCTCTAACAGCATTATCCTAGGATGTCTCTTAATTTCAAAAGGAAAAAGTATCTTTATGTGGTAGCCACTCATTAATGACCAGCAGAGGTGGAAAAGATAGGTTCACAGATAGGTTGTGTTTGAACAAAAAAACACATTAACTCAGCACAAAACCTGTAACACTCATTTGACAACAGGATACATGTTTCTTTTCAACAGCCTCAAAATCTTGCCTCAGAATTACTGCTTTTCCTAGATGCTCTTCAGCATTTAATATCAGGTAAAAATTCAGAAGATGCACATTCTTGTTATTTTAGGCAAATTGAATTTAATTTACTATTTACTGCAATCACTGAGCTTAATTGATGCTTTAATTTATACAACTTTCAAATGCAACATTTGAGTACATCTTCCACAGTTCCTTTGATTAGGCTGGAAGGTTATGCTTTCAGAGTATTAAATAACCTCTTTTATTTTTCTTTGCCAGTGCACAAATGTGCACAAACATATTAACTCCTGCTCTCCACTTTCATTCCCACAAAAACTCCCAACAAATTGAGAAAATTTAAAAAACAAAAAAAACAACAAAAAAAACCCAACAAGAACAAAACAAATAAACAAAACTTCAAATGGAATTTTTTTTAGAATCATAGAGATTATTAAATTAGTTAGGTTTTTTGCTATGCTTTCAAATTTTTTTTTTGCTATTTTATCAAATATTTTTGACTGTGTAAGTGATTTTTAAATCTATCTGTGGCATACTTTCAACTTATTAAAAATTAATCACAGGTTATTTGAACTGTTCTATAAAATAAAAGACAAAAAGAAAGAAAAACAACCAAACTCAGTAATATCTATCATTTCTGCCCAGGCACTGATTGGAAATCAAGCCAGCTGGGAGATTACCATGTTTGATATGACCTGTAGTTACATTAAAGGAGTTAAAAAAAGGCATTCCTAGTATCTATCATTACATTTACCTATGAGTATCTGCTAGCAAAAATGTTTATTTTTCACAAACAAGTTTACTTATTTCAATTACCTTTGGCACACTTTTGTGGTCCAAGTGAGGAGTCTTTAATATTCCTTTGAAGTACTTATTCACCTTGTGAGAAATTGAGGTAGACATAAAGCAATTCATTTGTCACTGCCCCTGCACCTACATTTAAAAAATAAAATTCCCGTAAGTTATCGCTATTCCATAAAGAAAACTTTTCCAACAATTTTTTTTTTTTTTTTTCTGTAGAATGATATCATAGGATCATAGAATCATAGAATGGCTTGGGTTGGAAAGGAGCATGAAGATCACCTAGTTCAAAGCCCCTGCCATGGACAGGGACACCTTTCACTAGTGCAGGTTGCTTAGAGTCCCATCCAGCATGGCCCTGAACATTTCCAAGGATGGGTCATCCACAACTACTCTGAGTAACCTGTTCCAGTGACTCACCACCCTCACAGTAAAGAATTTTTTCTAAACATCTAATCTAAACCTACTCTTTTCCAGTTTGAAGCCCTTCTGCCTTGTCCTGTCACTACACGCCCTTGTTGTAAGTCCCTCTCTATGTTTCTTGTAGGCTCCCTTCAGGTACTGGAAGGCCACAATTACGTCACCCCAAATCCTTCTCTTTTCCAGGCTGAACAACCCCAGTTCTGCTAGCCTTTCCTCATAGAAGAGGTGTTCCATGCCTGTAATCATCTTAGTGGCCCTTCCTTGGACTTGTTCCAACAGGTCCAGGTTCTTCTTATGCTGAGGACCCAGAGCTGGACATAACACTCAAGGTGCAGTGGAGGGGCAGAATCATCCCCCTTGACCTACTGTCCGTGTTCTTTTGAAGCAACCTGGGATACAGTTAGCCTTCCAGACTGAAAAATATCATTATCTCAAGATATTAAAGAACCCTAAATATATATTTTAAAGTAAAACTCCTAGCTGAGCCCATGAGCCCACAGCTACAGGGCTGGAGTGTTACACCATGTTTCAGTTTGAAGGACATTAATCTGTTTTATGTAAAACAAATGCCAGAAATAAACTGACATTTATGCTATGTACATACAACCAAAATGGGAATGAACTAGAGAACTAAGTTGTTTGATATATATCAACTTTACTTTTCTTCTATGATTAAGGTATAAAACAGTTTATGCCCTAGAATAGATTTCCAAAATTACTTGACCTGCTCATTAAATTCTCCTGAGTAAGCACCACCCCTATAAAATATATATAATAATAAAATCTCTATTACATGGTTTTTGTGTGTGTTATGAGTACATATCAATCGACTAATGAAATGTTGTTTTTTCCTCCTCTTGGATATAACGGAAATAAGTGCTGCTCACTATGCAGATAACAGAATTCAGATTGGTGAGGTAGAAAATAGTACTAAAAGTGGTTTTGTGTCACTCTAAAATGCCAGTGACAAGTAATGAATATTGAAAGATAAATGTCTCTATATATGTGTAAATATTTTACCTATTGCCAGCTATCAGAGAGTTGTATTTAATGGTGCCATTTACAAAGAGGGGCATTGCAGTGTGACCACATGAATCAAAGTGATTGTAATTGACATTTAATTTCTCTTTGATTCAGTGTCAGCTTTTATATGTTTTGTATACCACTGTTAAAAATTTTTTATAGGGAGAAGAATAAAAAGAAATACATGGCTCCTTGTCCTGGTTTTGGGCAGGACAGGCTTAATTTTTTGCCAGTAGGGGGCTTGGCCAAGGCCTGGATGTTATTCTATACCATCTCATGTCATTGCCAGGGATGAACAGAAAAAGGACTTTCTCTCTGGGTGGAGCTAATATTTGTTTAATGTCGCAGGCTTTCCATGTAAATCTTTTCTTTGTTTTATACCTTCTGTTATTAATACTGTTGCTATTGATGTCTGTTTTCTTATCTCGTTGTGGTTTGCAGCAAATTGTTTTCATTTCAATTTGTGATCTTTGCTTCTTCTGCCTCCAGTTGGAGAGGGAAGGGGGAGTGATTGGAAGTGTGGTTTTAGCAGTACTGAATTGGAGAATACCATTCCTAAACCATAACACTCCTGTATCTTAGCAACTAAGTGAATACAACAATAATGTGAATGTCAGGAAAGCTAACATAGGAGATCTTCTGGCAATATTTTGCAACCAAAAATACAATACAGAACACAAACAAACAAATCAAAAAATCACATGAAAATCTGTGTCTAACAATCTAGTCATAACTTAAAGCCTGAATTGAATTTTTAAATTTTTGACAGCTCCTTAACTATTCATTTAGTGCTGAAATATCTTTCTATTCCTATGAAGAAAGTAGTAAGACTGCTTGTGCATATGCCATAATTATGTATCATTTTACTTTTCAACATACTTTTGACCTTAAAATAATTAAATTTTATGCACATATTTGCTCTTAATAACGGCTAGAAAAAATATGCAATATATTTTTAGCAGTAATTTTTCACAGATAAATTCATGTGTCCTGTTAAGCTGAAGGGAAAACAGGTCTTTACTCTGCAAATTCATAGAAAGATATTTTGAAACTGTTGAAGGTACATATTACTTCTTTGAAAAGAAGCAAAATGAGAGAATACTGGGGAAGGTACGAAAGGATATGAAAGACCAACTACCACTTTCAAAGTATGGGTGGAGAAAGGACATCTTAATTGTAGCCAGAGGAACTGGAATTGTCCTTCATCATTTATGTATCTGATATTCACTGTGTGAACTCCACAGTTACTAGGACTGTCACTCTCCTTTATTACCTATTGTCACAGTTTCTTGACCTGTATTTCCTTACACTCTTTTAATTCTTCTTTTTCTTGTTATGCAGCTCCAGGAATAATTCATCTTCAGTCATCTACCTCCTCAGACTTTTAAGGGCTTGTTTTTCTTCCCTTTCCTTCTCTGAGAGGTCTTTGCTCAGGTTGGGGGTGACACTTGAAAAAGTAGATTCTGTGTTTTGGATACTAGTGAGGAAGAAGGAGATAAGAAATTAACACTATAACTTGCATTCTAAGTGTACATATATTGCAGTTTTGTAGGGTAGTAATGCTCTGATGACATTAAAAGGAAACACTGTTAAGGACATTCTCATTTTGTCATCTGTAACATAGTATTTTCCCCTCCAAGAGCTAATATATTTTTTTCTCGTATGGAAGTCACACAACAGAAAAAAACAACCAGCAAACAAGAACCAGATTCAAGATTTTCAAAATAAATATACTGCCTTTATTCCCATATATTAAAGGGAAAAAAAGTGCAAAGCTTTTTTGGGTTTTTAAAAAATATCTCTATATCTCATCTGTATCTTAAAGGTTCTCCTTACAGTACAGCAGAAAATTAATTATTTGTGAAAGAATAAAAGACAACAGGGGGGAAAGAATGATTATTGTATGCTTTAGTTGGTGATATTGGTTTAACAGTAACCAACTATATTTGGATTCAGACATTGCTAATGGCTGATAATGCTACTTTCAATAACAGAATGATGCATTATGAAGTTATGCTTTACTATGCAAAGAGGAGAAGAATTTGAGGAAATTCGGAGTGGGATGAACTGCCAAATAAAGCTTTATACAGGTCCTTAAGCTTATTATAATCCACTTATGACAAGGAACAATGCCTGTTGAATTCAGCATTACAAAGAAGCTCGTGGTGCTTTATCTGCCTGTGCAATTTGGGGGGAAAAAATAAAAGAAAGAAAGTGAATATTATTCATAAATAATTAAGGAGAACTCAACTGAAGGACAAAAGCCAGAATAAGATACTGAGCTTCGGAGTAAGTTACTCAAAAATTTAAAGGATGATGGGTCTCAGTTTTCTGCAAGATGCTAAGAATAAATCTAACATAGCTGTCATGCCGCGAAGTAAAAGCTATTGGCACTACAGCAAAATCAATAAGTTAATATTCAAAATTATATTCCATATATGCACTTATGGCATGGCAGCTTATATTTAGTTTTTAAGGAATAAAAAAGCTGTGACTAAAGAAACCAGTAACTTATTCAAAGTACTATCTTTAAATACTTTTAGTAAAATCAAAACTTGTTTTAAAACATCAACATGATTTTCACTTTCCTCTAGTACTTTATATAGCTGTGTTTATTGAAATACACAGTTTTAGGTAAGTCTTCATTTTTGCTTTTGATTTTATAAATAATATGTACTTTTAGCATAATTTTCCTTTTTAATTAAAGCTATATTCAGATTTATTTTTGAATTAGTGTCTTCCTTCACAGTTGCATCAGTTCCTTAATCTTGAGTGACAATAAAATCTCAGTCCATTTAAACTACTTTTCTTGTTATCAGTTTCTATTCACAGATCCATGATAATTAAATCAGTGACATTTTCTTTTTTTTTTTTTTTTTTTTTTTTTTGCATTGTACAGAAAACATGATAGTTTTTGTGTGGTTCAAAATTCATATAGACCTTATTAATGAGATAAAACTTTTATGTGAATACAAATCAGTTTTGTATATTTAAAATTATGTATTTAACACTACTGCATTGAAATTTGCATTAAAATTTGAAATTCAACAATTTTTCAGCAATGGTATAGTACTATTACATAAATACAAAGTTATATTTAATTTGGAACTTAAAATGGAAATCACTGGATCAGTGTCTAATCAACAACTTAACATTTTTAACTCTAGTTTTGCATAGACATATGATTATGTGAAGAAAATTTGGAGGAGATAGAAATGATAACTAAGAAATTTATTACTTTTCTTTCCTATATTGTTTGCAGGCAGACAATCCATTACAAATATTTAATTGGACTACTTGCCATTGTTTGTTGCATTTTTGATTATATTGGTTAAACAACAAATAAAGTAATGAGAATTTTTTGACTGAACTTACAAGGTGTATTGTCTATTGCCTATAACAAGGTTTTAAGTGCAGCAAACTGTTCCCTAATTAGTTCTTCACAGTCCAGTACACTATAGACCTGTTACATAGAGCCTTTCAAAGGACTTCATGGCATGAAGGGTGAAGTTGAATCCAAAATATCAACAAAGTAGGTGAGTCAAAGGGTAATTGTACCCAGGCTTCTACTGGGTCCTAAGTATTTAGTAGCTGTCCTCCTCTTGCAGTCTGCTTCTAGAGCATATATAACCAAAATCAAATGAGATATATACATCCCTTATCCTGTCTTTTTAAGATTGGCCTGGAGTGACCATGCACAAAGCTAATGTATGGCAAAATGCCATAGAGGGCCTTCCTTTCCCAAGCCTGCCCATGAGGTCCAGTGTACTGTCAGATATGTTCAGTTACATGACTCTTCTTGGAGCAGTCATGGAGACAGATATAAAGAACAAAGCAGAGAACAGTTTTTTGCAGGCACTTCAGTAAGTAATCATTCACAGCGAGTTGAAAACACAGCTACTGAGATTGGGAACAGGCTGATACTGTGGAGAAATGAACCTTTGAGAAAACACATCTTCCAAGCAGAAGAAACATTAATTAAATTCTTCCATAAGATGCAACCAGTTTCTGGTAATATGATATTCACCTTAGGAATGTAATTGAACATCTGCATTGCAGTTTTCTGAACATGGCCAAGTTGACCTTGGCAAGCAATGAATTGTCTAATGGAGGGAGGATGCCAAAACTAGATTAAAACAGAATAACATGGGTGATTTGAATTAGTTTTAGTTGAAAAATTAAAGATCATCATCTAGTAATTCAGCAAGAAACCTTCCAGATAAAATTCCATCTGTCTCCAGAAATGGCTTTGTTTACAGATTTGCTTTACAGATTATGTTGCTCTGAATGATTATCTTTACAGAGCTAATGTAGGTCAAACCTGCATCAGCAAAACAAACTTTTATCAGCAGAGATTGCAATGTCTGACTGTTACTATAATACACTGCAATGGTTACAATATGTTTGAAGAGTGTTATTTTATGTCCTGGAGCATTAATAAACCAAAATGACCAATGGTATCCATAGTAACAAACCCCTAGAAATAGTCAATTGCAGTACTATTCCCAGACAAACTAAACTTTTTCTGAAACTGGGTCTTTGTTCCAGCCCTACCTCTTCTGTACTATGAAAAACCCCAGCATTCTCTAAATAGGAATCTACTTTCAGATTAAAATTTCCTCTAAAACAATCATGTTGAACTACACTGTCATTAATGGAGATAAATGCAAATTTGCAAAATATCTGGCTTCACTGTCCTATTTATCTTGTTGTAATAATTAGGTAATGAATCAATGTCTGATAACTTTTCTCAGGTAAATCCCAGAATTTAGTGTTATGATGGTGAAGTTAGATTAAATTTTTACTTAAAAGTTAGAGAGAAACTTTTTTGTAGGGTCAAAGAAAAATCATACTGTTTTTCTAAATTATACTTTGATTTTTCTTTTTTTTTTTAAATTTAATTATTTGTTAATTAGCTAAAATCTGTTATGTACTGAGAAAATGTTTTGAAGAAATTAATTTTACTGATTTGCAGTTAAGTATTAAAAGGAAGTATCTGAGATAATACCAATATCTTTTATTTGTCTTGTTATCAAATTAAAACCTGCTAGTTGATGAGCTGATGCCTGATTTGTAATTTGAGTAGAATGTAAGAAGTTGGTACTCTTAAAGATATGTTAGTAATCCTGATGTATTTGTAACTTTAACTTTAGAAGACATCTGATATTAAATTAATTTTTTGAAAATCAAACTTTTTTTAAAGAAAAAAACCCTAAAATGTTACTTTTCCTTCATCTCTGTAAAGCTTGTTTAGTACATAGTCCAGGATTTTAATCTGAGGTTTTTGGGAAAAGAAAATTTTATTCACTGACTAACAGTAGGGAATCCTTTATTTCCTGCTCAGCAGATGGAATAAGAACTGAAAGACTCAGTGTTTCCAATGAGAAAGTTAATGTGTTTTTTGATAGAAGGACACAAAGGAAAAGTTAAATAGTTTTTTTCAACTCTTGAGAAATTTAGTGCCTTCTTTTGTTTGCAACAATACTAGATAATATTTATGAAGAGATTTTTTAAAAGAAAAAATATATGTAAAAAAAAAACTAAGCCCCAAAGTTTTTTATCTATGTAGATTTACGTTATTAGCTTCTGATCCACTTTTATCTGTGCAACAGCATTCTAGATTTTCTCTAGCAATTTTAATTTTGTGTTTATTACTCTAGAAATCTTATTTTACAGTTCTTCCCCTACTGTCTTTTCATTAAGATAGTTAATTAGGTGAGGATGATGTATATCTCAGCCTCATACTGACAATATTCAAGATGTAGTGAGTACGTGAACAACAGTCCCAAAGGTCTTTAATTCCATGTGCACCAGCATAGATTATCCAGTGTTGCCCATCTCCATTTATTCTTTACAAATTCATCCTTGAATAGGAACTGGGAGAGTAAGTTTTAAGTTGTGTTATCAACATAAAGGAACAGAGATTTAACTCGTAGCAATGTGTTTTCCATTTCCTCCCTGCTGAATTTTTCTCATACAGCTCTGTGGAGATGTATGCCTTCACCTTACTTTGAAAAGAAAATATGAGGATGAAAGAAAAAATTGTACTAGATATCTTGACTAATAGCACAGTTAGCAAGCATAGACCCCAACAAATAAGCAAAAAATATATCAAAGTATGAGATACATCTTTTTTCAAAGCAGAATTGGAATCACATCCTGAAAAATGGTGGATAATTTTGATATAGCTATCTTATTCATTTTGAAGTCATTCTGAATTTTCAGCTGCTCTGCATTCACTCATGACCCTCATATTTGGGTTCTAGATCATGAATTTACTTGTACAATATATTTGAAAATACCTTTGTTCATGAGAAGCTTTTGTAAGTAAAAACAATTTTTGAAAAGTGGTTTAGGGGTTTATATTCTAACATCACAATGATAAATCCACAAAGGGGCTTAGATAGGATTTGAGAGTGTTAGCCCCTTTTAACATCAATAAGACCCTAAATGTTTCAACTGTTCAAGTTTTCAATGGCAAATTCCTTAGATGACCTGGGACAGGAACAGCTCCTCAAATTGTGTGCTCCAAATTACCTGAAGTATAAAGAAATACCATCTATAAAGAACATTTGTTTTGCCACCAAAATACAGACAAAATTCATAGAACAGCACTAGTTCACTCTAGGAATGTGTCTTTGGTGTGGTTTCCTTCTATTTGTTACAAAGACTTTTTTTGAGCAAAGGGTAGATTATTAATATACTTGAAATCTTCAAGATCTAATCAAATAATTAGTAGCAGTGCAGATGTAATTATCACAAAAAAACCCCGAAACAACAACAAAACCAAACAAAAAATCAAACAAATAAAACAAAACAAAAAAAAAAAATAAACAGAAGAAAATAAATTTATTCTTACAAAAGATGTCTCCCATCTCTTTGCTTACCTCAGAGGCTGGAAGGAAAGAATTAGAAGTCAATGTTACAATGTTTACTGTCATTCATGGTTACCTTTCTGTAGTGGTGATGCTGTGCATATAGTTAGCTATTAATTCAGATACAATTCACACAGTGGAGACACATCTACTCTTTATCTGTCATAGATTTTGCAGCTGTCTTTCAAAATGCTTCTAGGCTCTGCAAAAATTCTTAGGGAACTCTTGGAGCCTTAAATAAAAGTAATACTCCCAGTAAAGCTTGAGGCTTTGCAGTTCGGGTCTTCCAGAAGTATACCCTTTAGGATTTGATAAGAATAGGAGCAAAGCCAAAATAAAGTAAATATGACTCTATTACAGCCCATCCATCATCAAAATTTATTTAGTGATTTCTTATAAACACAGAACCAAAAAAGGGTCACAGTGAAGAGCCTCTGTATACTCCAGAGCTTCAGAAATAAATACTGGCCTTATTGCTACTACTTCTGAATTACCTGGGTAAGCCACTCATGTAAAGGAAACATTAAACCTTTTTTTAATTTTCTGGATTTTTTTTTTTTTTTTTGAGTATCAGAGTAAACAGTGTTTCCAAAGTGAATAATCAAACTAATATGTTCTAAAACTCCAAACTGAGTATACCTCAACCTTATGGAAGTTTTCTGGGAGTTGCTTCTGTGTGAAATTTTACATCAAGTGACCCAATTTTGTGAAGCGTTTTTTTTGCTGTGGAAGCCATATACACTGCCATAGACAAACTAGACTTTCAGAGATGTGTTTTCTATTAATATTCCAGGTTTCTTTTCTATATGTAAACCAGTATTTTTTTTTTAAATTAATTTTTATAACTTTTGCATGTTGTCTTATTTCCTTGAGGATTTTGGGCATCTTCTGTATTCATGCTGCACTCTTTAGTGTTCCTAGCTGGAAGAAATCATGACTCATTTCCCAAGTTTCTCTTGACCTTATGCCTTCTACATTGTTCAGCTTAAAAGTGAGTAAGTCTGTCATATGGCTGTATATGCTACAAACCGTTCTCGGGCAAAGTAATTTATTGCGTCCATGAAAGAGCTTCCAGTTCTGCTATTAGGTGGGATTAATTTCCTACAAGGTAGGATTGTTGTGTCTTGAATATGCATTTTACCATCTCATCTTCAATCAGTAGTTTTGTGTTAATTACTAAATAAACTTACCAAATAAACTTACCTTATAATATGAACAATTCAGTACTGAAGCATCTGTGCTTCTGTTTATCATGAAAAGCAGTTCTATCTGGTATATGATTTTCAAGCATAACTAGGGATAACAGCAGTAAGAATGTAAAACTGACTTTTAGGCATTGAGTTCAGATTTAAGAAGTGGAAAACAGGAATAATTTTATTTAAAAAATGAGCAAATTTGAAGTGTGCGCTATTTAGAAAAAAACCAAGGTGGAACCTCAGAGTATTATTCTTTGCATAGTCATTTCAACAGCCATAGTCTTACTTCAGAGTCATACCAGTTTACATCAATATAAATAACATCTCCCGTCAGTACTGTTTTTCCTTTATCACAAACTCTTTTGCTTTCGTAGGCCATTTTACAATGCTTTCTATCTGGTGGTCTACAAAAAATTCCCGACATAAATTTGAGTCTATTGCAACACCCATTTTTCTTCCAGAAGAGATTTCTAACTTGCCTCCAGTAACTTCTTCCAGGTTACTTTCTGTCCTTCTTCTATATAGAAACCAATGATTTCCCCAGCTCTTTTGTCTCTCCATAAAAATCTAAATGCTAGTATATCTGTCATACCATTCACTATATTACTTGATATAAGAGAATGACTTTTCCTGTTTCCTTCTCAGCTTAGTGAAAATATTTCCACTTTCTTTAACTGAAAATCATTTGAGCTCCAAATTTTCACTAGGAAGGGTTGTAAGATTTCAATTATCTTTCAGATATTGACAATTCATTCAAGAAGTTTCATAGCAAAAACAGGCTCCATAGTGTAATATCCCTTATCCAAACACTGCTGTGAATAAAAATACACACTTCATTTGAAACTTGTTTTTTTTCTTTCTGTTGCAGCTAGTGGAGATCATACTTAAATTGCTTTAAGGCACATTTCCTACCTTCCTGTTATCTACTTCTAGGAAAAAATGAGCATATTTTTTCTAACTTTCCTGAGATTACAGAAACTGATGACAGATAATTGTTTTCATTCTAAATTATGTTATTTTGCCACCTGTCTCAGTGGTAAGAAAGATTGGGAAATTAAAATAAGAGGGATAGAATTTTTTTTACAACAGAGTCATCTTTATCCTACTTAGTAACTTCTGCTTAAAAACATTCCATTAAGAAGAAGTACTGACTACCTAAGCTATTGACTTTGTATGCCTGGGCCTCAACAATTACATTTCAACATAACCAGAAGTTAATGTAATTTTCACCCTAAATAGTACTGGACACCAGTGGTAATGTGTTCCAACCAAATAAAAAATAGATGGCAACTTTGATCTCTAATAGAAATCCCATTAACATTCAAGTCACAAAGACTACTCTCAGCCCAAGTATTTACAAATAATACGAACATAACTGGCTTTTACAAATTAGAACACTGGAAAAAATATATCCAAAGATGAGTCTAAGAGCAGTGTCTAAGTTTGGTGGGATTTTACAAATGTGCTCATGCAGTTGTAGGTCTAGTAAAGAAAAATAATTAATATAACTTGAAAGCAAATTGAATAAAGGTCAAGTAGCAGGTCAAGGGGTGTGGGGGAGCCCAGCTGGCTCTGGGCTCTCTGTAAGCTAGGATACTGAAGAGGGAACTTTACACCTGGCAGAGGGT
>JAYRBT010000001.1:62053265-62065046 GCA_036023395.1 Myiotriccus ornatus | reverse complement strand
ATAGTGCATGTACATGTGTGACACCCAGAAGTGTATAAGTAGGAGCACTGTTGTAATAAAGGGGGCTGGTATCCCTGGTCACCGTGTCGTCCTCCCGCCTCAACCGGACGACAATAAAGGGGTAATGGTGTTAAACCAGGATTGATTTAGGTTAGCTATAAGAAAGAAATTTTATACAATGAAGGTGATAAAACACTGGAACAGGTTGACCAGACAGGCTGAGATGCCCCATCTGTGGAAACATTCAAGGTTGGGACAGGGCTCTAAGCAACCTGATCTGATTGAAGATATCCCTGCTCCTTATAGGGTTACTGAACTTGATGACCCTTAAAAGGTCCTTTTCAACTCAAGCTATTCCGTGATTCTATATCATTGCAAAAATATCTATTTCTCTGTTTACAGGATTGGAGACAAGGTACTGGTGCTCATGGAAATGCTCTGTTGAAACATTTATATATTTATAAGCTAAGCTTTGAGTACTGTAAGGTTTTTATTTCTGCTTCAAGATTTTGTTCAGATGAAGAAGGAAAACCCAACATATCTTTGGGTGGAGAATGATATGCCCTGAAAGAAAAGTAATGAGGTCACTTCTAATATTAGGTAATGAAAATGTATTTTCACTCCAAGAACTTCTTTCCTAACATAACTTACAAGACAAGAACAACACTGTAACAAACTCTCAAGTTATAATATTTAAATTAATATTTCTGGCTGCACTTCTAAACAGTGCCTTACATTTTCATCAAACATGACATTAAAAAGCTCTCAAATGCACTCATGAGAGTAAATCTCAAAGTCCATTCTTCAATGTCAAAAGCAAAAAACACTGACAAGAAAGACTATTGAGTGTCCAAAATTTCAAAAGCACTTCATGTTTAATCCAAGACTCTAGATTTAGATTTTCAGTATTGTAATGTCATCTTCAGCTGTTTCTCAACTCATCCAAACAATACACATGCAATGGAAGAGCAATCCATGTTTATAAACTTACAGGAAGCAAGCAGTGGAACATTTCTGATTTCTTATTAGTGTGAGCATGAAAACTTGAACACTGAACATTCCCATGAAAAATGATCTGGCTGTCAACACAACTGACAATTCTACTGCTCAGAATTTAGTTGATCATATGAAAAACCAGATGACTATTTGTATTGCAAAGCTGATTGTAAGTGCCTTTTTGTGGATAAAACATTAAAAATCGTAACTAGTATTTAACTTCCATTTGTGAGTGAAGGTTGAATTTGATCAGATATCTAGCTTCCCATCAGTGGAATAATTTTCTTCCAAGGGGACTTAAATTTCTACCTTATAAGAAGCTATTCTACAATTTTTAAAAAAATAATTCCCATTCATAATTACTAAGTTAGCTGAAGTCCTTCTGGGTGAATATAACTTTTTTTCCCAGTTTTCCTGTATCTTCTCATTATAAAAATACTGTCTAAAGAAAAGACTAAAAACTCAAGCTGCAGACTGTTTCACATTATGGATAAAATAATGTAAAATATGGGAAGCTGAGAGGATGATACTAGATATGTAGCAAATCCTGAGAAGACATTGTAAAGTTCAGTAGTCTGTTGTAGGTTAATGTCAATTTTTTGCCATCTCCATTGTTAAGGGTACGAAAATATATAGATTGTGTGACAGACTAACATATTTTTTATGGGATTTGCTTAACAGTACTTTTGTAGTTTTGAGGAGCTCCATAATTATAGGATTTAAATGTACTTTGTGGCAGTCTTTAGCTTACCTGGTTCATGAAGTTTGATAGGCAGACATTTTAGCTTTTCATCCTTACTTTACTGCATCTATATGTCTAAGAATTCTTCTAAGTTTTAACTGGCTCAATTCTGAGTTAAGCTGAAAACAGAGTTTCAGATCTTAGCCCATTTCCTATCTCTTACAGAGTGCTTTGATTTTCTTAGGTACAGTGTTCATATACAGCTGATTTCTATTTTGTCTTTCAGAGAAAGATACCTTTCAAGGATATTGATCTCAAAGTTCATGACATTAGCTATTACTCGCACTTAACAAGAAAGAAAACATTCATCCACTTCTCTACCCATAGCATGCTCTGAAAATAAATGAGAGAGAGAGGAGGGGAGAGAGAAAGAGAGAGAGAGAGAGAGAGAAAAGAAGATGGTAGTAAACTAATCTCCCCAAGATGACAATAGTCTGAAGGTGGAGCCTCTAGGCAGCTCTTTCATATGACTGGAGGAGCAAATAAATTCTATTTAAATGCTGCAGTTTTGCTTGGGGTTGTTGTGACCCAAGTGCAGGACCTGGCACTTTGCCTTTTTGAACCTCATATGATTGACCTTGACCCATGGTGTCCTGCCCAGATACCCCTGCAGAGCGTTCCTGCCCTCCAGCAGATCAACCTCATGTCTGCAAACTGACAGAGGGTGACCTTGAATCTGAGTGTCATATAGTTTGATAGGGCAATAGGAAGTATAGAAATATCATCGGCCCATTACAGGATGAGGATGGTCACCTCACAAACAGGGACAGAGACAAGGCAGAGGTGTTTAACACTTTCTTTGCCACTGTCTTTGACACAGAGGCCAGACCAAGAAGGTCTCAGTGCCCTGAGTTGGAGGACCATGTCTACAAGAATGATCAACTCCCAGTCAACCCGAAATGGTGTGGGATCTGCTTCTCCAGCTATATCCCTACAAGTCTACACTGCCTGATGACATTCATCCCAGAATACTCAAAGAGTTGGCTCATGTCATTGAAAAAACTCTCTTGATGATTTTGAGCACTGTTGGGAATCTGGAGAGGTCTCAGCTGACTGAAAGCTGGTGAAAGTTGTCCCAGTTTTCCAGAAGGGCAAGAAGAAGGACCCCAGAAGCTACAGGCCTTTCAGTCTCACTTCAGTACCTGGTAAAATTATGGAGAAGATTATTCTGGGAAGTACTGAAAAGCACCTGAAAAACAACACAGTCACTGAGAGCAGCCTCCTTCATGAGAGGAAAGTCTTGCTTATCAAACCTGATTTCCTTTTATGACAAGGTAACCCACCTAGCTGATTAAGGGAAGCCAATTGATGTAACTTTTTGGGTCTCAGTAAAGTTTTTGGTACTGCCTCTTACAGTATCCTTTTGGACAAAACATCCAGCACACAGCTGGATAAACACATCATGTGGTGGGTGAGCGATTGGCTCAGATATCAAGCACAGAGGGTACCAGTAAATGGAGTAACATCAGACTGGTGACCTGTCACTAGTGAGGTTCCACAAGGCTCCATCTTTGACCCTGTGCTCTTCAACATCTTCATAAATTACTTGGACACAGGACTGGAAGGGAAAGACCTCAACAAATTACAGGGCTGGGCAGTCAGCAACAATATGAAGCTCAGCAGGGGGACATGCCAAATTCTGTTCCTGGGATGGGGCAACCCTGGATGTACATATAGACTGGGGAATGAGATGCTGGAAAGCAATGTTGTGGAAAGGGACCTGTGGGTCCTGGTCGATGGCAGTATGGGTTAAATATGAGTCAGCAGTGCCCTGGCAGCCAGGAGGGCCAACCGTGACCTGGGGGGCATCAGGCAAAGCATTGCCAGCTGGGCAAGGGAGGGGATTGTCCCGCTCTGCTCTGCACTGGTGTAGCCTCACATTGAATATTGTGGCAGTTTTGGGCACTTCAGTGTAAGAAAGATATTAAGCTCTTAGAGAGTGTCCAAAGGAGGGCAGCAAAGGTGGTGAAGGGCCTTGAGTGGAAGCTATATGAGGAGTGGCTGAGGTCATTTGGTGTGTTCACTCTGGAGAAGAGGAGATTGAGGGGAGACCTCATTACAGTTACAACTTCCTAGTGAGGAGAAGGGGAGGGGCAGACATTGATCTCTTCACTGTCTTGACCAGTGACAGGACCTGAGGCAACAGCCTGCACTTGTGTCAGGGGAGGTTTAGGTTGGATATTAGGGAAAGGTTCTTCACCCAAGGGGTGGTTGGGCATTGGAACAGTCTCTCTGGGGAACTGATCACAGTACCAAGCCTGACAGAGTTCAAGAAGCATTTGGATGATACTCCCAGGCACATGGTGTGACTCTTAGATGGCCCTGTGTAGGGTAAGAGTTGGACTTGATGATCCTTGTAGGTCCCTGCCAACTCAGCATATTCTGTGATTCTGTAATAAATAAACATTACATGCCTGTCAGCTTCTGGCAACTTGTTTTCAGGTCTTCAAAGATGTAAAGATTCACCATGAGTATTGTTCACTGCATAAGTACCAAACTTGGAAGGGCAGGAATAAGTGTGCACACACATGCAAAGACTGACTTCTATGTTGGCTGATTTTATCAGCTTCAAGATCTGCTACCACGGCTTTTTGTCTCTTTTTTTGTTTTGGCTTCTTTGCCTTTTATGCTGCATTTCCTATACATTATGAGCTAGTTTACTGTGAAAATAAAACAGAATATTATGGTAATAGGTGCTAATATATGCATATCCATTTATCCATAATAGTTGTTTATGTGGCTGATACTACCTCAACTGGTAATATGTGCAAGTGTTTCAGGATAGAATTAGTAACGTACAATTTCCTGTACAATTTCCTAATGGTTGCCTTATATAATTTTATATCAGAGGACTTTTTAGTTCTCTGCATCAAACTGATTAAAATTCTAGGTGCTGAAGTGTCTAAAGCAATTGGTGTTTGGTGCTGTTTTTCACACGCATCTAAAATACATCATGTCTGAAGCTGCATTTTGTTCCTTTGCTCCAAAATACAAAATAGCAATGCCTCAATAGGAATAGTAAACCAAAAGTTAACTCTGGTTAAATCAGAGGACATAGTGGCATATTTCTTAGTCATTAAATTCTGTCTTCTTTTTAAGTGCCAGAAACATATATTTACCACAGGAATAGGATTATCATTCACTTCTTACCCAATGTAATTTTTTACATATATAATACTGTTGCTCCTTTTTTCTGTTAAGTATCTTATTTCTTTAGAAGCGCAGATAAAAAAAATTTCAACATCCTCAACATACAATTAGCAACACAAAATCTTACTAAGGAAAGAAAACAGTTTTAATTTATTTTTGTAGCTGATAATAACTTTTCTTGCCTGGAACCTTGCCTTCCCTTTTGCAATTCTTTTATCTGTAAATTAACTCATTTAAACACTGATGGTACAAAAGCCCGTCATTTACATAACAAGGAAAAGCAGGTAAATTTCAGCAGTGCCCCACCTACTGTAAAGTATTAATAATATGCTTCAGCAGTCTTAATTACTTTGGTGACCTTTTTAATTTAACAGATTTGACTTTCCCCATTTGTAATTTTGCAGCAATAATTGGATAACTAGGCAATGCATGTACCTAAACAAATTAGGGCTTTTTTAATAAAACTTGATTATTCACAGTTCATTAGACAAAAAGCTGCATTTTAATATTAATTGCAATCACTCCTGTAGAATGTCATTCAGAATTAAATATTATGCTCTGGTTTTTATGTCCGTAGAATCTTAGAATGGCCTGGATCAGAAGGGATCTTAAAGATCATCTATTTTCAACACCCTGCCACGAGCAGGGATGCCACCCACTAGACCAGGTTGCTCAGAGTCCCAGACAACCTGTCCTTGAACACTTCCACAGATGGGGCACACACAGCTTCTCTGTCCAGCCTGTTCCAATGCCTCACCACATTGATAGTGAAGAATTTCTTCCTTATAACTTAATCTAAACCTACCCTCCTCCAGCTTAAAGCCATTAACCCCTGTCCCATCATTACATGTCCTTATAAAAAAACGCTCTCCATCCGTCTTGTAGGTTAAATTTATTCAGAACAGTGAAAAGCTGTATAGAAATGAATGCATCTGAAATATATCAAAACTGCTTATATAAATGTTTCTACATTGATGTTCTGACCTAAAATCTGCTTTTTGACCTCACTGAGAAAGGCCAGCTCATTTCAAAGTTATGGAATAATTCAGTTTAAGATCCATTTTCCTTTTAGTTATTTACATGTCTGTAGTAATACTGACTTGGAATTTCATTACTGAAAATCACAATATCAAACAATATGATGTCCTTAGCTATGAATATCAAGGTCCAAAGTGTTATGGTTGGTTGACTAATGTGCTAATGTTTCAAACATTTCTTATGAAGCTGGAATTTTAGAGTTTACTTCAGGTAATACTTCAGGTAATACAGTCCTATTCTCACTGATAAAACTGAAAAAAAGAAAAGTATCACATCAGTAATAGGAATATGAATAATAGAAATATGAAAATTGCTTTCTTTAGTATTGATTTTAAGAATGTATTATTTATCAGGTATTTTGTTAATTTGCAGCCAGTTTTAATGCTGATTATGGGCTTTTTTCAAAGATTTAAACTTGAGTGAGATGATACAAAATTTTTGTTTTGTCAAAACTGCCAGTGCTAAAACAAAAAATGGAAAATGTGGAGAAACACTTCTGACAGGAATATTTCTTTTCACCACAAACTGCACAGTCTTCTGTTATTCATTAGGTAGTTTTTTGTAAAATTTTTTCTCATTCTCTGAAGATATTTTTGCATTAGGAATTAGCTGCTTTGTTTTATGAATATTTTGAGCATTTTTAAAACTCTTAAATATCTCTACACAAAGTATGAGTAAAAGAAACCCCATGCATCCTAAAGCAGGCATTATGCATGGAGAAGAATTAAATAAATAAGTAAACATTGCCTGCCAACTTACTCTTGAGAAATTACCACTATATTTTTTCCTAACTTAACTTTTCTGTGAGCATTCATATTCATGAAGGCAAAGGGTCAGTTGCATATATGACTTAACCACAGGAAATTTTTATCCTAGATCCAGATCTAATTGAGGCAGCTGAAATGTGAGCATATCTTGCTTATGCTTGACCTACAATTTCTGTCTGTTCTAAAAGCGAGAATTAGTTTGGTCACCCTGCTGTCAGCCCAGGGCATCTTCTGACAAGAGATTTCTAATACACTGAACAGCACTTTACATTAAGTGGTACTAATTACTGGGGCTGGGTAATCAGTTTGACCAGAAGTTGGAAGCATAACTGCAGACTATTTGAGAATTCCAACAGGAAAAACTGACATAATTATTACTATTTATTTTCTTAATTATTAATTCCATAAGAATGAAAATTCTTAAAGCCCAAATATTCTCCAATGTGTATGTGTGTATTTATTTACAATAAACAGTGCATTTTAGTATGTATTTATTAAAGAAAGTCACAATTTATACCCATTTAATAAATAAGAGGTAGAAAAAGTTGGGGGTAAAAAGCCTCATGGAAGTCTCTGCTCCCCAAACTCTGTCTGTCCTGAAACATTGCATTGCTGTTTGGAATCAAAATATACCCTTGCAGAAGTGGCAAGAAGGGATGTTCACCTATTTTTTAATCTCTATTCTACATTACCATTTTGCAGTTATGTCTTGGCTTCTCCACTGGTATGATAGGGATGGTAGTACTTGACTTCACAGGCTGGTATATCTATGTCAAATTTTAAAGCATTCTGACTGTGAGGATAAAATAAATTGGTTTTAACTAATGTTATTAGTATTGGTACATTAGTCCTGTTTGCCTTGGGGGAAGAAAAAAGAAAGTTGGAAAAAATTGATAGTTTATCTACATTTATTGTCCCTGAATCTGAAAGGATATTTCAGAGTATTTTCAGTTTTCTATTGCTTTTATCCCATTCACGTTCTACCTTTAATTTCAAGGTATCAGTGTACTGTGAAGGAGGTTTCTCAAGGGTTCCACTGAAAGAAGAGAGACTACTGATCTTGGGAGCCCCTAAATAAAGGCTTGTTTGAGTTTTTTTGTTTTGTTTGGGGTTTTGTTCTTGTTTAGTTGTTGGGTTGTTTTTTGTTTGGTTTTTTTTTTTTAATTTATGGATTTTCAGGCATGTAAGGGTATCTGTTATCATCTGTGAGAGTTCAAATTCTTCTGGGGAATTTTTACAGAGGTTGTGGGAAAAAAAACAGTCTGTGAAAGCAAGTCCCTTGGAGCTCTGGTAACAAGTGCATAGTTATTCAAAAGGGCTTTTGTGATACTTTGTCTTTCCTAAAGTAGTAGGATACTATGCAGATAAGAACCAGCTAGTATAGCGTAGTTTTTCTCCATTCTCATGGGTATGTGCTTTCTGCATTTTATTTGCTTACTTTCCTTTCTTCTCTCTTATACCTGGCTTTTCTGTAAGTAACTTATTACAAAGGAAATTAACAGCAGACTTGAATTTAGAAGGATATGGTTCATCTGATAAAACCAGATTATTTCAATGTCTCTGCCTGAGATACCCTAAAGTGTCTTTATAGCTAATAGACTGGAATATGTACATCTAAAAGATCATTAACTTCATACATTTTAAGGAGGTGATTGTCCCCCTCTACTCTGCACTGGTCTGGTCTTCCCTCAGGTTCTCTGTGCAGTTTTGGGCACAGCAATATAAGAAAGATATAAGGCTATTAGAGAGCATTCAAAGGAGGGCTACAAAGATGGTGAAAGGTCTAGCAGGAAGCAATATGAGGAGCAGCTGGAGTCAGTTGGTTTTGCTCAACCTGGAAGAGACTGAGGGGATACCTCATTGCAGTCTACAGCTTCCTCACAGGGCAAAACTCAGGGCATGAGCAGGTGCTGATCTCTTCTCTCTTGTGACCAGTGACAGGACGTGAGGAAATGGCCTGAAATTGTGTCAGGAGAGGTTTAGGTTGGATATTAGGAAAAGGCTTCTCACCCATATGGTGACGGGGCACTGGAACAGGCTCCCTAGGGAACTGATCAGAGCACCAAGCCTGACAGTGTTCAAGAAGCCCTTGTATGACACTTTCAGGCACTCAGTGTAATTCTTGGGTTTGTCCTGTGCAGGGCCAGGAGCTGGACTCGGATGATTCTTGTAGGTCCCTTCCAAATGAGAATATTCTATGATTCTGCCATTCTATCCTGAGAAAACCATTTATAATGGATCAGGTGGCTTCCACCCTAAAAGAAACAATTTCCACCTTGGGAAAGAGGAACAGCAGGGCCCTGATCACACAATTTAGGTCATACTGCAAAAATAAAAAAAAAAAACAAACCAAAACATAAAAAGTCTCTGGTGTGAAAATTAAGGATACACTCTACCATTGAGTGGTACCATACATAGTCCAACCATCAAGCATTTTTAAGTTCCTCTCTATACTGTATATATGAATGTGAAATTTTGTCAAGTGTTGGAATAGAAGGGGTTTTTTTAAGAGAGCAGAATATTATGTCCTCTGAGTTCACTACGCTCATCTCTAAAACAGATACAGATTGTTGTCTTATTTTCTTTTACCTTCTTTTGTAGAGATTGACCATTTTTCTATAATTTAAGTGAAGACCGTTCAGAGTTTTTTTATATATGCATTGCTTGAGATATTTACAGACCAATTCAGTTTCCTAAAAATGGTAATATGATATTATTTGAGCTGGCCTAGCTTAGCACATCACTCAGCCTTCACCTTCTGCTCTGGAAGTGTTGCCAGATTTTAGGAACTCTCTAAATATGGACAAAGAGTCAGGTTTAGAAAGGAGACATTGTTTACTCTTTGCAGGGTACAAGATGGAAGTTTTCTACAAATCAAGTATGCAAATAAGTAAAAAGTGAGACCATTTCTACATTGAAGTCAGCTTAAGAGGACAATTAAATTCTGCCTAATTTTCAGTTAGATGTCAAAGGTTTTATTGTTATATCTGCATTATCTTTTCATAGACATCTCAGGTTTATTTACTAATTATTTATAGTTTGTTAATTAAATAATTAATTGGTTGATTGATCAAATACTTTGTTTGAAACAAAATTGCAGGACAGACTGGTGGTAAAACCACTCTTTGGGATAGGTGACAGCACCGGATTGCCTTTCTTTAAGACGGAAGTAATCAAAATTCACATCTTTAAATTTATTTTCTCCCTTTTCTCTTTCCAAAGCATATAAAATGTTTGTATTTTATTCAGGAAGAATAAAGGTGAATCATTAAATAATTTTTTTAAAAAATTAAACAGACTTTTGTAATCAATGTTATTTAGAAGGCAGAATTTACTCAATTTAACTAAAAAATTCATTTCACTTTGTTGTTCTAGCATTTCTCTTATTATTGACAGAATGAAAACCCAACACCATTCTGTGCTTACCTTAAAATGCATTTACAAATATATATTATGCATTTTTAATGGAAAAAAGAAATCTTGATTATTGAAAAGCATGATACTTCTGACTGAGAAAGGAGAAGGCTTTTGGGGCATACCTGAGTAAGTGAACTTCTAGTTCTTTGAACTTATCTGGAATTTCTAGGATTTTTAGGATTCAGATATTTTAAGTATTTCCTATATATATATTCTTATGTTGTAGCCAACCAATTAAAATCAAAGGCAGTTCAAACATACAGTGAGAGAGACAAAGTTATGATTTAAGCTTATCAAACAAATTTTAGAAAATGTTGTATTCCTCTCTAAGTCAAAACTGTTGATCACATTTTTGCATTAAAACCACATTCACATTGAACTGGCTATGCAAAGAGAAAGAAATATGACCATAATAAAAATGATGACAGACCTGTCAGCAAGCTTACATCTGGAAATTGGAGTTTGCTCCTAAGGAACAGAGCACTTCAACAAACACACTGACACTTGACAGATGTGCTGTGGCCTAAGGATAATTAAAGCTATTCTTGCTTTCTCACCTGAAAACTTGTTCGTTGTATGTTTCAGGGTCCAGCCATGCAAGCTGGTAAGTGCTGCCTGCAAGGCCACAAATTCCCTCAACTTCAAAGTATCCTTTCAGAGAGTACTTAGTAGCTGAAGTCATACAGTTCAGATCTTACCTCCTTCACATAAAAGGTCTGTGAAAGCATTGCACTGAGGTGAGTGTTGTGGATGATACTTCAGTTCCATAATCATGTAGACACAAATGTGTCCCTGCAAATCTTTCTACTTACTATAATTCCAGAAGCTTCAGTGACTATTACAATTTAAAAACAAGAACAACAACAAAAAAACCAGAATGTATTTATATTCATATACTAAATGACAATTTATGACATTAAAATATATTTTGTAGTGATTTTTTAATCTTTATTCAAGGCAGAATGTACAAAACGTTCCTTATTTAATCTCAACTAGGAAATTAATCTGATGTTCTTATGTAACCATTAATTAGTGCTAACATTTTAGCCTTTCTTTGAATATTCAGAACTTCTTTCTATGCCACCTACCGGACTACAGATAGGTGAAACATCATGCATGTCCTCAATCCTAGGAAAAAAATTCAAATATGAATTCCAGGAATAAGAAAGGGAAAGTGCAGTTTGACATGGGTTAACATGGGAAGTTAAAAGCAAAAGTAGGTCTGGATTCATCTGTCTCCCTTTTCAGTCTGACAAAGAGAAAAGGTGGTAAAGGTAAAAGCCCAAGTATAAGAGTCTCCACGATTGAGATGATGAAATTCTGCCTTTGCAATTTTCTAGCTTTGCTTGGCATTAGTTTTTGCTACATAATCCTAAGGAAGATAAAGCCCTGGGTCCTGAGGAAGCGTAGGTGATGAAAAGCTTCATATAGATGATGAAAAGCTTCAGTTCTTTCTCAGAGGGATAATTTAAACCGTGCACACTGACTGAGTCTCTGCAAGGATAAGCACCGTAGACAATATCTTACCACCAGTCTCCTTGCAGGACTTTGTGCTGAAAGCTGTGATTACTCAGCATACCTTTGTCTCAATGAAAGGGTGTCCCGGTTTAAATGAGACAAGGTCTTTTGCTGAGGATGAGTTATAAGAAAAAGATCCGAACTCCTTCCTCT
>JAYRBT010000001.1:62034785-62052453 GCA_036023395.1 Myiotriccus ornatus | reverse complement strand
ACTAATAGTTCAACCCCGGCTACATCTTTTGTATCTTAAGTATCTTTGATGGCTCGGGGGGGGAAGGGAGAAAATTCAGTTGCTCTCTAGCTAAAACCACGACAAAGGGGCAAAAGGCAAACAAACAATGAAGTAATTCTTTAAATGCTGGCATAAAAGAGTGTGATTATTTGATATGGTCAGATATAATTATTGAACGTTAAGGTGGGGAAATATTTCAGGACTTTCAACAGATAGCTTTTCCTATTCTATTAACTTTTATTGCTTCCCTCACGTATATTGGAAATGTATACATATAACATGTACACATATAGCTTTACAGATACATGAAAAAATGAAATCTTTCAAACAAACCCCATTTTCATGTCTCATTGAAGATATCACGGAAAATGTATTGGCAAAATATTAGATTTTGTAGCAGCTTCTAGATTTGAATGCAAAATTAGAAAGATTTTTTATTTTTTAAATTTTTTTTTTAATTCCTTAATTTTATTTCTCTAAGAATGAACTAGACTTTATGTTCTAAGCTAATTACACATTACACTTTATTATATTTCTTAAACTTGTTTGAGAGGTCACTAATGGTCAGCTGAATTCACTGGTTCTACAACTAATGTAAATAATGTAGATTATTTTAATTTAATGAGCTTTCTCTTCCATAACACTAGATAATGAGTAAAGAAGTAACTATGACTTTGAGCTATACCATAGTTTCCCTAACTGTGGATAATTAAAAGAGCCATTAATTCAGTGATGTTACAAGTACATTATAGCAAAAAAAATACCCTCCACTGCTTTTTACATTTGTGTGTGTCATATGTGATGTTATTAAACAGGCACTACCTTAGTCTCTTCCCATGGAAGTGTAACTGACTTGAGCATAAATTTTCACTTAATTTAACCATATGGAAAAGGTAGTGGACCACGGTGATTTTCCTATGCCCAGCGAAAATAGTGGGGCAATATGAATTAGAGATTAGGGTCCTCAAACAAGAATTTTAAAGAAGCTGTCATTCCAACAAGTTCTGCACAGGACTAGTCCCACAAAACTACATACTATTAGAGAACTTCAGAACCTACGATTTTCATTATGTTTGCTAGGTTAAAGAGGTGGTTGAAAGAGCTTTAGCAGGAAAAGAAGCTGATGTTATTGCTTAAAACAGCTTTACTAAGAAAAGTATCATTGTTCATAATTGACTATTTTTAGCCATCAAATATCACTGCATTTCTTTATAGATTTAACTTAGGTACTGATTCTCTAAATTATAACTAACAATATTCCTAAGGTTGAGCAGAATCTATAGAGATAAACAAAACTAGTTCTCGTTTCTATTTTCTCTGAAGTCAGGAGTGTAGAACAGAAATGCTCATTGAAATTCAAATAAGTAAGATCATAAATTATTGGGAACTAAACTCCATTATTCCTGCATCTGCTTTAGGTGCACCTTTTCGTTATAAGCTGTGAACGGTAAACAACTATATACCATAGACTGTCCTCTTACTGAAATTCACAGGTCTGCTCTAGCTACATTATTTATTAAAAAAAAAAAAACAAAAACAAAACACACAACCCACAACTTTTCCCTGTTAAAGCAGCTCTAGCATTTTTGTTAGACTTGCTAATATTCTACAATGTAATATCATATCTACTGCAATTTGACAGCATTACATCTTTAAACGTTGAGCACAAGAAAGCCATGTTAGTTTTAGAGTTCACAATAATTTAAGTTTAGTGGAAAGCACGGGCATATTTTATAAGTGCTTTTTAACTGTGGAAAATTACACCATTTACTGTGAAGCATTTTAAAATGCGTAGCAGGCAGTGTCTAAAATTTATCTAGCTTACAGAGCAGTAAGCCATGATCCACTTGAGTGTCACAGAGAATTATATTTATTCCTATGACAAGTAGTAGTGTAACTAGTACCTGTATTATGTTATCCCTGCCCAAATGATCTATTTTAATAATTTCATATCAAAGAACTTTACAAAAATATGTTTTACATTGCTTTCTTTTCCTGTCATTAAAAAAGAGCATGTGACTGTACAGGAATATTAATGATCCTCTTGACAAGCACGGGTGTGCATACTATCTTTTTGTTAATTTTTTATTTTGTTCTTTCTAAAATTAAGACATATTACCACTAAAAGTAGTGAGAAAACTAGAATCTTACACTGCAAATAAATAAAAATTAATACAAGAAATACCTTTCTTTTTTTACACCAAGACAGTATTTTGAAAAAAGAGAAAGTTTCATCAGTGAAACCATTAAAAGTTTCTCATCTGTCTGCCATTATTTGATTGCTTGTATTTCTCTTAATGTCCTACCGATATTAATTCCAGACTTCAATTCCCGAGTTTTTGTTTTTTTGTTTTTTGGTTTTTTTTTTTGGTGATAGGGGAAGTTGATTGCACTTCTTTGTAACTGTGTGCTTTCACTGCTTGTAATTTTTTATTTTCTATTACTAAACTTTTCATTTTGATTTGTAATTTGCTACCTGGTACTGTAGCCTAAAATCTAGCTTTTATACCAGTTTTCTATAATTTTTGTTCAGAATTTCAATAGCTGGGGATTATAGCACAGTAAAGCGTTTCTCTATCTGTGAACAGGACTGAGAAAGAGGCATAACATCTGACAAGAACCAGTCAGAGCTATCCAGAAACCTTGAAATTGTTCCAGAAGGTGTAACATTGTGTCAAAGGAGATGAGGAAGAGGAAGAGAAGATGAAGATAGTGGTCTTCAAGTCTTCTGACTCAGATTTGGGAGGTGTGTCAGGGGTGGGGTGAGGGTGGTACTGTGAGAGGGATGGTTTTGGAAGTGGGTGTAACACTAGTAGCTTTATCTATCTCTTGTGACATACTGACACACGTATAAGATAGTAAACACAGAAAAATTCCTTATCTTCTTATACTCAGATGGAAAAAAAGAAAACAATTTTACAGCCTAAATACACTGTTTTCCTAAGTGTTACTTTATTTCAGCTCTTACTTTTATGTTAAAATTCTGCCCACAAAGATCTAAATCTTGCAGTTCCTGAGTTGAATTGAAAACATTCTATCAACTATTTAAACTTAGGATGAAAGAAATGTGTGAAGCCAGCATCAGACTAGAAAACAGAGAGCCTGTCTGAAAGAAGAAAGATATCAAAATACAAATAAAATTACCCTTAAACAGATAACCTTCTGATGTGCATTACAGGAAATTACAAGCTGTAGGTTTATATACACGCATCAAATATTTCTAAGTTCACAGCACTCCTTTGAAGTGTAAGAAGGAAATTAAATAGCTGTCTCTTATCAGTGAAATCTGAGCTACCTTCAAATATTGTCTACACACTAAACTGTACAGAAAGGTTGGAGAATAATAAAGATTACACAAGGGTAATTGTGTTTTTAAAAAATGGTTATTTGTACAGAGGAAAAAATATACTAGACTTAAAGGGGTAATGAGCACTGAAATACTGCAAATGAGAGGCCAGGAAGGTGGTCTATCAAGGGAACATAAACTAAAGAGGAAAGAATAAAGGCTTTCAGTGTCAGAAGGTGGGTCATTCTATCCTCTTGGAGCACATATGAAAATAAGCTCCTATTAAATTAAAACATCTGAACTTACAGAGGGTGAAAACTGGACTTTCTAAAGAGCAATGGCTTTTTGAGTGGCTTTATTTTCATGCTACTCTCAATAAAAATGAAATGTTGCATGTAACATGAAAAAAAAGAGCAGAACTTGAATTTACAGAGATCCCATCAGGATATCAAGTTTATTTACTAAAGGGATAGATGTGATCATCATACAAAACAGAAGTAAAGAAGGCTTAATTACAGTCTCTTACAAATACGAAAGGAAAAAAAAAATCAATAAAAGGACAGACCTGGGTAACAAAGTAAAACCTTTATGTAATTGATGTGTGAATATTTCTATTGTCTTTAGTACGTATGGAGTAAGATACAAGGCTGATGGAAATATACAGCTGTATTGGGTCTGGCTGAGCTGGAGTTCACTTCCCCACAGTAGCCCTCCCAGTGCTGTGCTTTGCATTGGCAGCTAGAAGGGTGTTGATAACACACCAGTGTTTTGGCTACTGCTGAGCATCAGCGCTGTAACATTCTTTCCTCAATCGAGGGCAAGATCCTGGGAGGGGACCCAAGTAGGCCAGCTGACCCAAACTGACCAAAGGGATATTCCATAGCACATGATGTCAGCTCAGATATAAAAGCTAAGGCAAGGAGCAGGAAGGCAGGTGATCATTGTCTCCAATGGCTGCTTGCTGAGGAACTATTATGCATGGTGAAGCCCTGCTTGTTTGAAGTGGTCGACCATTGCTGCTTACGGGAAGTAAAGAATAAACCATGTTATCTTCCGTTTCATTCTTGCACACAAGCTTTTGCTTTGCTTCTGCTTTGATAAACTGCCTTACCCTAACCCATGAGTTGTTTTCAATCTTACTCTCTCCCCTGTCCAGCTTGGAAGGGGAGGTGATAGAGCAGTTGGGTGGGTACCTGGCATCCAGCCAAGGTCAACTCACCATGACACCCAACACAAAATATGAAAATCACATTTCAACTTTTTGAGTAAGGAAGTTCTGCTAATGCCTATTTATCAGATTGGGATTTATTGAAAAATGGAGAAATTATGAACACACTGAAGATTAGTAATCTCTGTATGACTGAAAATCAGATAACGGACAAACTGCAGATTTTGAATTCAGAAGAGTATTGAAACAATTTCCACTACCTTTTCAGAGGAAGGCTTAAGCAAAATGAAAGGCTGGATCCAAATGACCTGTGAAGGCACTTTGGAAAGCATTTCAATACAGAAACCTTTGTAGAATCAAAGCTGAGAAATAGACTGGGTTATAAGACTTTTATAAAAGATTCATTTGAAATACTGCAAGAGCAATTGCTAGCTCTAGGGAAGCAACTTTAAAAGAAAGTTGAAAGTACTAATCTATTTCATTTTATTCTATATAAAAAACAATGCATTACTGAAGTTATTCCATGTGGAATAGTGAGCAGTCTCTCTAATGGAAAAGTTAGACTAAGGTTTTATAATCCGATAAAAACTATAAACTCCCCACCCACTCTTCTGTATAGAAGTGGAAATAAAATTTTTTTATCTACTTTTTAAAAATCTAGTACTTAAGAATGATATTGCCCCCAGAATATATTTAATGCCCACAAGAAGTGGGAAAAGTGGGTAAAATTTCTTCTTTTTTTTTTTTCTTTTTTTTTTTTTTTACCTCCTGCGGGACACCTAAAATGTTGCTCAGCTGGGTAGCTGTTCTACACCTTTCAAAATCTTCTTTAGGCAATATTCTATGAACCTCACCTCTCTTCCTGTTTCACAAGTTTTTGGATAATATTTCAGATATCCAACACATGCAAAAGCTTGTTTATGCAAGTCTATCCCCACAGTTGAATCCTTGTTTTAAACTGAACAGGTCTAGGAAGTGTGAGTACTTGTCATGAATTCACTAGTAGTCCTGAAACAGAACCTTGATAAAATGTGTTGAATCTTCAAGCCCACGAAAGGTATTTCTGGACAAATGGATATTTCAGGTAGATGATCCTAACTGCACAGTGTTTTGGGAAGTCAGACAACAGACTGTATCACAAGATGGACTATCAATCAAGAGTACTAGTTCATCATCTCTACCAGCATGTAGACAAGTTTTTATAAACTTGCTGGTAAAAAAAAGCCTTTCAAACTGCTAAGCTTCCACCTGGACACCATAGCATATTGTGGCTATGATCTTTATTGTGAACAGACTATGTCATTTAGTGTTATAGACTGCATCTGATAAGGGGTGTATCTGCTGCTAAATTTCCCTAACTCAGAGTAGGCAGTCATTCAGGGTAATTGTTCTATACAACTCCAGATTCTCGACAGCTGGCATTGTGAATCAACTTTTTTTTTCTATTAATATTGTCAGAAGTAGATGGAAGGAGTACAAACAATACTAAAGACTTTCAGTGGTCATCACTGAGCTAACCAGTGCACCATCACAAGCTAACTGCTGCACTCATGATTTAATATCTCTTCAAAAATTTTCAACCATGTTTTCCTTCCTTAAAGAACTATGTGCATACAGCTATTAAACAATAATCAGTTTACTGATTAGTTTGAACAATAATAATCAGTTTACCATTTCATTATTGCTTTAAGACATGCCTACATTTACACCCTCTTCAACTCTCCATCATTACCTTCTCATCTTCATCATAACCTCCTCAGAGAAGAACCATGCAGCTATCTGGGGAAGGGAGGGAAGGCACTTCCAGTGAGGGAGCTTTTGCAAAGGGCACCAAAAGTGCTTCACAAGTGGTTGCTGCATTTACATTTTTCCATCACTAATGAAAATTTCTACTCTGCTCAACTGAATTGATCAGTAAATTATGTCAAATCACACAATTTGCAGAGATAAAATGTAATAATAGCTTTAATAACCTTGTTAAAATTACATAGTGTTGTTTTTATAGGGAAAAGCTATTAATCTAATATATAATCAGTTCAGTTTACATGAACACTTGCCATCATTTGGTAAAGCAAGGGCTTGCTTATGAAGAGTTGGATGACAGCTGTACAGGAAATATTTCTTACTTTTTTTCTATCTGTCTAAACATGAGAAAAATACAGGGACCAGAATTCAGACCTTATAGAACAGTTTTTCAAACAATAAAAGATATTATTCATATGACAACTTAGGAGTGGAGGTGTTAGCCACTACAAAGATCATTTTTCTGGGGACATAATGAATGCAAAAAATGGTACGTGTAAACTGCTGTGTACCTGTTTCCAGGAGAATATATCTCTCATTCTTTTCATTCTTTCTTTCTTCACTGCAGGTGAATTACAAAGAATGCTAAACTACTGATATGAAGCCTCAGAAGATTTGCCCTGAAGAATCACAAAGAAAATGGAGGCATAGTGAGCTGCATGGAGACATCATTTGTATAAACATCTAGTCGAAAATATGTAATAATAGAGATGCTTTTGATGACAGAACTCAGGACATGTAAACAGCCAAGAGTAAATAGGTTCAGTAATATTAATTTTATTTTTTCTCCATGAAAAAATTGTTTTCAGATGTGGCTATGGTTTCAAATGAATTTCACATAAATGAACATCAAAGGGCAGTCATAGAGAAAAGCACCGTGGAGAGATGCCCAAGAGTATTTTGCATAGTTCAGCACAAACAGATATTGATGAAGGACAAAGGGACATCTGGTGGCTTTATAGATATATACATTAATCTTAATACTCTGCATTGCTGTCAAAGAAGATCTAAGCTACAGAGAACTCTGTCTGTCCAGACTCAATTGTCACTGTCTACTTGAATAATATATGCAGATTCATATCACTGATCACATAAAAATCGGATGCTGAATAAATTATTTTTAAATCTAATTCCATGTCTGTGAGTATTTCCTGAACAAAACAGGCACTCACAGCTGCCTTATCCAAAGCATACGGAGGAGTTATCTGTGCTAGTGTAGTACCCTAGTCCCTCTACATGGACTAGAGCAGTAAGTTTTTTTTCCACTAAAATTTCATGAATGTAGCGTGAAAAAGCATGTAATTAAATGTATTAAAATGTAATTAAAACCACATTTAATACATATTACATTTAGTTTAAGAAGACTAGTAGGGCAGTTACAAGATACATACATTTCCTTCACTAAAATTCAGAAAAAAAAAAAAGTAAATTGTTGCTAGCTGCTGAGTCCTTTCATGTTTTAAAGTATGCTTTCTTCTGTACCCTAGGTGTCATGCAAGTGGCTGCAAAGTTATTTTTTTGCTGTTGGTTAAAAGCACCACTATTTTGTTCATTGATGCTTATGTCTCCATTTTCTTAAATAGAAAAAACCCCCACTGCTTATATGAGGAATAGGACATTTTTCTTTTTTTTTCTGAAACTCAGGCAAGTATTATTGTTCCCAGACAGCTTCAAAATGTAGTAATACTTTGCAAGCAGTAATTTGCCCATTTCAGCATTACAGCATATTTTCTAGTGTAGGAAACATAACATGCTTACAGTTTGAAAATTTCCAACCACTGATGTAGGTGAAAAGCAGAACAAAATTAATTCTTCTGTCTTCTGCCTCTAGTAATGAACAGCAATGAAGAACTGCAGGTGAATGTAACAGTCAAGCTATGATCCCAACTATTAGTACTTATAAGCAGCGATTACACAATATTAAGTATTGTCATTATAATATGATTTTGTGCTGTTATGTCTCAGAATATACTGCAGAAAATCTTTAGAAGGTCAAATGAATAAGACCATAAAAAAGTCTGATTTCTTTATTTCTTTTTAGCTACTTAGCACACCAAAATAATTTTTCTCATATAAAATTTTAAATACCAATTTTAGAGGAAGATAATGAATAAGAGCACTAAAGAACAGGAAAAAATTGCTAAAATAATCTCACAGTGTTATTGCAATAGCTATATGAGCAATATTAATTGACTCCCTTGAACAATAAGATGTAAATGACATTCACGTTTTAATTTATCCAAATTATTAATTAAACACTCCCTCTAGGGTTTTAAAATCCAGCTCATTGTTTTTAAGTTTCTCTTGATTGGAGTAAATCCCAGTTTTGACTTTCCTTGGTTCTCATTATCTCTTCCTCAAAACCTTAATTAAGTGCACTTTTCCAGAACTTTCCAAATTGGCTATCTAGCCCATGATCAAACCCCTTTGCCTGCCCTACCACACACATATTCAACACTTCCAAATAACTTATATCTTTCCAGAAGTACCCCGCTATCTTCTCACAGATCCCGTAGTTTACAAGCTTACTTAAGGAGCAGAATAAAATTGAAAAATATTACAAATTCTTCCCAGAAAAATAATTCTTTTTAATGGTCTAAAGAAATATGCATATATATTAAAGAAAGAATATCCATATGTCATTCTTTACTAATATTTTGTCAGTGTTCTTTCTGATTTTCAGATGTCTTTTTCTTGAACCTATCCTAGCTTTCATTTTTATTGCACAGAAAGGATTGCTCTAAGAAGTTCTTGTGCTTTTTTACATTCATTCTACTTTTGACTTTTCTTAATCAGCCACAAAACCTTGATCAGTCACAAAACTCAAGTTCATCTCCTGATAAAATTATTTGACCTATCAAACCTGTTTTCCCCAGATGGTAGTAAGATCTTTTTTTATTGTTTTCTCATTTTAAATAGAAGGCCACTAGTATTTGATGACAATCCTCTTCTACACTTTGAAAAGTGATGAAGTTTCATGCACTGTTAGTTGATGACTTGCTTCTGTAAAGGCAGGTTCCATGATCCCATCCACTGCCTTTCTATTCTGTTCCCATCCTGCTGTCCTAGGACAGCCAGTTATTTGGTCACCCAGCAAACTGAGTCAGGGAGCATAGCCAGTTGATTTAACACCAAATATACCTCTCCCTTGAAGCCAGGGTATGAACTATAACATTCAACAGACTCAACAGATGCTGTCAACCCACAGTAGTAAGGGTCTAGTGAGGGAGTACAATAAAATAGAACTGTGGTTGGTTTGTTTGTTTTCTGATTACGTGGGCTTGAGCATTTGTCAAATTAAGAGGTTTTTTGTTGTGTTTATAACCCCAGCCAGCAATTAAGTGCCACGCAGCCACTCACTCATTCCCTGCTCCCTTCCCCTGTGTGATGGGAAGGAGAATCAGAAGAGAATAAAACCTGGGGGTTCACATAAGAGCAGTTTAATAATTAAAATAAATTGAAATATGACAGTAATATAAATAATGGTAATGGGAAAAAACTCAAGAAACACAAGTGATGTACAATAAAATTACATCCACTGACTGATGCCCAGCCTAGCCCAGACCCATCTGACCAACAGCCCCCAGTCAGTTTGTATACTGGACATGATATTCTTTCATATAGAATATCCCAATTTATATCCCAATATCCCAATATGGCAAATTTATGTCAGCTGTCCCAGCTATTCTCCCTCCCAGCTTCTTGTGCACCTACTTGCTGGCAAAGCTTGGGAAACTGAAAAACCTGTGATTTAGGGTAAGCACTACTTAGCAACAACAAAGCATCAATGTCTTATTCGTGTTCTCATACTCAATCCAAAACAGAGCCCTATACCAACTACTGAGAAGTATCTCTATCGTAGCTGAAAAGAGGATGAAAACAATTGTAAGTAAATTGCACTCAATGTAGGAACGTTAAAAAAAAACCAACCATCACATAGTTTCTTAATTAAAAATAAATAAATAAATATTTGACAGCTAGAAAATCAGTCCATATTGTTTAAAAATACCTTCAAAAATTATTTCTAGATAATTTTATAAAATACCTCTAATTAAAGGTCATTACAGTAGGAAAATGGTTCTAAATAGTCATAGTACACCAATAGCTACATGTAAAAATCAAACAAATAGTGATAACGACAATCTCCTCTACCACATAATTAGCATTGATCACTGATATATTTTTAAATAGAGAGACAAATAATAAAATAAGCCTATCCAGACATCAGTTCATTTACTTTTTTTACTATTTCTTCAGTTTCTTTTGCCCTTCTCCTTGACTCCACTTACTGGTTTTCATCTCCAAAGCTTACTCACTGTGCCAGTAGTACTAAATAACGTCGATCACCATCAGGCAATTCAAGGATGTAAACTAACTAAAGCTACCAGAAATTCACAAATAACATATTACCTACCTAACCAAGAACTACTTCATGAAAAATATCCTTAAAAGAAAAGGTAGCTATGGGTTTTTGAAATTCCTTACGCAGAAGATTCATTTGAGATAGAAAATTAAACTACGATCAGCACATAGTACTAGAGAAAGGCTATTCACACTTAAAGAGAATAATGGGTCCCTTATTCTGATTTTATACCTCTGGTTATTGACAAGAAAGTAAGAAGAGGTTTTTACTAAATACAACTACAATCCTTAAGAATGCTTGCCAGTTCTTCTGCAGTGCTGTCATGATAGCTAACTAATCTCAACTCTACCACTCAGGGTAGGCACAGCTGCAATCCGAATGGGTTAGTGGAGGCTGGGGAAAAAAAGGTGTGCTGCCACATGGCCTCAGCTTTATCATATAAAGGAGAAACATGCATCACCATCTGGTTCTAATGATGGGGCCAAAAAAAGGCATTATGCTTCTTCAGCAAACCTCTCTCTGTTTCTCTTGATTTGTTATTGACCTTGGACAAGTTACTTCAATGTCTTTGCAACTCTGTTTCCTTGCCAGCAGAAGAGGGATGATAACACCTACTGTATGTTCTTCTGATAGTGTGACGTTTACTTAATACAAGTGAAGCACAAATGTATTTATCAGGAGTTATGTGCTTCTCATCACCATCATGTGAGGGATCTGTTCAATATTGAAGGTAAATCTGAAGCTTACATTGCTTTGCACGTGCTAAAAATACTGGCAGAGGTAAGTGCAGGCAAGTGATGATGTTTGCCACCTTCGAAGGCTGCTGTGATCAATACAGATTGAAGGTTGCATGTATTGTAAACTTGGCTGTGTTGCAAGATTTATTTTACATTTATTTTTTGATAGGTGCCTGAGATGAAAAACACTACAAAAGTCCTAGACATTACATCAAGTGGTGGGCATCTGTGTCCTAGAATTTTAAATCTGAAAAGTAGTTTCTGCAAAGATGTTAAAAATAAATAATATCAATAAATAATTTTTCAATATTTTTGATAAATAAATAAATATATTTATTCCATAAATTCCAAAGATCAGCTCCTCACCTGATGTTAATGAGTTCTATTTTACTTAACTCCAGAAAAGTATAAAATGTATTGAAAGTGTCAGCTGCTGACAGGAGCATCAAGAAATTCTTGGGCTATTACCCTTAAGATTCAAAATGAATGAAAATCTGGAAAGATTTGGGTGAAGATGAAGTTTGAATCAATCTCTAATATAAAGATCATTGTCAATTTTCAACATCACTATTGTACAATCACTGCAAAACGGCTAAGGAGACATGTTTGGGGTTTTTTGATGGTATAGTCTTTCTTAAATTATATTAGGGACAAATAAAGTAATATCTCATGTTTGCAAAAATAAAAAAGAACTGGCATTATCAAGATTAAACCATCATTGTCCACCTTTACTTTTCATAGAGATTATAAGTCATAACAGAATCCTACATTTGGCAGATATAACCTTTTGGACACTGCTCATGTGTAGTTTATCAGTGAGATAAAAATGGGATACATCTGGTTGTCAGTCTTAAAAAAACTTTTGTAAACTGTAGCCTTTGAGAAGCAATTCTGCTGTTCTATTGGGGAAAAAACCATTTCAGCAAGTAATAAATCTCAGAACAACAAATTTTAATACTGTATCTTTTAACATTACTATTACAACTGATGTGCAGTTGTAGAAGAAGATTTTTCAGCATGAAGAGCTTGTCAGACTATCCTTGCTCCTGTGGGAATGGCAGTATGGGACTCTGTTTACTCTCCTGTTTTCTTTTTTGCCTTTCCAGGCTTTAACTCTGTTTAAGAATTTCCCTTAATCCTAGCCTCTAAGAGTAAATGGTACCGTGCTCCTAGAGGGAGCATTTGCTAAAAGCTCATCAGCTTTTCTCTCTTCCGTGAAACGGGACTAGTGGCAATTAGTGGCTTTTATTGTTGTTTTTACATTCTTTTACTGATTTTGTTGCTGTTTCATAGGAACAAAACCTTGCTTTGCATATAAATAAGTTTCTGAATCAAATCACCTGTACCAAGTTGTCAATGCTGTGTATTGTTAAAATAGAAGATTTCCTACAAGTTGTATTGAAATGAGCAGTGAAGACTAGGGGAGAGTGTTTGATAGAAAAGAAGCTATTTAGAAAAGGGAGAAACAAATTATGTGTTCAATAGTATTAACTCATGTCACTTCGTACTTGTGCATTTAATATAAGCTTCTTTTATTCAACAGCCCTTTAGGTCAGCACTCTGCCTCTGTGAGCCCATAGTAGAGATTTTATTATGCCAGGCTTTATATTTTGCACAGGCATTGGATTTTTAGAGGAGCTTAATGTTTACCTACACTCAGCTATTAATTTCCCTGAAAACAGCAATACTTGAGACTATGAATTTGTGTCAAGATGTATGGGCTACATTCTCTTGTTTACCTTTATATCACAGTAAATTAACATGAATATGTGTTGAAGCTCTAGCTGGTGACCTCTTCAAGTTAATAAAGCTTGACATTTTAATAGGATAAACAAATATTTTATTTGTACAGTGTTGAGTATTTTACCAATGATTTGATGTTATTTTGTTAGATATTTGTCCCTTATATAGTAGAACTCATGTGTGCTAGATGACTTATTATTCTGCTGATTCATTGAATGTATGCTATAATTTAAAGGTCAGGACTATCCATTAAACTTATCAACATGGTGCAAGATACTTTAAATCAGAAATGTTCCTGTGTGAACTTCATTAATTCTGTGGCATGAATGCTAAAACAATAGTAAGAAAAGTCAGTGCTCCAAGCTGATGGATTACAGGCAGTGACTCTTATGACTACAGACCTTCAAAAGAGTGGAGTCACAGGTCGTTCACCAAAAAAGTAAGTAGGTAAATTTTCATTGGAACTTATAATTTATTTCCCAATAAATAATATCATTAGGAAAATCAGTTTAAGAATTGGTTCCAGGACTGTGGAGTATAATCCCATTATTTTATTGGAACATATAGTGGATCAGAGTAACACAATTTAGACCTGATTCAGATTTCATTTTGATTTTGTGAGGTGATTTAACTAAGACATTTTGGTTGAACTAGTAGAGTAACTATGCACCTAATACCCAGACCTGATGCTACTGAATTCATAGACAATAATGTATTGGTCATGTATTCATGTGAATCTTTCAAAGATGCTATGTTTTCATGTCTTAGACAAGTTAGAGAACATCTCAATAGACATTATGGCAAATAATATTCTAGGATATACAGCCATATGTAGCAGCTATGTTGTATGGCCATGTAGAAGAGAATACTGGATATCAGCTTCATTTATACTGTTATATTAATCTTCTATATAATACTGTTATTTACTGTGATTATCTTAAGTGTCTAAATCAATGCTGAAAAGGCTATGATGGTTTGTTTTGGTTTGGGGTTTTTTTGTTCGTCTGTTTTGTAATTGAGATTTTAGAAAATATAGGTGGAGGTCCAAGCAGCACGCAGGTAACAAAAAATATATTGACAATTGCAAGTCCACTGGCAATGTTTATTTTTGGGTGACCTTTAAAAAAATATCTTCTGCCTTCAGGTGCACACATGCTATTTGCACTAATCCTCTTAAGATTTCCTTACGGCTCCAGTATGCTGCTGCTTACTCTACAACTTTCTGCATTTGTACCTATTTCTCTGTTTCAGATTTGTTTTTTAACTTCTCACAGTAGCTGCTAACAGGGCAAACTTTTCCCATAAAGTTTACAAGGACTGTGCAGCTAATTTCAAAAAGCTCAGAACTGGCTTTAAGGAGTACAGCCTGAGAATTAGAGGAAGGCATCCCAAAACAGCCTTGCAAAAGAGTTGTTTGGAGGTAGAGTGCAGAGGCTAGGAAATTCTATCAAAAGTGATTAAGATACTCAAAGAACATTTAGGCAAGAATGGATTTTTTTTTTTGTATTGTTATATCTACTCTCTTAATTTTATCAAGAAGTGATTTTCTAATAATAAGAAAATAACAAAGTTTTTTATTAAAGAATGAAGATTAAATAATTTTTCATTGACACTACTTTTATTTCTATGGAATGTATTTTTTCACAGTTTTTTTGCTTGTAAATTGTACATTTAATTATAGTTAGTTGGATATGTACACCCAGACAATATTGTTAAAAATACTACCAAGAAATGTGCAATGCACACTTGCACACCAGGAAGCCAGATATATCCTGGGCTGCATTAAAAGCAACATGTCCAGCAGGCTGAGGGAGGTGATTCTCCCTCACAACTCCACTCTCTTGAAACCTCACCTGGAGTACTGCATTCAGCTCTGGAGCCCCAACATAAGTATTATATGGACACGTTGGAGGAATTTGTTCAAACCATAAATTTTCCTTTCTAGATGAAAAAAAAGTTCCAAATTCAGTTTGCATTCCTTGGTTTTGGTACTTTTATCTGTGAATTATTCATTGAAGACAGTTTGAGCTACATCTAGAAAAAGTTAGGAGTGCCTAAGAGTGCGATGCTGCAGCTTAGATATTGTCAAGCCTGTGTTAGGAATGGAGAAACTTGATTAATTATCCAGACTGTGCAGAGGAACCTCTGAGTACCTCAATATGTATATTACACTAAAGTCACATTCAGTGTGAAAAAACATAGCCATTAGGAAATTGTAAAGACAGGATCCAATCTTAAATATCAGCCTTCTATTATTCTAATGAGAAATTTATTTACTCATAGTACCTTAAAATCATGAAAATAGTTGCCTGTGTTCTTCTAATTTGTGTCTTTTCATTGACTGATCAATTTAATTTTGATAAAACAAATCTTCAGTAAATTTGTATTCAGTACAATAAATTGTGGAATATTATTACGTTTGTTTTCCACAGAGAAATATAACAATCTAGAGAAGGGTGTTGTGTGACAGCTTGAAAGTGATTAGACCTCAATCCAAGCACTAACCACCCTCTTATTTCTGTAAAACTAGTAGTAACTTACTCATCTTTCAGACTCCTACCCCTCTGTTAAGTCTGCTTTAAATCACTCAGTGGGTTCATACAGATGAAATAATCTCCTTTGCCATTACTGAAAACCTAAGTGATATTTAGGCACTTAGGTTACCACCAAGATTTGTCTCCCACACGGCACAGGTGAACATCACTAGTATGTTTATCTGAAGCTTTTCCGCAGTGGTCAAAGGGCTAGTCACACTTCTCTGTGTGAAATAGTCTCAACTCATGAAGATTTAAAGAATGCCCTAGAAACTGGTATATGCCCTGTTTCATTCTCCTTTCTTTCTCAGTGAATAATGGATAGATGGGTTGTGGCAATGGCCTGCAACTGAGAGCTTTTTAAATCTAAGATTTAAATATGATGGTTTACATATTGTTAGGAGTGAAAGAGTAAAAATCTGAGACGAGGAGAGCAAGGAGCCATTTGCCTAATAACAAGAAAGAAGGTCATGAAGGAAATGAAACTTCACCAAATCAACAAGGATGATACTATAGATGCTTCAAAAAGTCTATCCCCATATTAGAGTGACTTGGAAAACAGAGGGTACAGGTAAGAGAAAGGAAATATGAGACATGTAACTGAAGTTTTATTTTGGAGAGATGGAAGAACCAGGAATCAAGGTAGAAAGCATAGCACTTGAACATAGGAGGTTATAGGTCAGGAGACTTAAAAAAAAAGAAGTGTGGATTCTCAAAAGTCCAGCACAGCTGGTTTTAAAGTTCCCTCTCCTAAATTCATTCTCTTGCATGTAGTAAATTGAACTTGCATGAGCTGTTTTCCCAGTTGCAAGGCCTCACTTTTAAACCTGTGAAGCTTTGTGAAACTTGAAAGAATACATGTAGAACCCTCCTATGTCTGTCCAAACTAGTTGATATGAAATATATTTTTTAAAAAAATATGTTTATGATCAAATAAAATATGTTTTTCTGTCAACATAGGCTGAACAAAACCCCAGAAAATCCAGAGTTCCTTTCTTTGAAGTAGATGTTCCAGCTGTAAATATATTTCGCTATACTCAGTTCTCAGCACTCTTTCTAACCTCATAAATCTTGAATTCTTTCCTGCATAGTGACAAAGCTTCTACAGGAGAAACGAAGAGTAGTCCAAAAGACATAAATAACTTATGGCCTGACAGTTATGGCACTTAAAAGTAAGTGATAGTTTGTAAAGAGTCAGATCCTATCAGTGTGTGTTAGTCATGCTCTAAGAACACCTCTCTGATTGAGTCTTTGCCTTTGTCAAAGATTGCTGTGTTCAGTGCCCTTTCCAAGACGAAAAAAATTAAAATCTTTAACTTCCTAGGAATATTTATATCAGGAAACTACTACTCAGGCTGAATGCGGAGTTGTGGATATTTAGTTACTTAATACTGTTAGACAAGGAAAAAAAAAAGTAAAAAAACCTCCAAAAAACCCAAGCCAAACCAACACCCCTGTGAGAGACTGAGATGTTAATGGTTAATGGTTCAAACATTGTTAAGATCACCGAAGGACTTTTCCCTCTATAACAAACTATATAAAGAAGCAGCTGCTCATCTGTGACCTCAAAACCCAAAACCCCCCACCAGCCCTGCCCTACCCTGCCCTAATACCCCTTGGTGAATTCCTGGAAATTTAGACAGTAAGTTAAGCCACATGATGAGAACTTCAGATAAGAAAAACGTGGTACTATTGTCCAGTTGTTTCAGGTCCAAAGTGTATTAAACAAGGCTGGAGACAGAAAGAACCTTATCCACAAGGAAAGCCAACTCAGCAGTTGTCTTGAAAATCAGCCCTGGCTGGGTCTGGCGGGGGGAGGCCATAACCCACATCCTCGTTTCTGAGGTCTCCCACCAGAGGACTGCACATGACCCACAGTGTTGCAGAAAACAGTGTAAAACGTCCTCCCTATCGCAGGGGGGTTTTGTCCCCCGCGGAGAGACCCTCGGGACACACTTTGGGTAGGAGACAGTCACACACGGATGACCCCAAAATGGCCGTTTATTAGAACAA
>JAYRBT010000001.1:62013374-62023709 GCA_036023395.1 Myiotriccus ornatus | reverse complement strand
TAAAGGGTGGGCTCAGTTCCGCGCACACTGTAACTCACCTAAAAAATCCAATGCGCAGGCTGGAAGGTGTAAAGACCATCCCCGGTTCTTCGTTCGCGAAGACTGGCCATTATAGACGTGTGCATACAGCGATGTCATTTGCCATCCAGAGGAGACCCAGAACCAATACAATGTCAGGCAAATAGACTCAAACTATTGTTTTTAGCCTCAAAGCTAAAGAACAAGTACTGTCCCTCTTTTATTTTGCAGTTTTGACATAATTAATTGTACTCCATCATTATTTGCCTAAGGAGTCTCATTGAAGTCAATGGAACTGTTTGAATACTTAACTGCTTCTCTGAGCAGAGAACTCCTCGAACCATTTCTGAATGTAGAATTGGTGATAGCCTATGCCAGAAAGAGACTCATTTCCCAGGATTGTGTTCTGAATCCTTTCACGGTTAAAGGATTCAAAATTATTTCACCACACTGCTGAAACTTCCTTCTAACAAGAGGAAAAAGTCAAGTATTGAACCACACCCAGCACTCTCTTTATTTTATTCTTTTGTTTTGAAAGAAATTTCATGGTATTCAGTTTACAAAGTTTTAAATTATACCAAAAGCATAAGGCAATGCCAAACCCAGTAAGCATAGCAGAGGAAGTCACTTATAAAGAAAAATAGCATTCCTTTCTTCAGAAGCCTGGAGGGAAACATCCTTCTACAAAAATAAAGAGAAAGGCAATGGAGGAAAGCCAGTGCACAGGAGGAGTGCCTTGCTAGTAAAGACTTTTTGTGACCAGACTGAATTATGACTTTGAAATGAGACTAGTAAAGAGAGAGAAAAATGTGTTCTTTTAGAAAAAGGATATTGTATGGATTGGGTTTTTGATGTATAATGATCCATATTCTCATCCAAATGCTGAACTAAATTTTCTATATATACTATTATGTCCACATATATCAGAAAGCAAGGTGCCTGCCCCTTTCTACTTAAGACAGGAAAAAAACTCATATTAGATAACACATTAAACCTAAAGTTCTATTAACATATTTGTAGAAACCTCTACGTGTACATGTACAGCTACGGTAAATGTTTATGTGGAAGTATGACAAATTAGACCAAAAACATATTACTCTTTTTTTAACGAGTAATGTTCTGGGTTATTTCAATACTTCATAGAAGTTATGAAAATTGCACATGCCAGCCACCATAATAGAGCTCAACTAGCTTTCTGCTGAATCAATAAGCCAAAGGATGTATTCCACTATAGAAGTACTTTTTATTAATAGCACTACAGCTCAAGATGGCTGTCTCTGAAGAGGGGCCCGGAACAAAGAAATCCCTGGGCAGTTATACCCTTACAATCTGATCTCTCCACCTCTCACACAAAGTTTGGGTCAATAATAATATTAGGGTCGAGGGTTTCCCTGCTCTTCATTGGGTCCTTTCACAGGTGAGTAATTTCTTTCCTTATCTCTAGGCTGCAGCTTCCTCTGATGATTATACCCTGCCCTTATCTTCAGTCTTGAACAATCTCTGGGGCCTTCTTTTACTTAACTAGGTAAAAAGGTAACTGGATAACTAGGTGAAAGTTCACAGCTTGCAACCTAAGGCATCAGCAAACTGAAATACTAAAGCTAAGCAAGTTATGGGAAAAAAGTTCTGTATAAGTAGTATACCAAATCACATGGCATATGTCAAAAGGCTTTCTCTTTCTTGCATACAAATATACAATTTATTGATAGAAAGAAATATAAATAAGATTTCATATCATTTATTAGGTGATTAACACTTTGACTAGCACACAACTAAAAATCTTCGGACTAAGATCAGCTGTTCAGTCTTCTAAGAAAGAACTTTATTGTATTTACAAGCCATTCTTTAACTTGGGTAAGTGGATTTCTGTACAAAATACAACATAGTTTCTGAATGCATAAGAAATTCTGACAGCCCTTGAAATTATATATGATTTATATTGCTTTTGTACATTTTTCCTATTAAATTCTTCTACTCAGTAAAAAATACATTAAATGATGCATTGCTTGATCTAAAATAACAATAAAAAAAATCATAGTTTACAAAACCAGCCATTTGTACTAATTAATCCACTAGGGAAAAAGACCTCATCTCCTACACATAAATAATACATAATTTAATGAAACTACAGGACACTGGAGATAAGGAATTGCTTGTTTCTATGTTTTGAGCACTTAGATTATTTATTGAATCTTGATGTTTAGTTTTAAAATAGGTTATCTTATTCCAGCAATATATTTTCCTTTTATCTGCAAAGAGATCCAAACAAATATAAAATTTCAACCTGGAGACAATTCCCATTAAATCCAAACAGAATCTGAAATGTAATGGGATGTAAATAAATGCATAAAAACATAATACATAGTGAAATAAAAATAAAAGAGAGCTAGAATATATCATCAGATAATTTCCTCACACTTTGCTCTGTGTTCTTGGCATCAGTGGAATACAGCAGAACATAATTTTGTTTTATGACTAGTTTAGACATGAGCATAAAGACACAGGACATATTTAAATCAATGTCATTTAACAGAAAGTATTAAAATTATGTGAATTTATTAGGTAAGAAGACACAAGATCAGAATCTTTCTAGTTTGTATTTTGTTTTTGATGACTTCATTAGACCTTGAATAAGAAAATGAGTGACTTTCACACGAGTACTAGCTGCACACATTGCAGTCAACTTTGGCTGCTGAAGAGGCTCCAGAGATGACCTACTCTTACTCCACTCAGTGTTTTGAAGATTAAATTAAGAACTCGCATTGGGTCTTAACTACATGTAGGAATTAATTAGACCAAATATATTGTGATGATATGCAGTGAGATTCTTTGCTATACAAAAAATTGCAAAATATTCTATCAGATTTTAAAACCCAATTTTTATGCATGATTTTAAGTTTTGTGTCTCCCCCTTTCTTTCCTTTTTCCTTCCCCTTTCCCCTTCCCTTCCCCCTTCTCCTCCCCCTTTCCTTCCGTTCCCTGTATTTATAGTTTGATATAAAGAGAAAATTCTCTTCTTTAAAGGAAAAAAAAAAAAGCCTCTGTCCAAGAAAAAGGAAATTTTTTTCTACATCTCTTTCCATGCAAACCGGTAATTTTCCTGAAGAATTTTTTTCAGTAATGAGAGCAGTTTCAGGACTTGTGCTTGCAGTCAACCTTTTCAATAGTTTCTTAAGTGCCCAAAGCACAGTATTGACAATTCTATATAATTTACTTCCAAGTTGCAGGACTTTAAATAAATAAATAAATAAATAAATAAATAAATTGTAAAGTAACCAACAGTATTTTTTAAAGTCACTCACTGCAGCATATAAAAAATACAATTTTTTTAGTCTGCAATCAAAGAGTAAGCACACTTATGTTTATTGAGATTATATCTATTGGATAAAGTCTGGAGGATATATAGAATTTATAAAGGCTATTTATACTTCTGTCAATTTATCTTCTCAATATAGCTAACTGATTTATCACAGCTATGTCAGCAATAATCTACTTCCAGATTTTCTAACACAGTCAGAACAGATGAACAGGTTGAGTGGATCTTTATAACAAGTCAAAGTACATATATTTTGTAGCCCCATTGATTAATGTTCTCAGATTCACATTCACAGCACCATTCTACATCTGAAAAATTCAAAATATAGTAAAATAAGTAGCATGTTTGGCAGACATATTTATAAACTAACAAGTTTATAAAGTCTCATAGATCTGGTCTTTTAATCCATTTTTATGTGCATTTTCCTGAACTAAATTTTTCACATTATGGACAAGATTAGAAAAAGAAAATGAAGAGGAAGCAAAGAAAAAAAAAATCAACCAGATTCCTTTTTTTTCACACAATACTATCATTCTGTTATGTCTAATTTTGCTTTCAGGATCTGATTTAGCAGTATCCAAGGATAGAACAGGCCATGAAACAAAGAACCTACTCTGTACTCTCTTCCGTACACTGAAGGCATACAGCACATTTTCACACAGTGGCCAGTTCCAACACATATACCTGTTTCTGGCAAACAGTGGCACACTTCATGGTGGTACTACATGGTGTCTGGTAGATATTCAGAGACAAGTGCTTTTCACCAGCATGGATATCATTAATCGCCAACAGAGGTAACCTTTCTTGGACTAACGAGAGTAGAAGCCTTTGGGAAAGAGAAAAAAGCATGATTTTAGAGCTCAGTTACTGTTCTTTCTAACTTACTCAGCAAAACCATATTTATGATTAATTTGACACATTTCTTAGATAGATTTGCAAAGTGAACCTCTTGTTAGACTTTCACCAGCTGTGAATTTGGGTAGATTTAAACAAACTCCAAGGCATTTTCTTCCACACATTTAGCACAGAAGCATATTCAACCCTTGCACGAAGGATCAAATATGATCGATGAGCTGGACTTCTCTTTCTGCACTAGTCCATTCTACATATTTTGCACTAGCTACTAAATGTGTTGTCACTACTTTTAAAGAGGCTGATGATCCATTTGGAATTCAGAATGTGTTTTATTAGCATAGAGTGATTTATATATAGGTATGAAGGTGACATATTATGCCCTGAGGCACAAATGCCCAGTGAGATCGCTTAAAAAGGGCCAACCCGTCTCTAAAGTTATCTAAGAGCGAACAGAGACCACTTTCCTTTTCTCAGATAAGATCTTTAATAATCTTCGACAATTTTTGTGAAGCAGACCAGACAAGGCAACCATGACAAATATAAAAATCATGTGAAGGTGACTTTGCAAACTGCATCAATCTTTCCTGCACCACTAACTGCAAGAAACTTGACTTTTTTTGTCATTCCCTTTTCAGTGCTCTTTCTTTTTGTACCTTTTTTGTGAAAGCAGAGAAAGGGATGGTGAACAGTGCAACTTTGCTAAATTAACCAAAAGAAAAAGCCCTTTTGTATTTACATTTGGTTTGTCATATACTCCATTTAAAATCTAAAAGTGCAAACCACTCACATTTTATGCTTCACATCACTGTCAACTTGAGTATAGATTTGTCTATATTGATCTCCAGGGCAATCAGGATTCATTTTGAATATACTCTTCTGACTAGGTTAACAACTGACTTTGCTGTCAATAGCAGCAACATATTATCTGCATACAACATGATGTGTTACTATTTACTGCCTCAACTTGCCTGTTTTTGGAATTTCTTGACCATTTTTGTCAAGGTTTCCATTACTATACTAAATAAGAAAGGCAATCAATTATTTACTGTTTTTTTAACTAAGTGCAAAAAAATAGAAATGGGTCCAGAGAAGTAGAAATTACGAAAATTATTAGCCTTGCACTAACACTGCATGTATGCTACGTGCAATTTCATCAGATACTTCCCTCCCTCCTCTCCTCCCCAGCCCCACTTCTTCATGAACATGTGATAATTTAATAGAATCAATAATTTCTATTATAAAATAAAAAAATGTATGTGAAACATAGGAATTATGGTTAACACTGCTACTGTAGCTCCCATCAAACCATAGCATGCGCATCCTAGTTTCTAAGACAACCTGATCCATTTCTGTCTTTCAGTGTAAGCACAATGAGTTAAATCCTTAAGTATCTAAGGATAAAATGCAGAAATAACATAAGGGGAATCAGGAGAAAAGAAAAATGCATATTTTTGCCTCTAAGGCTTAATCTCGAGGGGATATGTAGACATCTTTTGATGTCTAAAGTTTAAATGTTTTGTTTATCAAACATGGAAAATATAGCCATGAAACCTTGTGGCAGGTGATTATTTACCTCAGGTTGCTTGTCATATTGTTGTGGTTTAACATCAGTCAGCAACCAAACCCCATACAGATGCTCATTCACTGCCCCACCATCAGGACTGGGGAGAGAATTGAAAGGATAAAAGCTAGAAAAGTCATGGGTTGAGATAATGACAGCTTAATAGGGAAAGCAAAAGGTTCGCACACAAAGAAAGAAAACCAAGGTGTTAATTCACTGTGTCCAATGGGCAGGCAGGTGTTCAGCCTCTCCAGGAGAGCAGGGCCCATCACACATAATGGTTATTTGGGAGGACAAACACCATCACTCTAAATGTCCCTTCCTCCTCCTTTTGCCAACTCTATACTGAGAATGATGTCATATGGTATGGAATGTCCCTTTGGTCAGTTTGGGTCACCTGTCTCACCTGTTTCCCCAGCCTCCTTGCCAGAATGGCAGTATGAAAAGCAGAAAAGGCTTTGGCTCTGTATAACAGAAATACTCTTAGAAATTTTCTCAGAAATAACAAAAAAATCTCTATGTTATCAACCCTGTGTTCGGTACAAATCCAAAACACAGGCCCATATTAGCCACTGTGAAGAAAATTTACTCCAGCCAATATACATACAAAATTGAGGGCTAATAAAATTTTATGCGAAGATATTTAAATACCTTTAAATGTTACCATTCACTGTTTTTAAGGTGCCTGGGAGTGGTCTTATACTAGTCAATGTAAGAAAAAAAATCTTTTAAAGAGACTGAAAAAAATTATTTATTAAAGTTCTATAAAGTATTTTTCAAAATTTTATATCATAAATTAATCATTGTGCACTGGTGTATACCTTTATTTGACACACAAAATTCTACTTGAGAAGTACTGTTTTGAAAAAAAAACCCATTTGCATACATTCAAAAAGCAGTGGAAAAATACATCTATTTTCATCTATGCCAATATAGAGATAATGTTCAAGTACTTTGAAAACATTCAAATATATGTGTATGTATATATGTGTAGATATGCAGCTTTATATGTATATATATGTGAATATGTATATGTGTATTTGTATGTGTGGCTTTTATCCTGCTTTGATAAATTTTAAATATTAATTATGCTCATCATATATGAAAATGATCATGTTTTTACCTTATTATGCAGTAAAAAAAAAAAGGTGAAAATAAGAAGAAAAAACAATTTCGTTTTTTTTCTGCCTTTATGTCATTCACTGCTACCAGTAAATAGTAGAGAAACAATTATAGGCTTGAGAGAGAAAAAGAATGTGAGAAAATCAAGCTGCAAAGGCTGAACGTGAGGAAAAACATGTTTGCTGTTATGAAGATATACAGAAAAACAAAGGACAGGAACTTGGACAACACTGACGAGCAGAAGGCTAAAGAAATAGTCAGGAATGGATAAATAAATAACAATTTCAGAGAAAACCTCAGGGCAACTGGATACAAGAGAGACATTTCAGATGAGATGGGTGTTTTGAAAAAGTAGGAAAGAAGAGAGTTTGAACTATTTTGCTTGATGAATGTATTTTCTTTGCTTAATGAATGGATTTTTATAATTCATCGTTTGATGTCAATTTTGAAGGAGAGCATTACTTGGCAAATGTTATAAAACCTTGTAAGTTCATGAGATCATCCTTGTAAGACAATGTGAATATCAGAAAACATTAGAAGTACATAATGTTCTACAGCTAAAAGTTGGAAGATATTATTTTAATATTTTTCAGATTCTCAGTAGGCATTTTAGTTTTTCTTTGACGTACAGATACTTTTATGACAGTGAACAACAGCCCTTCTTCCTTCATCCCCTACTCCCTCTTTCTAGAAATAGGAGGGACCAAATAGTACTGCAGCTGTGTGCTGCTGAGGGGTCAGACTTTTGTCACAGCTGTCTTTAAATAAAGTTTGTTATTTCATAAGCAGCAGTTTGACTTCTGGCAGATAGCATCTTATTGCTTCTGTCTTCACCATCTGCTGTATAAAATATATATCTATATCCAAAGGGAATGTAAATAATCACTCTCCTTCAATAAGGAATTATTTCTACTTATTGCATATCTGCCTCAAAGGAAACAGCAAAGTTCCTGATGAAATTCAGTGAGTTAAAATGTTACAAGGAATGAAATCAATCTAAAAATCCCTATTATCCTTATGTTTTCCTTTGAACATAAAATCCTTTTCAAAATCATCTTTTGAAGCACATACTTTAAAAAGTTATTGAGAGACTAAGGGTATCACTATACATTATATTCTTCAGTCAGTGTGGTTTAACATTGATCATCTTTGCTTGTAATTATCTTCTTCCAAGAAAGGCTTGATATGAAGCTGAACAACCTGAGGGAGACTATTAGCCCTGAATAACTAATCAGATTTATTTCCAAGGAATGTTTTGTGGTTGCTTGTTGGGTTTTTTTTGTGTTTTTTTTTTTAATTATTAAAACCAGTGGTAAGATTTAGAGTATCTTTTTGATTTTCTTTTTACTTTCTCTTGTTCTAGTCAGGGTAGCAATGATGTGATCTATCCAAGAAGTGTTTGCTCTCAGTTATTTGTATTCTTTAGGCTGAACTCAGTTGCCTAAAGCTGTAAAATGCTTTTTAGACCCTCCATAATATCACAGAATCACCAAATATGTAAGGGTGAAAAGCACCACTGGAAGTCATCTAGTCCAACCCCACCTTGTCAAGCAGCATCCCCCAGAGCACTTTACTCAAGATTTTGTCCAGACAGCTTTTTAATATCTTCAGAGAAGAGACTCTACAACCTCTCTGTTTCAGTGTCATCCTCACAATAAAGAAGTTCTTCCTTGTGTTCTACTGGAATTGCCTGTGTTCCCGTTTCTGCCCATTGCCTCTTGTCTACTTCTCAGCATCACTGAGAAGAGCCTGGCTCCATCTTTTTGACATTCTTCCTTCAGGTATTTGCATACATTGACAAGATACCCTCTCAATCTTCTCAAGGCTGAATAGGGCAAATTCCCTCAGCCTTTTCTCATAAGGGATAAGCTTCAATATCCTTATCGTAGTCATAGTCCTCTTCTGGACCCACTCCAGGAGCTCCATGTCTCTCTCATACAGAAGAGCCCAGAGCTGTTCACAGTATTCCAGGTGAGACCTCACCAGCGTTGACTAGAGGGGAAGGATCTCTGCCCTCTAACTGCTGCAATTCCTCCCAGGATACCACTGGCCTTCTTGACCACAAGGGCACGCTGGTGGTTTATCGATAGCTTGTTGTCCAACAGGACTCCCCGGTCCTTCTCCACAGAACTACTTTCAAGCAAGTTGGCCCCTAGCCTGTCCTGGTGCACGACCCTGTATTTGCCCTTACTGAATTTCAGGCGTTTCCATCTCTCCTGTCCTTCTGAAGAGCTGCACAGTACTGTGGGGTACTGGTCACTCCTGCCAGTTTTTTGTCATCCACAAACTTGATGAAGGTGCACTTTGTCCCTTTATCCAAGCCACTGATGAAAAAGTTAAAGAGGACTGGACCCAGTATTGACCCTTGGAGGGCATCATTAATTACAGCATTCCAACTAGACTCTATGTAGCTGATCACAACCCTCTGAGACCTTCCATTCAGCCAGTTCTCAATTCACCTTACAGTCCACTCTTCCAGCCTGCACTTCCTAAGCTCTTAGCTTAAATTCCAGATGCCCCTCCAGAGTGGTAGGCATAGTCCCTTAAGTCATATCATAGATTCATAGAATGATTTGTGTTTAAAGGGACCTTAAAGATCACCAAATGAACCCCAGAGGAAAAAAATGTAATCAGACCTACACTTTACCTAAAATAAAAATTTTATCTTTAGTAGCAAAGGAAACATGATAATATTATTTATGATAGTCAAACAAGCAATTAACTTGACTCAGGATAGTCATATTCAAGATACAAAAAGATTTTTGTGCAGCCTGTTATGAATCACTGCCATGCAAAATGTCAAGCCTAAGAAAATATTCTAGCAGATTAGAGAAACAGCAAATATTGCAGCTTTCAAATACCATCCTGAAAGTTTTATATAGTCTGAATTTGGAATATAAAATCTTACCTGAAGAATTGAAATCTATTTTATAAAAATAACGACTTAATAAAGCTATTGCTGACAATAGCCTTTTTGTAAAAAAGTGAGATTTATACAAACTGCTAAAATAATTTCAAAGAATATGGTTAATTTTCTGAATATACTGGAATACATACAATATTTGACAAGGGGAATCTAATTAAATATGAAATATCATTTGAATACTGTTTTAATCTTAATCAGGTATGCATTAACACATCCTTTCATTTGCATTTCAGGCACTAATTTCATGTGCAGTTTCTCATAATGAATGATGACATACTGAGAGTAAGAGAGTACAGCTTTGTTGCATTCTTACCTATTGTCATAGTCACAATAAGCAAAAACTTGTTTTTTGCATACAGTGATGTTGCAATATACTTGTGGTATATAAAGGTATGTTGAACTTGTTAAAGTAACCATTCTTCCAAGATGGTGTTTGTAACTCCTAGTGTAACCCTTCTCCTTCCCAAGATCCTTTTTACCCCTCACTGTACCTTGGAATGTCCTGACAGATAACTGTAAGCTTACCTATTGGCTGTT
>JAYRBT010000001.1:61988570-62013280 GCA_036023395.1 Myiotriccus ornatus | reverse complement strand
TCACCCTGCCAGCTGCTGCGTCTCCTGTGCTCTCTGCCAGGGCCATGGGACCCACACGGTGGGGGGGAGGGGGAGAGCACGCTCCCCCCTGGAGCAAGAGGTAAAGGGAAAGCCTCTGGCCCGGGGTTCCCTCTCCCTATCCAACTTCAAGTTCGTCACAGTGAGAAGAGAGGTCTAAAATATCTCTAGAGGATATTTCACAACAGTTTCTTCTCAATGATTCAAAAGCCTGTTTGCTTGTTCTTTTCTTGTTAAAAATCAGTAACATTTTTCTATCACTCTAATGTTGGAGTGTTTGGTGTTAAGTAACTTCTCAGAATTTTAGAGTTATGACTAGTTTTATTAATTTTATAGAGATTCATATTTTTCTTTTAGGACAAGTACGGCTAGAAAAATATTAGAAAATTTATTAGCTGATTTCAGTGAGAAAAATGCTAAAGTCAGAACTGGTGCATTAAAGGTAAATATGTAAATAAATATCATCTGGAATCTGCATGATCTTTTCATTAGTAGTGAAAGCTCACAAGCTATTTATTTACCTGATAGTAATGTCAGGATCTGTCTTGTGCTGATCTGATTCTACTTTCTTTTAGCAGCTCACATTCTACCACAAAGAATTCTCTTCTTTGCTGTCCTCTTATTATCCAAGCCCCACTCAGTTCATAGCAAGTAAGACTAGCACCGGTGAATTTGGGACCAAAAAACCATCGCAAGGATTAGCATAACACAAAGGGAGAGGGTTAGATACTGGGAAGTTTATGTTTAACAATTTTGATGGTATGTTTCTATTAAAACTAGAAAAATTAAGATATGACCGTAAGTAACATTGTAACTAAACTACTGATTTTGTTGTAGATTTGATTGCTATAGTATTAGTTGGACTAACAATAAATTGTTATTGCTTCCTTATGCCCCAACAGTATTCTGAGTGTAATTTCAGACTAATCCAAAATGGGGAGGGGGTAGGAGTCAATTACCATAGAATCATAAACTCATGGAATAGACTCAGTTGGAAGGTACTCACAAGGATCATTGAGTCCAATTCCCTGCACAGGACAACCAAAAAAACCACCATATTTCTGAGAGCATTTTGGTTTTGAATTCTGACACATTTGGTGCCATGGCCACTTCCCTGAGGACTATTCCAGTGCCTGACAACCCTCTGGGTGAACAAACTTTTCCCAGTTTTCCAGGCTGTGTGTGATTAAAATGCTTCAATGACAGCAAACAAAGAAAACTCCAAACCAAACCAAACAAAACACCCCCAAAACAAATAAACAAACAAACTCCTACCTTTTTTTTTTTAGTTTAAAAGCATTATCCCTGTCCTACAGCAACAGGCACTACTAAAAAGTCTATACCCCTCTCTTTTATAAATCCCCTTTAAGTATTGGAGGGCCACAATAATGTAACTCAACCCTATTCGAGTTCCTGTATTTGATTCACAGGACTTCCTGAACCTTCTCTCTGAACACTGCGTATTCCAGACCTTTGGCACAGAATTAGAATTCTGCTCTGGAACTAAAAACAATATAAGATATGCAATGCATTTTCTAGCAATGAAACTTCTGTGTTATTTGCTGTATTAGCAAAGTCTAATATCCAACTCATAAGATCTTGTGTGATTTCAGTGTTTTGGAGAGGGGTTAATGAATGAACTGTAACGTAAGTAGTGAAAAGAAATTAATTTATATCCTACTAATTCAAATTAACTTTCTTAGAGGACAAACAAAAATAGTTCTGGGGTATTTCTAGTGTGATATTTAGGATGGAAGTTTTTGTAAGTCAAAACAAGGCAATGACAGCAAAAATATGCAAGATGGTATCTAAATTTTAAACACAAAGGACTTCCTACCTACTCCATTTCTATTACATTTCTATTAGTTCCTAATATCCAAGCATTCTTCCTTTAGATCAGTGACTTAACTTTCCTTAAAGTGATATTCATTAGGCCAAGGTCTTAGAGAAATATAGTTATATTAAAATTCAGTAAGTTTGAAAGGAAATGTTTTTACGAGGTTAAGAGAGTTATGTGTGCTGTTTTTGTCAGTGATAAATTTAATTTTGTTCATAGTAGTTGGTATGGAAATATGATTTGGATTTGTGCCAGAAACTGTGGGTAACTCAGAGATGCCTTTGCTATTGCTGAGCAGCACTTACACAGAGTCAAGACCTCCTCTGCCTCTCACCCTATCCCACCAGTGAGGATGTTGGGGGTGCACAAGAAACTGGGACAGGGCACAGCTGGGACAGCTGATCCCAACTGACCAAAGGATATACCAGGACACCTGGTGTCATGCTCAGTATATAAAACTGGGGGAAGAAGAAGAAAGGGGGGGCCACATTCAGTGTGATGGTGTTTGTTTTCCCAAGTCACCGTTACATATGATGAAGTCTTTCTTTCCTGGGCTGAACATCTGGCTGAACACCTCCCTGCCATTGGGAAGTGGGAAATAAATTCCTTGGTTTGCTTTCCTTTGTACATGCAACTTTTGTTTTACCTGTTAAACTACCTTTCTCTCAAACTAGTTTTCTCATTTTTACCCTTCCAATTCTCTTCCCCGTCTTACTGAGTGAAAGTGAGTGAGAGTAAGCTGTGAGGCTTAGTTGACAGCTGGGGTTAAACCATGGCATTAAGTGAAACATTTTGCATCATGGTCTTAAAAGTAGGCTTGGATTATTTCTTTACTTTTGACATGTGTAAGGTGACAGTGCTTTTGAATTACCTTAGAGAACTACCCAGATCACAATGGTATTATCAAGTTCCTATAAGTAATAGAGATTCTTCTCTTTTCAAATGATTCTTTGTTTCTCTGGCACATTGGTCCAGGTCTGATTTGATCCCATAAGCTCTCTGAGGGCATGATGATATCAGTTTTTTGTTTGGTTGTTTTTTTGTTTGATTGGGTTTTTTAAACTATTCTTTAAGAATAAATAATGTATAACAAAAAAAATTGTTCTTGATTGCAGTTCTGTAGCTTGTTGTCAAGGTTATTTGCCATAAACAGAACAAGCTGGTGTGAAAGATGTGCATGGTCTCAAAGCTTACTGAAACAGCAATGGAAACCTTGGAAAACTTGATGAGGTCAAATTTACCGTTAACACCAAACTGTGGGGATCTCTTGATACAAAACAGGTGGCAAGAAAAACAATTGAAAAATTCCTATTTCCAACTCTGAAAGTAGTCTTTGAACAAAATTGATCACATATGAATTTTTTAATTGAACCTAAGAAGCAGTTTATATATTTTCTACAATCTGGGGAAAACTGTTTAGTAAAACATAAGTATTTTTAAAAGCATAAAAAAATACAAAGCAAAAAAAAATTTCATTATAAAAAAAATAAAAACTGAAAGAGAAATATAGTATGACTTGTATTTTTTATAATTTTTTTCTGGATACATTCCTTTGTAGCTTTTTGATCCCTCATGGTAGGAATCTTTTTTTTAGTATTTTTTTGTTGAGTTTTCATTTTCCTTTATTCTATTATTGTTCACTAGGGCAAAAAAGCCACTGAAGTAAAACAAAAGGGCTATTGACACCTTTTTGAACTCATATTATTTTCTCTATCCCTAGTTGGGAAATAAGAAAATACTAAAGCATTTTAGTAATTATTAAGAAATAGAAATCAAAGGTTTAGCTTTATTCTTGACTCCTATAGTGTGCATATCTTCAGTACAATTGGATAAAATACAGAACTAGAAAAGTTAGACATATAAAGACACAACTTTCTAATACTGTGCTCACAGGCACACCAGATAGGTTGGTTAATTGCAAAATTTAATTATAGTCTCCATCTTCAATTTTATTCCTTGAGAATTAAGTGACTTTACATGAGCTCATCCGTCATGTCATTCTTGCTCATCCTCCTTCCTGGGTTTTGTATATGAGATGAAGTATCACTTATAAAAATAAGAAAGGAAATTAAAAAATCTTTGACTAGATAGGTTTTATGCACAAGTAGAAAATCTAGCAACTAGGACAGTGAAAAACATCAGGAAAGAGTACAAGAAAAACAAGAAAACTGAAACGATTCTCACAGTTGATCTAGGCAGTCACTTATGAAAGGCAAAACATTCTGAATAATGATGATGATAACTGAAAAAGCTTAGGTGCAGAAGGTGCAGAATCTCCACAAAACATAGTGATATGAATTCATAAATATTAACATCACCTTACAATTAAAATGATAGCTAGAAAACTTTTCTCATTTTTGACTAGAAACATAATTTATAAGTAGTCGAAACAATAGCTGAAGAACAAACGGTAATTGTCATGTTGACATTAAAATTGAATAGCCCAAAAGAGTAGAGTATTTGCTATAAAATAATTACTGTCTAAATGGTGAAACTTTAATTCTAATTTGAATCATTCCCATGCCTATAGAAGCTCGTGTTCATAGTGGTAAATGTAAATACTCTGAACTTTCTCCTTCGACCTAGTGGGGTAGTGAAGACAAATAGATTGCAAGAAATTAATCCCTGGAGATATTAAAAACAAGATCTTAAACATCTCCATAAAAATCACGAAGTTGATGCTACTTGAGTGGATAGTTGGAACAGATGACTTCCAGAGGTTCCTTCCAACATTAATTATCATATTTCTATGATAACTGACACAACTATTTTTTATCTATGCATAATTCAATAAAAATGTAAAGAATATGTTTAAAATATTAAGAAACTCCAAACACATATGCTTCCATTGTGCTTTAGTTCTTTTTAGGGCTCTATTTAGAATGTCATTTATGACAGTGCAAAGACTGTCAGCATTTATTTACAGCTTTATGTATGGCAGTATTTTTAGACTGCAGAATTAACACCAAACATGATGGTACAGTATTACACAAAGCAGTAATGCTAGCTCATGTCCTAGAAACTAGCTTATGAAGTGCTATGCCCAGAAAAATTGATCTTCAGCACTTTGCTGTATCTATCCTGTTTCTGGCTGTAGAATTAGTTCAGTGCATGGCACTCTTTCATGAAAGGTAGACACACCTCATATGTATCTCAGCCTTTTTTGCTCAGGAAACAAGACAACTTTAACCAGCTTTGAATTCTTAATGACAATAAGAATTTATATTTAATTTAATTACAAGATGTAAAGCAATACAGAAGACATTACAATTGGTGATATTATAATAAAATAAATGATTAAAAATTTTGCCATTGAATTTACTAGAATCATGCTTTAATAAAAATTGAAATTAATAAAGAAGAACATGGGAAGGACAAGGAAATGGAACACTTATGCAAAGAAGCCTCTAATGTTTTTAAAAATTATTTTTAAATTGCATTTTTTATTTAAATTATATTTTGGCTTGACAGTATCTCAACTCACTTCCTCTCTATGTATGAGAAAAAAATCTCATCTGAAAATTGCTAATGATTACCAAACTTTTGTTTCACCCCTCTAACATAACCCAAAATTCAAAATTGAATCCTTAAACAGCTCAGCAACACAAGGGAATTTTTGAACACTGTTTTGATATTTTCTAGGAGGCCTCACTTCATAGATTTCACAGTTTCCTTCTGTTTACCAGATTTTTTTACTGGACTGTATCTGTAAAAATGTAGTGTAGTAAGATAAGACATGCCCTCTCCTATAAAATTCTCTACAGCTATGGAATGGAGATACAAAACATCTTAGCAAATTAATATATATATCTGAGTAAGAGTTCTCAGAAGCATTTCTATTTGAAATATTTACTTTTAAATGAAAACTTTATGTATACAATTTTGAATTGAATTCAAAGAGAAGAAAAAGGATAAAAAAGTGGTGAATCAAATGGCAAGCACGTGAAATTTTTCACTGTATTGTCATAAAAGAATCTCCAATCCCCATTTACCATTAGTGTTTTTTTTCTACTAGTGTCAAAGTAATAATTTTACTGTTTCTAAAAATTAAGTAATAAGCTCTGAAAGCAATATAAAGGTTATCAGTTTTTATATTGTTTATCCTACTTAATTGTTAATGTGACAGCATCTTGGAATGCAAAAATTTCCTTAAGCAAAAAAATGCCCTCAAGATTTGATTTTTTTTCTTCTAACTTGGTATTATGCGTATTTGGAGTTTAACCTTAGACTCAAAAGCGGAATATGGTACAATATATTTCCCTAAAGCCTTTAGCGTAGTACATTGCCCGATACCCAGTAATACATTCTCTCTAGCTGTATTGTTCAGTATCTGTTTGTGACAAGCAGGATGCAGAACTTGTCTTTATCAGAAGTGGTAGACAACATGTATGCTTTAGTTTTATTACAATAGCAATACAAGTTGATATTGTTCACTTAAATTTACATCATTTCATTGTAGAACTATATAAAGCATTTATTATAAAATATTTGTGCATTGCTGTATTGTGAGAAATTATCTTTTTCTTTGATTACGTAACTCTTATGGTGACATTTAAAGCAAAGCTCAATCCTTGGAAAGAAGAGAACACCTTTTAAAAATTTTACAGTGCATTATTTTTCCTTTCTTTAATGGATGCACAAGTTTTTCATTATGCTAGGACTGTGTATAAATTGTTACATAGTATAAAATTTGTCAAGCAGCACAAGATAAAACTTAAGCATTTGAAATCATATCACAGTAATTCAGTATAATTTACACGCTTTTTCAGAAACCTCTCTCCGTAATAATTTCCATCAGCCCAACACCTGAGCCTAAGTAAACACAGGATACCTTACTAAAATGGTTTATGCCTAGGATGGATTATAGTAGGTGAGTCAGTCCTATGTGCATATCTATAACCTGATTTATCTGGGTCTCCTCTCTGCCAGTGTGTGTCAATGGGCCAGTGAGTAGGAAGTAGCTTGTATCCATTACGTCAGATTTTCTTCTCTCAGACAGTGTCAACTGTGTCCTTATGATGCCTGAAAATGTCACTTTTTATAAATGCTCACTAGCATCAGCAGCTGGTCTAACAAACTAACATCTTAGGGAAATGTGTTGTAGAAAACTCTTGAAGTCCCATTCCTGGGAGATCACCATGTGAAAACAATTCATCAAACCTCTTCCCTAAACCTCCTGCACTGGTGCAATAAACCCTTTGAGGGGTGGGGAGAAAATTAGTATCTGAGAAATGTCATAATGTACTGCAGAATTCAGATGACTCAGAAAAAGTCATAAGTAGTTTGGTATTTCCTTAAACTCCTGACACAAGTAAAGAAGAAACTAAACAAAATCATACCTGTCTTTCTACTGTCACAAAAAAACCAAATCTACCTGAAAAATGCTAAGCCCTCAAAGGACACCGTTAGCTACTGAACTCTTGAAGAAACCATGGGTTCTTTTCCTGATACCTTGGTTGGCACGAAGAAATAGTCACCTATTTCAAAAATTTTCTGAAACACCTGGTGGTGGTTCTGGTAATTGGTTAGAACACCATTCTGAGTACTCTTCAAAATGACTAGTATGTACATGATGCCTGATAGGATTTGGATAGAATGAGTAAAAGACGATTTTTAGGACTTTAAATTAAAGTCCGATAGAGTCAATGGCAGGTATATATGCATTCCTAATTAAATAATGCATTGCATTGTTGGAGGTGACTGCAAGGAGGATGAATCGTACCTGCTGTGGAAGAAAGAGTTTCCTGAGGAGAAAAGCAGTGACCCTGCCTTTGTCTAATGGACTGTTTGCAGGGACTGTTTGGCTAAAACCTATAGTTAAGTTGATGCTATTGTTTCAGGACATGTTCAGGCATGTTCTCCTGTGTTGCTGTAAAGTTTTCTCCTTTGGACTGTTTGCTGCTCTCCTAATGGACAACTTACTGCGATGTATGTGTCCTACCCTATCATACCCCTTCCAAGTTACCTTATGGTCATGTACCCACCTCCCTATTACATATTCATGTTAACCCCTCCTAGTCTTACATATCCACTCCCTTTTTCCAGAACCCTCCTCAGCCTGCCCTATAAAAGCCCCCCATTTTGAACAAAGGCAGATCTGCCCAGGATCTGCTTCCCTGTGCGTTGAACCCCACAGGTCTCGTGTGTTTATTCCCGAACCGTGGCATTAAGTATTTATTTCACTCATATAAACTATGGATCACCTTGTGTTTTCTGGAATGTTCAGTTTCTTTTTTATTTTATGTTTGTCTAATACATTTCTTAAAATATATTGCATTTTCCCCAAAATAGAATTAAAGAACAAGACTATAAGTAAGCAGTGACCAAAAAAAAAGCCATACAAAAACATTCTTTCTCAATCTACACTTGTGGAACTGAAGGCATTTTTGTGAATTTCATTTCCATTTGTCTCATTTTGTATTCATTCAGAAAACAATATCTTTTGGATTTGTTGCATACTTTCAGAATTATGGTCTAACTTATTTAGTGCCATCTCCAGTTATGGTTGACTTACAGAACTGAGGGATAGGGAAACAAAAAATATTACTGCTGTCACAGAGCAAAACACAAGAATAATGTAAAATATAAAGAAAATGTCATTTAAATGCAATGTTTTGAAAGGAAAGAAGATGATTGATAGCAGTTCTAAACTCTACAAGGCAGGCAAACAGTTGGGAATTTACCAGCAGTTCTACAATTAATTAGCATACAAATATCAGTATTTCCCTGTGTGGAACATGTGGCATAGATTGATGCATACATTTTATAAGTCACAAAAGATAATTCAAAGTCTTCTTTACATTTGGTCCTGGGCTGTCTGTGCATTTGACATAATGCAACTTTCTAATTAAATACACTAACTACAAATTTGTGAAATATTAATAGTACAACATGTATTTGATATAGCTATTTTCCATATGAAATTATTAGTGTCATTATCTTTTAATATATTAAAATGGACTGAAGATGCTCAGAAATTAATAGGATTAACACCCTTGGAAGTGTGTACATATATTAATGAGGTTATCATTTACCATCTATATACATAAAAGCTACTCAACATATTATTTACTAAGGAGAAATGTTATTTTGAACAGCTTTCCTTCTGTGCAGCACTGCTGATTATTGCTAGTGTTTGTATATAGATCTGAACTTTGCATTATGACATGTATCCTTTATAAGAATCAGATAATGTTTCTGGTTTTTAATTATTCCTAAGTGTTTGGGATTTATTTTTAAGAATTAAAAACAAAACAAACTGGAAAACAACAGCAACAAAACAAGCTAACGAAAACAGTACAAGTCCTCCAAAAATGAAGGATTTTTTTTTAATAAGTGCACATCTGAAGTTTTAAGATATCTCTACATATAAATTTCTCACAGTTTAATGAAGGGTATAATGTTTAATTGTACATACAAAGGTATGGAGAACATCAAGACAAAAGCAATTCCTCAAGATACTTCTGTTAATATCCTTCCTACCTTCAGCTATATTCCAAGACTTTGGGGAGCTGAACCCAAGTGGACTATAACTATTCATGATATTGTTTTCATAGAAGCATAGAATCACTGAGTTTGGAAAAGACCTTGTACAGCTCTATGCAGGACAACTACTTCCTGTGAACTACCACCTTCTTTTTAGGACCTGACTCCTAGCTCCTGCACCAGAAGACAAAGTGAACAGTCCATCCCTGCCAAGCTTCTCCATGACACTTGTGAAAACATATTTCACATTTGCCCAAGCCATCTCACTTCTGAAATGGAGACCCCTTGCTTATGTAGTCATTCCTTCCACAGAAAAAAATTCACACAGGCTAGATAAAGAAAGGTGATCCCTGAGCAGTACCACTTCGCGCTGTCACCAAGGGACTGACAGCCATGGGTGACTTCAGTGCAGTCCAGGGACATGTGCAATGCGGGGGGAGGTCTCAGGGACAGGGACAATTAGGCCTGTCAGCACCTTCAGGGCACTGACACTTCCAAAAGGTCCACTGCACTATGTCCTCAGTTATAGAAATCTTAACATATATGAAACAGTTTTGGAATCCACAAGATGACAGAGTAGTCAGAAAGAGAGAATGCTATGAAACGATGAACATCTAAATGCTATGACTTGGGACCCTTCTCATGTATTGAATTCCACTGAAATACTGATTAGCATATAGCCATGACTTTTAAGTGTATAGTTAACAAATAGTTAATTCAGGCATCAGGTATTCATGGTTTTTTTCTGCCATACATTTATAGAGTTCAACAAAGATACTGTTTAATGATGATAATTATACTGACTGTTATATTGCTAGAAGCAAGAATAAACAGTCTTTTCAAAGAATTAAAAAGATATAATGAGAGATCTTAATTAAATACTCCTACAGTTTTCTCAAATCTACTCTAAATACCTTCTGGGTTTTTTTGAAACAGTGATAACTTGTTTTTCTTTCTATTTAACAAGTTTGCATTTGCGCTATGCATCTTTCTCTAATTTACTCAAGTTAAGGTCACCTATGTTGACCTTTGTGTCTTTTATATGAGGCTTCTCAAGAAGGATGAAAGCATAATTTAATTTGTAATCTTTTGCTTTACAGTATAAATGTTGTATCTTGTTAACCAAGCATAACAAAACAAAACACTGTGAATTGCACAGCAATTCAAAATACTTGGTGTTTACCTTGTGATCAGCTGTCGTTCGGTCGAGGCAGGAGGACGACACGGTGATCAGGGATACCAGCCCCTTTATTACAACAGTGCCTCTACTTATATACACTTCTGGGTAACACACATGTACATGCACTATTGGTCTGGCATAAACATAACAACTCATGATTGGACACACAGCCACATGTCCATATGCCATAGGATAACATGCTAGCAGGAAGTCCACCCTGTGCCACAGTCCTTACTCTCCGTGGTTAACCCTCTGCCAGGTGCAAAGTTCCATCTTCAATATTCTAGCTTACAGAGAGCCCAGAGCCAGCTGGGCTCCCCCACAATCCAGCTTATTCTAGTTCAGTGATAACGTCCCGAGGAAAGGGATGCAACTCATCATCTTCACATTTTTGTATGTGGATGTCCATGTTTGGGAAGAGATATCTGAAGTGCCAGAGGGAGAAAACTGGAAATTAAAGAGATTGCCATGCAGGTTTGAAGACCCTCGAAAGAGCAGAGTCTGTCTACCATCTGACAACAGACCAAAGACAAACCTAACAGGTAACAAAAGAAACTTTCCTACAAACCAAGAAAGTGAAATCTGTGAAGTTCATTCAACCCAGCAAGCTACTGAAAAAAATGAAAATAAGAGGGAGAGAAGGAGAGTGGGAGGGAGTAGGGGGAAATATTCTAAAAAATATTTAAGAGTATAAAATATTGTCAGCTTAGCATATAAAATATTGTCATCTGTAGTTTGTTACTCTTGTTAGTGACATAGTCTACAGCAACTTTTGAAATCAATGTAGATGAAAAAGAGTTGATATATATAGCAAAAATCTTATTATGGAGGATATAATCATCACACTGTACACATCTCAAGGTGTTTTATTTCAGAGTAACTTCAGTTTGGTCATATGGACTGAATGCATATTTTCAGCTGAAGATCAGTTTTTATTTTTTGCTCTTTTTACTCCTGTACAAAGCAGAAAGCTCTGTGAGTAATCTTTGTCCCTTTGAGTCCATTTGATCATCAACTGAGGACCAATGTTGCTATTTGCATGCTACATAAACTGCTCTTGGACTGAAGCATGAAGAGCATTATCAAGGTCTAAGGATAGTTGCAAGTGACAGTGTATCACTGTAATTGTATTATGAAGCGTGTATATACTTCTACTAATACTGTGATTTTTCCTACAGATTTCCCACTGTTCTCTCAGAAGTTCAATATTTATTTATATATATATATATATGTGTGAGTGTGTAAATAATACTTTTTGTCATATAATCCATGTAGTTGATAATCTGCATTCCCTTCCTCTGGCTGAGATGGAGGTAATTGTCTTCATACCAGTTTGTATGGTGCTGTGCTTTAGATTTATGACTGAAACAGTTGTTCTAGCTATTGCTGAGCAGTGCTTGCTCAGCGTCAAGGCCTTCTTTGTTTCTCAGCTTGCTCTACCCTGAGCAAGTAGAATAGGGACAGGCAAAAATCTGGGAGGGGACACAGACAGGAGATCTGACCCCAGTGGATCAAAAGGATATTCTATACTGTATTATGTTATGCTCAGCAATAAAATTAGGGCTAATTTCTTTGAAGGAGTCAGTTCAAAGACTCTCTGAGCATTCGTCTGTTTGTAGGAGGTCGTGAGTCATTGCCTTTCCATCACTTGCTTGTTTGTGAGGAGTTGTGAAGTGTGGTGGGTTTTTTGGTTGGTTGGTTGGTTTTTTTCCCTTCAGTTATTGAAATGAATTTGTTCTGACTCACAAGGTTTTGTTATTTTGCTCTTCTGAATCTTTCCTCCATTCCCCTGTGGGGGAAGAGCAAGCAATTGGTGGATGCTTGATTGCTGGCTAGGGTCTGTCCACTACACCTCAAAATTCCCAGTTTAACAAGTCATAGTACAGCCAACATAGAAGCAAATAAATTAATGAAGTGCTACTGAGATAAAAGAAATGAGGCTATGGATAACATTAGTTAGTTCTGGGGAAAGAAACAATATTATGTGAAGAACTGAACGCAGGAATTCTTACAATCTTTTCATATTAACAACAAAGGAATATAATTCAAATGTCGACTCACAGGATATTTATTTCATTAATATGAAATTACTTGTCATTTATATGCCTGAAAAGAAATGGAATGAAAAACTGATATTTATTTTGGACTGTAACTTCTGAGTTTTGTCTAAATCATAAGGTGCGGCAACCATTAGAGGCTGATCCAAAAGTCTACTGATGAGAAAGTTATGCAGGATTGAGAGAGCAATGAAGCTCACAGTAGATTCTTAGTCTTCAGTCCCTAAAGGAAGTAATGGAACCAGGGAAATTTTTACCAAGATCTAGAACATTCATTACAATTTACATAGAGGTAGGAGTTTTAGAACATAGAAAACAGCATGTGTGTATTCTCTAACGTAGATAATAAAATGCATTTGGGATTTTTTCCCTCATTAAGTTCCAGGTTTAGAGATTTAAATTAATTAATTTATTCATTTCTACCTATACTGTAGTGAACTAATTGTGCTTTTCTTCACTGTAAGAAATTCTATTTCTGGAAAATGGGAACAGACATCATTATTCTTCTCTACTGCAGACTTTCAGATAAGGTTTTTTTTTCCGGATTAAAAGGTAACATTACAAATCTTTAAATCATCAGCCATTATCAGGATTGTTTGTTCTGTCAGGAGTCCTCCTCCCTGCAGAGCATTTTCACAAAGTTTTTTTCAGTGAATGTGCACAAAATACAACTTGAGGTCTAAGAGGCTCAGTTTCTATGAAGAGTATTGTTAGGTTAGAAAAAAGATGAAGGATAAAATTTCACTGATTTAGAATTTTTGTAAACAGTAACTTCAGCATGATCTTAATTTTAATTTCTGAGATTCAATTTATTCTTATTACATCATCCTATCTGCAAATGTTTAGTTTAAGAGAAGTATACATTTAAAGACAGTATGTGTCTAATCTTGAAAATAAATGGCACTGATCTATAAGCTGATGACATATGGTAGTTCTGGGTTTATAGAATTTAAGAGGGTTATTCTGAAGTAATGTAATAGGTAATTAAGAAAATTAAAATAACTGTGCACATTGTTCACCATTTCTTGAATTGGATTAGATTTCATCGAATTAAATACTAATATTGAAAACAAACAATAAGTGATAATACATATGTTTATGTACAGTTTAAACAACAGATGCTACTTTCAGAGAAATATTGAAAATTAAGCTGCCTGGTTTCTCACAGGATGATATGGTTTGATCTGCTGGAGTGAAATGAAAAACTCATAAAGAGAGTTTGAAACAGAATTAGAGCTGGTATCAATTTTTTATTTCAGCATGAACAAATATGTACACTTTTGAAATAAACAGCTATATAGATATAGCACATTTTTTTCAGGCACACTATTCATTTTTATTTATTTGTTTGCTTTTTCCCCATAAATTAATACTCTACAGAGTGAAAAAAAAATGCAAAATTTGAACTACTTTTTCTACAATTTGAAGTTTAACAATGACAAGTACAAAGGTCTACCTCTGGGGCAAAAAAAGCCAAATAAACTAAAGAGCCCAGTATGGGCTAGGATCTATGTGTCTGAGGAAGAGTCATACTGAAAGGGACCTGGAGATCCTGGTAGAAAACAAGCTGAACATGAATCAGTAGTGCAAAAAAAGGTAAATTTGGATCCTGGCCTGCATCTGAAAGGGCATTTCTAGTGGAGATAAAGACATTGGAAGTAGGGGGTTGGAACTAGATGCTCTTGAAAGTCTCTTCCAACCCAAGCCATTCCATGATTATCATCCTAATCTATTCAGCTTTTTTCAGGTCACACCTGGAGTACTGTGTTCAGTTCTGATCCCCATAAAAGAAGAAAGATATGTAGAGAGTGCCAAAGCCCAGAAGGATGATCAAAGTACTGGAGAAGCTGCCTATAAGGAAATACTAAAGAAGTTAGGTCTTTTCTCCCTGGAGAAGAGAAGATTCGGGAGGGACTTCATTAAAATATTGCAGTAAAGGTGACTACACACATGATGGAGGCTCTCTCTTCACAAAGAGTCGTATTACTTGGTCTCTCATTTGGGTGTATAGCTGATAGAATCTCATGTCCAAACTCATGTCCTCCCCCACAAACAGATTTCTTTTAATATACATCTATTTCAACTTAATGAGATTTCAAACATGCAATATCAGGGATTATTTTTATGTTCTTCCACTTTTCTAACCAAATTTGTCTTTTATTTATACTCGTTAATTGAATCTCATCACAAATTTAGAATTATTTTGAATCTTTACAATGAAACATACATGTTGGTATGGAGTGACCAAGTCTTGAACCTCTAGGACACCAGATAATCTGGAAATCAATCTGCTGAAATAAAACATTGATTTATTAGTGTAGTGTGTTGAACACATTTTTTTTCCATGCTAAATTTTCTCAGATATTTATGAAATCTGTGTTTTTTTCTTTTGATTCAAATTTCACAGGCTTATTAGTGTGATGAAAATCTGATCTTAGATGAGAATGTTAAGTACTTTCAATCTCTTGCTTATACAAAACCCTAGTGAAGATTTGTGTGAGCATCCCTCCAAATCTTTGCAAAACCTTAATCTACGGTAGTCAAGAACTTAAAACTTTTCTTTTTTAATTAATAACTTCTATTTTAATTTTGTCTCTTCAAAAATAAGTAAAATTAAAAAATTACTGAAAGGTCAGTCTTTCATAGGAAAAATTAAGAAAATCTCACCTAAGGACAATTCATCAGAAATTCCTGTTAATGACTATTAATTGTTTGGGGCTTTTAATGTTCTGTAGGAAAATATTTTCTAGAATACTTACTTACTCTCAACAATCTTACTTTTGGCAGTTTCCCTCCACTCAAAAATGAATCTGTATTCATACTGTTCCTTCTATTAAGCTTTTGTAAACCTCAACTTCATGCCCACTGATCCTTTTTCACTCCATGGAAATGAATTACTTTCCTTAGTATGCAGATCAGCTCATCAATTGAAAGTCTTACATCATCTTTTTAATCTTTTGTTTCTGAACTTTATACTTTCTTCTCTGTCCTTCATAAAAAAAAAAAAAAAAGAAAAAAGGAAAAAGAAAAAAGAAAAAATATTCCTAATAAATTACAGTGAATACCTCTGAAGATGAACGAGACTATCAAGTAAAAACTACATTCTGTTCTCAGGGAAATGAATATGAATTTGATAATTGCCTCCAGTGGCAGCAGAATTCTTCTCTGTTTTCTTTAGAAAATTACATACATGCAATAATAGTTTTCTGTTGGTTCGTCGTAGCTGCTGGTTTTTAGTATGAATATTTGATATTACATACCACAGTGAATGATGCAAAAATGGAGTCAGCATTAACTATTTCAGTGGTTGATAGGTGTCTTGCATGTATAAGGATAATAAAACTAGACAGTTTTTTTTGTAAAACCTGCGTCTTTTAGCTGTGCCTTTTCATGAATGCCTCTCTCCAAACCAGTCAGACTCAGTACTTCCAGTTGGAACACAAAAATGGCAAAAGTAAATTTCTGTTGAAGTGGAAATGTCTCCTATTTTCTTTTCTTGAAGTGAGGTAATGGAATATTTAAACTTTTTCAATCTCTAAATGTGTGGCTTTGGGGGAGTGCAAATAAAAGGACTTGAACACTGTAACTATGTGGAGAGAAATCACACACTATTAGGTATGGCACTGCTTAAGTAAAAGGTTTGCAGAGAAATCTACGTTTTGCTCACTTTTCAGTGCAGGATCTCTTTCTCCAGTCAGACAGCTCCCAGTGACTTCTTGGGTTGACAAATCCTTCAAAACTCTCCCTGGATCCCTGCAGGACCTGTCTGTGAGTCAGTTGCAAGCTGATTCTACATCCATTAATCTGCCGCTCTCTGTTCCTTCTGTAGGCATCTCCTGTCTATGTCACAGGGTGTTTCCTCACTGTGTAATTTAAAAGCTTCTTTAAACATATCAGTGAAGGTCTAGTACCTTTTTATGTTTCGAGGGATGCTCCTCATCTGATGTGTATTACTCAAGGTGACCCCCTACTGCCTAGCTTCACCCTTGCTGGGGTAAACCCATTAGAAGAACTGGAATAAACAGGTTTAATAGCTTTGCCATCCATCACACTGTATCAATTCTCATTCTCAGAAGAGGGCATTAAGCTGCACTGAGCTGTGTTGCAATTACTCTCTCATAAAACAGCTAATTTGCTTTGCTTTCCTGGAACAATTCATTTACAGCTAGTTCAGTTTTCAGTATAGACATATGCAAGGCACAGAAACACTTCTGGGGGTTTCTTCTGGAAGATTTGTGGTGTCCCAAAGGGTAACTATCTGTCCCACTTTTAAACTTAACCTCCACAGAATAATAAAAAAGGAAAGGTGTGTTAGCAGAACTTTACTGTGAACGGAGTGCTTGCCTCAGGCAGAATTGACCTTTTATTCACACCCCACCCCCCCCATACCCCACCATACACATTGTAAATTTTAAGATATATTCAGTGGTCTTACAGTATGGTACTAATTTTGTCTATGTTTCATGTGTTTTATCTGGTATTCTAAGAAAATGGGACTTAAACTATCACAGTATGTTTCTCTTTCTGTCACTGGTTATAATTCCTGAATTAATTTTCCAGTTGAAACCAATATTTTACATATCTTAAATATAGACTACATTTTCTTCCATTTCATTGAAAATCTTCTTCCAGGCAGGAATGTAAGAGTCCTGCTACCTGTGTTTGGAGAAAGGAATGTTCCACAGTGACACATCTGCAACATCAGAAAATCTAACCATGAAATGCAACTGTGTCCTAGTTTACTGAGAGACATTATTCATTCATCACTATTTTAGTTTATCACAGAGGTATTTTTAAACTGCATTTTGAAAATATTAGAAGTCTGAGTTAACACAAAATAAATTATGCTTAATTTTCATAATGTGCTTAAATTTCCTACATCACAATAATGCTACAGTTATTTTTTATGAGGCCCAGGTTAGTAGTGATGGGGTTGGATCAAGTCAGTATCACCTTAGTGACGACAGATTTAAATAATAGATTTCCTTTGAGTGGATCTTTCTAAGTTATTACACTAGATGCATATCCCATTTAAGATACAACTGATTGCTCAGTAGCTGTAATAATATATTCTTCACTGAGTTGCTCATGTTTCTCTGTCATTCCTGCAAATAATTGAAGGAGATATTGGTTAGAGAATTCCAAGAAAATGCCTGTGAAGGAATAGCACAACTATTTCATCTGTATGTATGCCTACTAAAAAAATATTCAGTCAGATTAATAGATGGATATCTTGATACCATAATCTTGGAAGCATATGCTGATAAGAAACTGTATTTCTCTTACTGAAGTCAATAACAAAATGTTTCCCACTTTATTAAAGAAGTGAACGATTCACATAAATACTTATTGTTGTTAATATCTTACTAAGAGGACTGCTGACATTTTTCATAAACAGAGATGTCACTTCATTACAAAATCTCATTGTCTAAATTTCACATTTATGAAGGTGTTTTTTCTAGTGGGAATATTTTTACAGAGTTCACACCAGTATTACCTAATTATGGAGATAATTCATACAGGCTTGAAAGCATGCAACAGGTTGACTGTCTTGGGACAAGCTGTAGAGGTTTAAAATGGTCAAAAGACAGATACTCCCACATAACCATACTTTCTGCTTGCCATTTTATCCTCTTTCTGGATCATACCTGTCACCATACTGTTCTTTAAAAAAAAAAAAACAAAACCAGCCAGACACCAAAGTGGGTTTTTTGGTTTTTGGTTTGTTTGTTTGCTTGTGTGTTGTTTGTGTTTTTGGTGTTTTGTTTTGTTTTAGGGTTTTCTTAGTTTGTTTTTTTTTCCTTTAGGTCTAGCTCACTGTAGCACACCCTTATTTGTAGCTATGCTATGGTTGGCTTTAAAAGCTTGCCTGAGTAAACTTCTTTGGTAGTTGCTTCCCCTTCACTAGATATACTGCCATTTGTACAGTTTGAGTCTCCTCCTCCACCTTTTTTTTTTCCTGTGGCAAGAATTCACTATTTGTCACACTGTTCGTCACCTGCACGAATTCTCTCATCAGTATTTTGTCAAGAATGAGACAAACCATTTTGAAATATTTTAAACTGAATTTTTAAAATGAGAAATGGGAAATATCTGAATACTCTGAGGGCTAAGTCCAGACAAAAGAAGTAAAAAACTACATACAGGGTTTTAGAAACTAGGGGGGAAAAAATACCAACTGGTAGAAACTGTAAAATTCAGGTTCTTCTCTCATTCTATAATTTTATCAAATATATTAATTTATTTTTATATGCCATGAACCACTACAAGCATATAGACATCAGTACCTGTAAGTAGGGATGTTTTTCCAAAAACATTTAGATAAAAGTATGCCAAGATTACAAAAATCAGAATATTCATTAAAAAATAATAAGTTGATGAAGAACAATTGGAAATTGCTTTTTGCTGTATCTAACTTCATGCCAAAATTATCCAGCAACAGCTGCAGTTTTCTGGCTTAGAACACTTAAACAAACACACTTTTTTTCACTTTAAAAGAAAATAAAAACCCTTAAGATCACACTGTAATTAGGTTAGGAAACATGGGAGGCTTAGTCTTGCCTCATGCTTATCGTCAAAATCTACCTCAAAATCTTTAAGAAAATACCATACCTGAGCATGAAATTTTAAATATGACATGCTGACCACAGCAACCTCTCACTCAGCACTTCACCTGATTCAATACAAAAAAGACATTCTGAAATCTATATCTTTTATTTCCAGTTTGCATGAGGATATTATCTCAAACATTCAGATTTTCAGAGCTGGCTGAGTGCTTGCCGAGCATATGTCAACTCTAATACCTTGCAGATACTCTTGATGCTATTATTATGTTATTGCTCAGTCTAGGTCACCTTGTGGTATCTGCTCTTTGAAAATGTATTCTTAACTTGACAAAGACCTTGCAGATGAATATCTACCTTATAAGCTTTTTTTTGCAAGGATAAATTAACCAATATTTTTTTTATTGTTTAGATAGTATCAGTCTCTTTGGAAAATTGGAAGGATTCCAGCTGACACTATACTTCAAGAAAGAAGCTTAGTTACAAGTATGGTTTGTATACTAAAGATGCAAATGCAGTTGTTCGGGGGCTCGTTAGTTACTTAATTTTCATTTGTTTCTCCAAAATGTTCCAAAACATAGCCTTGAAAATTATCAGCCTTGTAGGAGTGGCAAGACTTGAACTGATATAACAGCCAGGGAGACTAATCTTCAGACAAAGCACGAATAGGGATGATTTTATGAGTCAGTTTTACACAGACTGCCTTTGCTGTCTCTCTCCCCTAAACATGAAGGGCTGGAGCACAGGAACGCATGAATAAGGTGAAATACTGTCTGGTTTGCTCCTTCGATCTGTTTCCTCCACTATTTACATCCTAATTCAGTCTGTCATTTAACAGTTATTTCTTTAGAGAGTAACTAGAGAACCATAAGTAGAGTATTACATCTTACAGCCCACAGAAAAAATAAATCATTCCTGATTGCTATGTAATCTCTTTCTGTGATGTCTATCTGATATCAGCCATAACAGAACCAAGTTCCTAGATCAGCAGGACCATTTCTGTAATCCAGTCTGCCAGCTCCTATTCTACCAAGAGCACCATTTACTGCAATTATACCTCATTTTTTGTATAGGATTTCTGTTTTCTATTAATCATATTTACTGTGTTTGTTTATATTTTTCTTAAAACCATAACAGCATTTTAAAATTTGTTTCTTCTTTCCTTTTTTATTTTTTTATTCAAGGTTTTTTTTCTGTTGCTTTTCAGATACTGAAATTTCTGTACATAAATTAAGCCTACATTCTGAAAAGTAGAAAGTTATCATCGCTCACAAAACTGCCGTGGTGTCAAGTGTCGCTTCCAGGCAATTTGCAAGATTTTCCCATGAAAGAGCCTTGTAGAAGCAGTTTAAGTACGGACTTGCCCTGTTCTTGTCTGAAAAGTAAATTATTTTGTTGAATAGTTTGGATAACTGATGCCCATGACCATTTCTTAGTACTTGTACCTAGCCAAATAAAGACAGTCAGTTCTTATTTAATCTTAAGGTCAGTCTAGGAAACTAATCTCTATTGAGAGATATTGCTAGAAGCACGAAAAGCTTTAACAGATTAGATACAAATTTGGTCCAAATATCAGAAATACAGAAAATAATACAAAACCATTGGATTAATAACCAGTAACAGTGTCTGATATTTAGAAGCAAAACTGTGAAATTAGTTAATGTTTAAGCCAGTAGATTCCTCACTCCATTAAGCATTTCTGTCAAGTGGTTATAAAGTTGTAGTTGTGCATCTGTAGGAAAATCTTACAGTAGAAACCATGTGCAATTTAATAGAAACTTTGGCATCTTGCAAATCCTTCTTTGTCTATTACAGAGCTCAGTCAAGGGGAGATATTAAACAGTTTGAATTATTCTGTGGCAGCTATTAAATGAACATGTCTAGCTGGAAAAAATCTTTTCAAATATCACTCCTGTGAAGAACCACCTGGTTTCAGAAGAATAAAGATTAACTCAAGATCTGGTGCAATGTGCTTCGGCAGATAGCATGAGTGTTTACACCAACAGTTACAAATTACTGATATTTTGCCTCACAATTTTATTTCTGATGCATTTTATTTTACTTCCCCCCCCCCCCCCCCCGATATGCAAGTATTCTACTCGGGATATTTTCAAAGGTCTGTTCTTGGAGAGATTCATCTGAAGCCATTTATTTTCCCCAGTGGCATTAAGGTGTTTTTAAAACAAAACAAAACAAGACAAAACAAAACAAAACAAAACAAAACAAAACAAAAACAATCAAAACACAAAAAAACGAATCGAAAAAGCAAACAAGAAAACCACACCAACTTTACTATATTTTTAAAAGAGTTTTCTTGCTTTAAGAGCACACGAGACATTTGGCTGATACTTTGCCAATAAATCAAGGAAATATATTTGCTATTTCATTTTTTAAAAATCCTTTGTTCAGGTAAATTTCAATTTCTAATTCACACTTTTTCACTAAAGGTTAATTACAGTTTGGCATCAAATTATCTGAAAATTTGTTCTTCACTCTTCCTATTCAGACAAAGCCTTATGGGCTGAGTATGATTTTTTCCCCTGTAACGGCTAATCCATAAAGAAGACATACACGATTTCCAGAACATGCAAACAACTGGTTATTTTCTAATTTTTTAATTCTAACTTTACAGAACAAAATCCTCTGAAGTAGTATGACTGTATATTCTTTGGTTTTCTATGGGGTTCTTCAATTTATTGTTTTTATGCAAGTTGTCTGAAGGAAACACCTGGAATACCAGGAACTGAAGTGAAAGTGCACCTACCTTGCATTATGCCATGGTGATATACATCTGTATCATGTAGACAGCTGGGAAAGAACATCTAAATTAAACAGTCGGGTTCTGGGAGTGAAGTATCATTTATACTGTTTCACACATAGCTCACTGAGAATATGTTCCTTACTGTTAAGAGTAATGATTGTTTTCTACTTTGGTAGTTGTTGAGATAAAGAGAGATCTATGCTCCTGTCGTATTAAATCACTTTTGCAATTGTCCCCTCACATGTTATCAGTGTATTTTAATTTTGGTTTAATTGGTACTTTCTTTACAGAAAAAAGAGGAACGAAATGGAAAACACTGACAAGTATACAAACTGCAACACTACTACTGATGAGACAATATATTATATATTATACTATAATATAATACTCCAGATGTTCATTATTCTCAAAAGCTAAAAATATCTTGCTTATTAATGTGTCATTGCTCTTTGATTCACAAAATACTATTTTGCCTTCTAATAAATTAATCTTTAAAAATTAGAATCATACTGCGTCAAAAAAATTGCTTACAAACCTCATATATATGTGTTGTCATTTCTGGGTATTATAATAGAGATATGTAATCTTTTATAATGCATTATTACTGCACAATCTTTAAACTAAAAGGTATTTCATGTTATCTTCTACTAATTTGAATTTAAAATTAGGTAACATGCTATGCATATTTAACAAAGAGAAACATAATTAACCTCTATATGCTCAATATCTTCTTCAGCATTCCAAGCTAAACACATTCAAGATATATAATTACATGCAATTATAAAATAATTAAATAGCTTTTTTCTATTATATATTTGATTACAACAGAAACCTGTGTGGTTTATCAACAACTACAGAACATGTCTATTCTTAAGAGACAATTCGTATGCTTACTACACTTTGAAATAAAAGATATTAAGAGATATTAATAGAAAAAATCTGTTTAGCCTAATAATAAAAATAGATAATATACAAAAAATTCAAAAGAATATTATGAATTCTAAATTCAAATGACCTTTAAAAATATTTTATTTAAACAACAGAAAGGTAGCTAGAGAAAATATATACATTACCATTTGTGAATGTTGTAAAGAGTAAGATAGGAATATATAGTAATCAGATTTTTAAAAATCATTATTTTAGCAGAAGTATTTCACACCTGCATCGTATTTCAATGCAGTAACAGGTGGATGGTTTTTTGGGGGGTATCTGGGATATAAATATGATTTATACAAATATAGTACATTCTATTGGGATTTAATTAAAAAATTCTCTGACCGTCCAGAATTTATAAATATTTAAAATATGTCTGTTGATTTTTCTTTCATCAAACTTTAAACAGGAAATCATCAATGTTTATAAGGTAAAAAGGATACACTTCAGTATTTGCTATTTGAAGGATATGACCGTTTAGTCTCACTATATTTCTAATAACCCCTGGTTGTTACAATACCCAACTTCCACGAAAGAATCTGAGCCCTTCCAGCTGGTCTCTGCCAGTGGGTCCTATAACAGCAATATCTGGGTGCATAAGGGACACGTGGGACACAGACAGTGCCAACATTTCTCTGTCTAAGCAAAATTTAATTTTGCTTTACTCAGAAAGAGGAAGTTTTTAATCTTTTCTTCTTGTTGTGGTCTGGGGGGTTTTGTTTGGGGTTTGTTTGGTTTGGTTTGGTTTTTGTTGTTTCGTTTGTTGTTGTTGTTGTTTTCCCTGTTGGAAAGGTAATTGAAAAAAGGAATAATAGTGTATATGAGCTGGAAATGAGATCTGAAGAATCAAGCTTATTGTACCTGCTGCCAACAAGAATGTAACAGGACGGTGGTGCCATTGAGAGAGAACCTTTACTGTCCTTTTAAAGGGTGTCACGCACCTTTTACTTGATAGCAGAGGGAATTGATGATAAAAACTTACAACTTAAGGTGTTTCTACGATAACAGTGAGAGAAGGAGCAAACCTAATATATAAGGCTTATCTATTACTTACGGACCCACTTAAAGAATTGTGGGGGGAAAAATGTTACTCTAATTGCATAGTTAGGTTTTCTCATGAAACAAAAAGATGTAGCACAGAGATTTCTGTAGTGGTAACTGGAAAAGACTGACTTTTTTATGGGTTTGTTTTTCTTCCTTTTTTTTTTTTTTCAACTGCAGCAGGAAGGATTATGTAAAGGATGAACAAAGAGATTTTGATTACCAAGACTGGAAAAAGTGACTGTTAAATCCAGAGTCATGTGGAAGTGACTATGTCCTCAGACAAAATCCAATCAATAGCAATCAATCCTTTCAATTGTGTAATAAAGTCTTGAGAAGATGAAGCTTTACCACTGAGATGTGACATTGTTTTCTATTAAATAGTGAAGCAATTATTGCCACAGTAAACCAATGTCAAACAGCAGTGAGTAAGGACAATCCTTCATCTATCATTATCTAATATGAGTGCTTTTTACTGGAATACTTGAAACACTAGACAAAAGTATACAGAAACAATAAAAATTCAAAAATTACAATGGTTTCACTTTGGCAGTGAAAAAATATTTTCTTAACCTACATCCTTTTTTTGCATTTTATTCTTTAATAATGAAATAGTTATCAAAATATACGTCTTCTATTGTTTTAAAGGCTACTCTGAAAAGCAGATATCGTGGGGGATTTTTTGTCCCCCGCGGAGAGACCCTCGGGGCACACTTTGGGTAGGAGACAGTCACACACGGATGACCCCAAAATGGCCGTTTATTAGAACAAAAGGACAGCTTATATACGGGGGATATGGAAGGGTCGAGAACAAGGGTGGAATCCCGGCTAGTAA
>JAYRBT010000001.1:61914570-61954928 GCA_036023395.1 Myiotriccus ornatus | reverse complement strand
CACCTAAAAAATCCAATGCGCAGGCTGGAAGGTGTAAAGACCTTCCCCGGTTCTTCATTTGCGAAGACTGGCCATTATTGTTTTGGGTTTGGGGGTGGAATTTTTTTTTTTTTTTTTTTTTGCTTTGGCTTTGTTTATTTGATTGTTTTGGGGTTTTTTTTGGGTTAAGGTTTTGTTTGTTGGTTCTTTCCTTTTTGTTTGGTTGGCTTGCTTTGTTTTTTCTTTTTATTGCAATGGTGCAGATTTCAGAATGGAGAAATTACTGGAGGTAGAAGATGGCTAGAAATAAGTGGGAGGGGGAGCATTCCTATTGTCTGACCCAGTGTAATAGTACTTATGTTCTTAGGTCTTACATGACAGAAGACAGATATAAAAAGAGCTGGCACAGAAAAAAACAAAGAGAGGGACTTGGGTGTGAACTGAGAGTGAACTTATTGAAACTAAAACCAAATAGAAAACAGCTGGTAGATTCTCTTTTTTTTTTTTTTTTTTAAAACCAGAATTATGAGCCTTAATTGAAGTGAGGCTAGATATAGTGTAAGATACTGTTCGCATTGACTCATATAGTAGGAGTTACAGGAAAAATCTTGCTATTTAAAATAACGATAGTAAGACTTTTGTTCATTCAAGGTGAATTAAGACCCATGTCAACATACAGCTGGATGACCACTATTGACTCATATTCAGCTTTCCATCGACAAGGACCTAGGAAAGTTGAATATGAGTCAGCAGTGCCCTTGCAACCAGGAGGGCCAACAGGCCCCTGAGGAGTATCAGGCAAAGCATCGCCAGCCGGTCGAGGGAGAGGATTGTCCTGCTCAGCTTTGCACTGGTGTGGCCTCACCTTCAATATTGTGTGCAGTTTTGGGCACCACATTATAAGAAAGGTATTAAGGTATTGGAGAGCATCCAGAGGTGACCACAAGGATGAGGAAGGGGAAGAAATATGAGGAGTGGCTGAGGGCACCTGGTCTATTTAGCCTGAAGAAGGGGAGACTGAGGGAAGACCTCACTGTGGCCCTTGACATCTTTATAAGGGGAAACAGAAGGGCAGGTACCAATCTCCCCACTCTTATGACCAGTGATGGGACTTGAGGAAAGGACATAAAGCTGAGCTGGGGAGGTTTAGGTTGGATATCAGGAAAAAGCTTTTCACCAGAGAGTAGTTGAGCATTGCAACAGACTCCGCAAGGAGGTTGTCACAGCACCAAGACTGTCTGAGTCCCAAAAGCATTTGGACAGTGTTCTCAGGCACATGGCATGATTCTTGTGGTGTCCTGCATGGGGCCAGGAGTTGGACTCGATGATCCTGATTGGTCCCTTCCAACTCAGCATATTCTATGACAAAATACAGTATAAGAACAAGATAAACTCAAGATAAAGGACAGTGCATCTGTCCTTTACTCCATCTGTCTTTACTCCTTAAGGTAAAGTAGATCTGGAAATGAATGAAAGCTTCCTTTATTCTCTTTAAAAAGGTGTGGAAAGTCACAACACTACTTATTCCTTTCTTTTTTCTACTTATATTTAGTGTATATTTAGATGGAGAAATAGTCGATCCTTCTTTAGGTTGAAGAGACTCTCTTGGCTGTCTTCCAACATCTTCAGATGGTTACACTGCAGAATATAACCCCTAGACACTAATCCAGACACTTTTAAACTGTACAATATTGAAGCATTTTTCCATTATACAAAATGAAATTATGATATATTTTGGTTAGTGTAAAATTATGAGGTTTAATCAGTTTTATGTTTTATGCATTATGTACTTATTTATGAAAACTACGGAAAAGGAAGCAATCACCTTTTCTTGCAAATTAAGCAAAAACTCAGTTTATTTCATGAAGTGTTTTAAAAATGTCTCCTTATTTTCAAAATAACCTTTCAGTCAAATTTTAAAAAGTGTGATTGACAGCCCCCAAAACTGAACTTTTCTTTAGTAATACATGGCAGGGCAAAATATCATTGTTATCTACCAGCTCACATACTTTTTGTTGATAAATTACTCATATTTAGCTTGAAATAATATTTCTAAGAAATTTTTAAAGACCCTATATTTTTTCATCTGCTTTATGAAATAGTTATTTTGTAAAAAACATCACTGTACACCTTGAAAATTCTGAATATAGAAGTCTCATTACTTTAAGTTTATTTATTTGTTTGCCTTTTTATTGCATTGGAAATTCTACATGTGTTTACACAATTACATAATTACACATCTTGATATGAAAAGTAATAAATAAATTATATGCACAGGACATTTCTTCTGTGAACACACAGTGACCCACTGAACTGCTGGGGAAATAGGTAAAACTAAATCAGTAATTTATAGTCTAAATCATCCCTCCTGTGCCACCTTTACCAGGAGTACTGATGCAAAATTATGAAGAAGATAAAGAATTTGTAAATGATAGTCACTGTAAGTGAATTTTTAATTTCCTATATCCTTCTTGGATTCATGTCTTCTATTATATCATACATCTTATTATTCTTGTGGTTATATTAATTCACTGATTTTTTCAAAATGTTTTCGTATTGTGCAACAACTTGTACTCTGGGGAGCCTTATTTTTTTAAATTAAATTCCTGTCTCAGTTTGAGAAAATTTGGTGGAGCAGAGACCTTGGACATAAGTCTTCCACCTCCAATTCAATACCCCTGGTTTCTTCAATACAGAAAAATACCAAAAATGCCTGGATGTAAGTGAAAAAAAAAAAAAAACAACCAAAAAACTCTAGCAAGAAGAATGTTAATAACAATACTGATAAAACTGAGTTAAACACCAGTGAGGAGAAATTTCACATGCCTTGCCCACCAGCCCAAATCAAGATGATGCTGGACAACCCCCGGGGAAAAAAAAATGGGGCCACAGGACAGATGGTTGTCCTTTCCCTTGATTCACCTCCCCCACACCTGGAAAACTTGGTAGGAAACCTGGAGAGTCAGCGCTGCAGTGAAGCTACAGTGCTGGTACAGGCAGTCAGAGCAGGGCTGCGGACCCCACAGGTGACTGCAAGGACCAGTAAGACACCGGTTGGATCCAGCAACAAGAGGTGGTTGTTGCAATTTTGATGTTCATTGGTCTAAGTGGTGGTTGTAGTCCTGTGGAGATAGTGGTCTCCCTCCAGATCCCTTGGGGTGGTGCTGCAAGCCCTGGGTGGTTAGGAAAATCCCTTGTGGTAAGGGGAGAAAATCCAGTGTTGAGCAGAGTCCAGCTGTGGTCTTTTATTGGGCTTAGGCTAGGTGGAAATGCCCCTGGCACCTTACCTGGGGAGCAGAGTTCTGCACCAGATGATGTAATACTGGATCATGGGACATTTCAGGAGTCTTTGACACTTCTAAGATGTTACAGCTGTCTGTTATGTCAGCACAGGTGGATCCATTATGGCCCATCAGCAGAGAAGAATATCTTCAATCTACGTCTGAATTGTCACAATGCTTCCCTAAAGGGAAGTTATCACAGCTGAGTCATTTGTGTAAGGACAAACAACATCCAGCTTGTAGCCTGAGATGTTGGGTATACAGGCCCTCAACACCTAGGTGGTTACTTTGCACATCGTCAGCTTGCACCTGGATTGTTTGAATCCTCAGCATTCCAATCCTTCACACTTTGGATACATTATTCTCCTAGGATAATAGTGCCATGCTTATCTTATCTCAAGTTCCCATCACAGTCCAAATTAGTATTCATATTTGGGGAAAAGAGAAGAGAAAAGGTTTATACCAGAATTTTGTGTAAACCAGGACAATTCCCCCTATGTTTCTGCTGGCAAATTTTTTTCATTGCTATAGCAGTACCTTGAAGGAGTGATCATATTCTTCTAATCCCTCCTCCTTTACATTAGTCAGCATAAGTAGGTTCTCACAACTGATGTTTGGGTTAAGTACTAAAATCTGAATTAAAATACATCCTCATTTTGTATTTGTACATTTTAAACAGAAAAGTTCTAATATTTATTAGGAAAATGAAAGTAATTCTCATTATACAATAGGTAAGCATAAATATGTGAAACAACTCCTAATTTAGCTATATTTTAAAATAGAGATGTTGTAAATCTGTCTCACAATTTTATTTTCTTGTGTTTATTTTCCAGTAAAAAATACATTAGTAGTCCTTAATCCCTAAAGCTTTGTTTAATTTGTACAAAAAAATAATAAGGTAGGACAAGATAATTCTGTAAATAAAGAAAGCTCAAATCTTCTTGCTAAAAAATGTTGAATAAACAGCCTAAACATAATTTTTCTCCTTGTTTAATGCCATTTAAAATTAGTTATTTCTATCTTGTTCTACTTTACTGAACACAAACTTTCATATTTTGAAACCTTCCTATTTGTCTCAGAAATCTTGGATGCATCTTCGCTGATAAATAGAAGAAAATCAGGGGCAAGTTCAAGGACCATAATTTCCATGCTGCCTAATTGTTTACTCATGTCCTAGTTTTAGTTTGAATCTAGTTTGGATCAGTACTATTATCTATTTTCCCAACAATTCTTCTAAAAAAACATTCTTTAAGGTTAACGGTTGTAAGAAGATCTGTACTATAAACCTTGAAGTACCCTTCCATTTTCTGTTTCAGTTTTTGCTTAATACCAGAGAAATACTAAATGAGAAAGTTATTGAAAAAAAATCACCAATACATTAGTATTCAATGACTCTGAATGAAACATGATCTTTTCAAACTATATTATCAATTAAAAATAAAAATGAATGCATTAGAAATGCATAAGAAAAACAATGGAGAGAAAATAAAGTCATCTGACAAGTAGAAGAGAAATATGATCTTCCAATAAACACCAATTTATAATTGAAAAATAATAAATATACAGTACTCTGAACATCTATGTAAACAATGCTGATTACTCATTCAGATAAAATGGATACAAATTTGTTTTACAAAACTGTGTAAATCATCAGACTTTGTGGTTGTATTGGAAAAGAATGAAGAAAGGGTACAAACAAATTTCATTAGAAAATTTCAGTCTCTCTTCAATGAAGAATCCTTTAATGAGTATTTCCTGCAAATGTGCAGCAAATCAGGCAATGGAAAAATTAAATGCCACTTCATGTTTTAGATACAGTTTTAACTAAATCGACAAGAAGTGATGATGCATATACAGAAAAAGCTCTGTTGAAACAGAGACCTTAATGGGCAAATTACAGAACTATTTTATTTTTTTTTTATTTCTGAGGAAAAAAATATTTCCCTTATATGTAATAAAATCAATATTGTTGGCTTTTGACAGGTATCTGAAGACTCTGAGAGACTTACCCCTCCCTTTGACTTTAATATATGAATATTTTCCTTTTAAAATTTATGTAGTCTTAGATGTGACGAAAGATACTCTATCATTCAGGAGATATTCAGTAAAATTTACTTTTTATCTCTTTTACTTTAGGCAGGTAGGAAATTTTTAATGTCTTATAGATTAGTGGACATTTTAGTAAATTACCATTTCAGATTACATGTACATATTCTTTTTATGATCCACTGATACTACACTTTAAGACATGATTTTGTTCTCCATTTATTTTCTCAAATGTGGGACTGTGAATTTTCTTACTGGAATCTGCATTTTTTGACAATTCATAAAAATCTTATGGAAAAGTTTGATTTTTAAATATCCTATAAATTGAGAGAAATAATGAGAAAAGGTAAATTAGAATAAGTCAGCAACATATATTGCAAAATTACTTCTTTAATGTTTGAGTTTTGTTTTGACATACAGAGATATTCTCATAGAACTTCAGAAAATTTAACATATACAAAATAAGTGAAAAAAACAGAGAAGACAGTTAACAATTAATGGAAATTATTAGGGTAAAAACACACTTTAATATGAAAATAAATTTGGGAGAATTCTTGTGCTGCATTGGTTGATGGATTATAAGAATACTTTAGACTTACATGGGGAGGAAAAATTTGTGTCCTGCTACTCCAATACAGAATTAATATCACTGTTGTATTACTATACTATTTACATTTTTCAAATACCTGCTGGGAATTAGAAAGGATAAGCATAACATCATTAAGAATGTTTTCATTTTAGGTGAGATGTGCTTTGGTCAGACATTTATTTCAATAACTCTTTCTCTTCTCCTGTTTGCAGTCAGTGATTTCAGAAACAACAAAGACAGGGTTGGAGTTTTTTTGACAAAGATAATAAGGTAAATCATTCCAAACTCGCATTCTAATCTAAAACTATCACATCTATAATTATGCACAATAAGAGCATTCAAACTGATAATCAAAGAAGAAAAAAACTGCTAAATTACGTCATCTACCCAGTTGCATACTTGTGATTTCATGAAATTCTCAGTTGAAAACAGATTTTGAGAATTCTTAAATAACATAGAACATTGAGAAGATTGAGCTCCACCCTTGTCTTCACACAGCTTTTGTTTCCATCATAACCTGAGCCTTTTAAGGGCACCACTGTTTTCTGTCTGCATTAAAATGTCTTACAGGCTTCAAAGAATACTCCAGGAATTTAACTGAGGCAGTAGTGAGCAAATAACCCTGGTTTTATCACTTAACCCTCCCTTGGATTATGATAGGAAGAGTCCCACCAGAAGTGGGACTGCTTCTATCTGATATTTTCAGAGTAAATATTTTGCATATTTAATACAGTTAAAACTATAAATGAAAAATAGTCCTAACTCAACCAGCTGATTTCATTTATGTTTCTACATTCTATGGAATGAGATGCAGACCAAACCGGAGAAGAAATCCATTCTGAAATACTACCTTAGAATCAAGTAATAATTTCTTAACTTGCTATGATAAAAATTTCATTATGGGCAAAAAGACAACACAATTTATGTATACACTAATTTATTACTAATCAAATTAAAGCAAAAAAAAACTATGGATATTTCAGTTAAAATGAAATTTATACATCAGAAATCCATTATCCCTCACTAAAAAAAATAATAAAAAGAAGAGGGGAATTATAATGAAATTTAAAAAGTAATATACAAGCTGTGCTATCTTAGTGCTGCTCAAAATGAGAGAAAGATCTATATCCATAAGGCTGAATAGAAACTATGAAATTGAATATTTTTGTTTTGGTTTTGATGAATGTTTGGCCAGTGCACTGCTGGTGCCATTGAATAGGGCTTTACAGTGTCTGAATAGGAGTGCACTGATACACTGTGAGCAATCAACTAGTCACTGTCATGCCACAATATTTATGACCCACATCAAGGAAATTGATAACAATAACCTACTTTATTATGGTTTCCACTCTTGCCCAAATGAGTTTGCACGCTTAAAAGCATTATAGGTAATACTTTCTGTTATACCAACACTCTGAGAAGTTTAAGAATGGCTTCAGGAATGTGGAGGAGAACAAATATGACTGTAGCTTTGTCTCAGCATGCCAAATCATGTTAGCAGACATAGTGATAAGTAGTTCATCATTAGTCTCAATAACTTTTATTTTAACCTCCTCCTCATGGGGAAGAATCCTCATACTCTTCCCCCACTCAAGCGTGGGTCCCTTTCTACAGGCTGCTGTCCTTCAGGAACAGACTGCTCCAGTGTGGGTCTCTGTTATGATCCGATTATTATGATTATTAGAGAGATGCCTCTGCCCAAAGCAAGGTGCAAATGAGACCATATGCCGAAGTCAACAGTACAGATTTTATTTACAGTAAATGTGAGGTAGAGATAGAAAGAAATAGAAAAAAGAGAGGCGGAGGAGAAAGAGTGACAGATTAAGTAGAAAGATATCATCACCCACAGATCCAGAGGCTTCCTGTTGGTCCTCTTCACCCTGGGGTTCTCACTGGTGGGGGGAAGTCCATTAAACATAGTGTTCAATGCGTTAATATACATTCAGGTATACGTGGGAACATCCAAGCACCTCCCCTGTGTGTAGAGGGGTAGTTTTATACGGTCTTTCGCAACACTATGGATCTGTCGCAGCACTGTGGATCACTTGCAGTCCTCTGGTGGGAGACCTCAGACATGGATTACGCCCTCCCCTCACAGGACCCAGCCAGAGCTGGTTTTCAAGGCAGCTGCTTAGTTGGCTTTCCTTGTGGATACATTCTTCTCCCTCCATCTTTGTTTACCTCTCTTTAGACCTGAGATAGTCAGACAACAGTACCACCTTTACCTTATCTCAAGCTCCCATGAGATGGCTTAACTCACAATCCAATTGCCTGGGATCCAAGAGGCATATTCAGGAATGGGAAGGGGCAGGGGCTTTGGTGAATGCAGATGAGCGGTTGTTTCTTTGCAGAGTTTGCTACAATGAGCAAAGTTTTTCGGTGATCTTAACAGTATTAAGTCTCTCACAGTCCCTCATGGGGTCACAAATCCTGCTAGCAATCCTGCTCCAGCATGGGCTTATCTCTCCATGAGTCCACAGGTCATTCCAGGAGCCTGATCCATTACTGTCTTCCTATAAATCTCTCTATAATCTGCAGAATACTTAACACTTCTAAGCTAAAGTATCCTACCACTTCAGTTCCTGCTTCTGTGTTTCTATACTATGTATTTTATATACTATCTGAAAAGCAAAAGATTTTATTGAAAATTGTATATTTTAAAATGTGGGAGTTTCCATAATATTAATCTTCTTTTACTTTCTAAAAATACAACTAACTATAACTTATGTGTTTTTATCAAGAACATGATGTATAAAACTCTCGGTCTATGGAAATAGGCAAAAAGCTTCTGACTTTAACTGAGCTGTGATCTTCCCTTTTTTATAGAAACTTAGTGTGACATAGACAAGACAGTATGATTATAAAGGTAGACTAAATATTCAAATTCTGTACATTATACTTTGACCTGTACTGTTCTGATAAGGTATTATAGAATATGTGAGTATATGAGAAACCATTCTATTCTATGCTGACATAGCAAAAAGCTATTTGCTTAAAGCTTGTGGATCCCTGCTACCACCTACTAATCTACTGAAATTTATTCTAGCATAAGTGTCTCACACCTGTACAATTCTTGAGAATGATTTCCACAGGCTCACATTTTCTTCACAATTTCCAAGGACTCACAGAAGCTTTAGTTGAGGTGATCTAAATCTGTGTTTAAGATTGGAGAGAGATACCTAGGGAAATCTAATTTCTTAGGAACACTTTTATTCAAAATATTCTTAAAACCCACAGACACAAAATGAATGAGTGCAGATCAAATACCTGAGTGGCATGTATAATCTGCATGCTACAGTGCCAGGTGTTCCCAGGCAAATTCTTGATTAAGGATTGTTGGTGACATATGAGAGGAACACCTCTCCTTGTTCATAGGAGTTGAATTAAATGAACTATCACAGTAACTTCATGCTGTTCTGACAGTACAGTTGTGGCCATTATCTTCACAAGGAAGACACAAACTGGGATGACAGACAATTATCACAATTACAGATTATCACAAAATGGTTAAACACTTTTCAATCATGCATGCATTTTAATTATATGTGTTTGTTTGTTTGTTAATTTTTGTCTAGGAAATACAAGTCTCCTTATTACACAGTACAGAAGGCCCAGATTTTTTGATAACGTATTTATATTTTTCCTTTTTTTCTTTTTCTTTTTTTTTTTTAATTAATAATTTGAATGCATAACTTTTCATGATTGATTCAAAACTGAAAAATTAACAAAAAGTGAAATCCAAACAAAAATGTTTTTGTCTCAGAGACAGAAATAGACCTCCTAAATATTAGATGAACCTCTATCGTTATACTTCTGACCTTACTGAAAAGATTTTTTCTTGATGGAAGTCAGTCTGCTGGGAGTCTGTCAATATATGTATGTATTTTCTGGTAAACTTCTGAATCCCTGCTAAAGATTTCCTTAGTTAGAAGACCTACCACTCTAAATTATCAGCAATCTAAAACCTCAAGAGGGGTCTAACAACTCTCCTGAGCCTTCCACTACTCAGACTTTTTTTTTTCCCTCGGAGATTCCAGTTCTACTTAAAGCCTTTGCGTGCAATTAATAGACAGACAGTGAGAGCAGACATGTAAAAGCATCTCACTCTCTCAGGCTTTCACCTTGTATGGTGTTGGAGAGTGAAAGGTCCAAGAAAAAAATCAAAATCAGTAGCAGAGCTGATTGCTCTTCAGAACCTTGATCTCTTTTTCCTCCATGTCATAGCAATCCATCGCTTGTTTAGCAAGCAATATCCCTAAATGTTTCCACTGGGGAAATCAAAGGCTCCACTTCAACCCATGACTTTTATACTGAATATCATTCAAAGCCAACAGCCCAGTTGAAAACATATATATTTGGGACCATGATTCATTCATCATTAATAGCTCTTGATTGTTCCATCACCTTTTATCAGTCTTTTTGTTTGGAGTCAAACTTACACTACAAAATTCTTGTACCATAGCCCAAAGGTAATTTTAGCATGATGTAGAAATCGCAAGTTAAGGTCACAGTAAAAGGTACAGGCTCAGAAACAATATGGAATTCACAATCTTACACATGATATTCCCAAACTCTTAATCTTTTAATCTTTATTAAACTACATTTTCCTTGAATTCCCTATTTCATTTCAGATTGTTTTATCATATGTTTTCCCTGAGCATTAAATATAATGCCAATATTTTTAAAGTATAAAAATTAATCCCTAGTTGTTTTATGTAATACTAGCAATATTGGTCAACAAAGCAGGAAATTCAGGAGACAAAGCAGTATTAATGGTATGATTTATTAAAATATGATTTTGGAGATAACATGATTTATTTTACCTAATTTTAACTGGAAGAAGTAAAATTCTGTATAAACTTACAATATTGTTCCTCTTGAATAGCTTTATCAAAAAGTTAAAATTAAACTAGAGTCAAAATTTCTTCTTTTAGGATGAAAAACATTTCAGTAATGATTTTAATAGAAAGATATTTGATAAAAACAGAATGAAAGTTTACCTTTCTTTGCATAGATTTTTTTTTTCTCTTTTTTTTAGTATCAGAGAAATATATAATATTATGGTGTTTTAATGGAAGACTGTACATCCATTGCTTGTGAATTAACCTCACAGAGCCAAAAAACTCTTTCGTCAACTAATCTATACACTCATACTCTATAAATCCATAAACATTGTATAATTTACTATCTGACATAGTAACTTAAAAAAAAATATATGGACCCTACTACTTTTTCTGAGGCACCTTTGGTAGTTCTCAACACCAATATAAAATTGATGTAAAGATCTTCATAAAGAGGATCATAGCTACCTCTCTTTCACATCCATTTTCTATCAATAAAAAGCATATATCTGACTATACATGTTGCTGTATGATATGTTAGTCTCAAATTATTGGTAGTAGCATAAATTTTGATGGGTAGTCTTCTGTTTTAAAATTAAAACTCCAATCATTCTGTGCTTACGGTTCAGCTTTAAAGTTGTAGCTTTTTTAAAAAAAAAATCATAATTTTGGTATTTGGGGACAATAATTATCTCACTCTCTGTACAATAGCAATATTATCTCATTAGCATAGTTTCAACTTTAGATATTTTTAGGTGTTACACATGTTGGACTCGATGTTCTTACAGGTCTCTTCCAACCTTAAAGATTCTATGATTCTAAATCCACAAACAATTCTGTCGATATTTAGTAAAGGGTTTCTTAGCATTGTAAGAATCACGTGGAAGAAATAAAGGCAACAATAATGTCTCTGTCTAAGGTGAATTGAAATAAAGGAAAAATTGAGACTGATTTTTCTTTTTCCCACTACATCTAAAATATAAATTATTTGTTATTTATCCCATGGCTACACAAACTATTGGCACTAGCCACTGTTTGTTAAACATGTTTGAGGCTTGTCTGACTTTTTTCTTACTTGATGTAGTCTCACAGAACATGGTTTTTGAGTAGTCAATCCTTAAGTAACTTGTATCACTTTGAAAAAAAAAAAAAAAAGAAAAGAAAGGCAAATTCAGTTTAATATCTATACTTCATCAATCATTTGAAAGAGCTTTTCAAGCTCACTACAAATGCTGTTTCCATGCCAGGGTAGAAGAATTGTGTGACCTATAAAAGAATGGAAAGTTCCATAAGTAAATTAAACGCTTACCCATACAAATTTTGCTGGGGTACACTAACAAAATCTGTAAGTGTGCCAATTACTTGATTAAATAGCCAATCCTGAAATAGCTTAAAATTTATTTCTTGCATGTAACTTGAAATATGTGAGGGTTTTGACACTTTTATGGGAAACACTTTGTAACTTATTATCACAACAACCAAGCAGAATGATAAATTACATCAAGCCCCTAGGAAGAATTGTAAATAAGAACAATTTTTCTACACAGCAGAGATTCTGATTCTCCTCTTTCCTCTGATACATATAAAGAAATATTCCATGCATTTTAGTGAAGTTACTACAAAAAAAGAAAAAAGGCTACATTTTTTAAAATACACTAGAAGGGAGCAAAGGGAGGGAAAAAAAGGGGGAGAGGTAAGGGAAAGGGAAAAGGAAAGGAAGGAAAGGAGAAAAGGCTAAGGGAAGGAAAAAGGTAAGGGAAGGAGAGGGGAGAGGAAAGGTTGGGAAGGGAGGGAATGGGAGGGCAAGGGGAAAACCAGTGTGGGTAACAAGTCAGGTAGTTCAGACTGATGTTGCTTGAGAATTCTTTTCCAGTTAAATGAGATATCTGTGAAGCAAATCATATTATTATTGATGATTCTTGTCAGTACCAGCTTTACTGAAAACTACTGGTATATCCAGGAAAGACACAGTTTCTCAAACCTACATCTGTCCTACCCTTTCTGTGCAAAACAATTCTGTCCGAATAAGAAAGTTCTTTATAATAGGACTCAATCCAGCACCAAACCAATTTTTTTCCAAATAAACATGGGAGGAAAGGAGGATAAGGAGGAGAAAGAAGAAAAAACCCTGATACCTCCTGTAAGACACATAGATAAGCACTGCATTACTTTTAATCCTGTAGTGGTTGGATTTCCACACCTAACAGACTGACTGAGTCAATGATTCAGATTTTATTAGAAATGGAGGCATCTCTTCTTATTCTAAGCAAACTGATATTTCATTCACCTCTGTTAAGGTCATTATGATAATTTTTTTTTCCTCATTACATTGCATGTTGGAACCTAATGAATATGCATCCACTGATTTAAAAAAAAAACCCAAACAAAACAACAAACAAACCACAAAAAAACCCCCAACACTCTTCGGGAATAAAAGTCTAATGCCACATACAAGGAAGAAAAATCCTGTGCCCTCAGATCAATCCATGCACAATGTATGGGCTTCTCATACATGTCATGATTCTACTTTTCTAAAACCATAACTCTTTTCTAATGTCGTTTAATTGGATTTAGTTATTTTACAAGTTTGATGATGAAGTTGTCTCAAAGGCATTTGAAGCAGTTTGCTCCAAATAACTGTAAATTTGAATTGAATAAGAATGTTTATCCTAAATAGTATAAATAAAGCAGTCACAAACTCTTAATACAATAAAATAGGGATGGCTACAAATGGCTGAGAATGTCTATAATATATTTCTTAAAAAATAATAAAAAAAACTCTTTCCTTTTGGCTGTCAGACATCTCCTCATCATTTTTTAGGTCTACATGGAGAAATTTATGTGAGAATGCACCAGAACATTTTCAGGATTATGAATAAGTACATGCTATCACTCTCAAGAATATACTTGGTAGTGTTTTTAAAATGGGGACTTAAGGTAAGCTATTTTCTGTAGTTGCATCACAGCACTTGGGAGGAATACGGGCAGCAATCAAACTGTGCCTGTTTATGTGAAGAAATAAAATTTAAATATACAGCCTCATGAAACTTAACAAAAAAGCCAGCTCAACTGTTTTCATTGTTATCCATACTCAGAATAAGAGTTGAGTATCACCTGCAAAATCTCCTGTCATGAAAAAGGAACAATTCATTTGCTTAGAACTTTGAAGCCTTTCTGAAGAAAATATCCTCAAAATATGTTCAGATTTAGGCCATGAAGTAGTAAAGTCTATATAAATTTAAGACTCAGCTATATGTTTATATTTCCTTTTTGATATGTAAACTGTTCTCTCATGTTGTACTCAGAAGGTGTTATTGGTCTTAAAATCATCATTCTTAATTATAATTGCTATCAAGATGAGAAAGAATTTCTAGTTCCATACAAGTGTCTCATTCTGTTCAAGGAAAGGTGTGGTGTTTTCTTCATACATTTACCTCCAATAAATGGATAAAACAGCATTTCCATTCATGTCTCCTTAGATCCATTTTCTAATCAACCATATAAAGCAGGCACATCTGAAATACAGTTCAGGTTTTGAGTGAGGTGATCGATCTTATGTGCATTTATGTCTTTCTCTGCAGGCTGCAGAACTTGCTTAGGGTAACTCTTGCAAGTAGATAGAACAAATCTAGGACCCAAAGATGGGTTTGTATTCCATACATAATCCACAGAGGTAAGTGGACACTTTCCATGCAGAATCAATGGCAGATCAGGTTTCTTAATTCTTCTTTCAGTTCTGAATGCTTAAAATTTATTATCAGTCTAACTCTGGATCCTGTGATGAGGGTGTTTAGTGGAAAAACAGATTTACATGTATTCTTCTCTATTACTTATTTCTGTTTATTGTCAAGGAGTTGTCTGGAGCTCTGGGAACACTTTTATGTTTTTAATCCCCATCAACAAAGGAGAAACGTTATATCTTTAATAAAAAGAGTAAAAAAGCTGGAATCAAAGCCTGTTTAAATTTTTCCTAATGCCTCCCAAGACCTCTCAGTAATCAGTGCCTTGTAGCACATCCTGAGATAAGAGTCTAATGATTCCCAGTCCAATCCATTAGGAACAACTGATTGTGTTCCAGTTAGTCAAAGTTTTTACATGAAGTAGGAGCCTATACTGCTTTTCTCTTAATAGAAAAGACTTCCTGATGGAAGTCTATATGTTTGAAAGAACCAGGTTTTACTCTGGAATATTTTAAAGGATATAAAACATGGACACTAAAAGACTATAACTATTCTTGCCATAAGACGGAAAGTGAAGTCTGTGAGACAGAATCTCATCTTCAGTGCCTTATTCTATGCTTGAATTCCACAAAGTTGGGAACTAAAATTATAGTAACCGCAACTGTTCTTCTGATACCTGCCTAAAGCCTAAATCTCATCGAATTTTCATGAAAGGATTTAGAACTTTGAATTGTTAAGGTGGCTTTGCTTAACTCTTTGTAAGAAATAAAATCCAGAGAAGTAGGTAACTTTTTAATTCAGATTTGATGTTTAAAATCCCACTGAAATGTATGTGGAAGATACATTCAAAAATTTTAATCTAAAATATTAACCTATCCTAAGGAAAATAATTTATGATATTCTGAGTACACACTGAAATAATATCAAATCGCAGGACCAGCAGAATGAGACTTACTTGAGATTTCGACTGTAAAAGAAATGGAAAGAAATGTTGTCAACATTTTTATATTTAACAAATCATTATTCATTATTTTACTTAGTACTCTAAGACTTTTGGGCAGCGACCATACCCACACATACATAAATTAATTCATTAATTAGCATTCCAGACTGGAATGGAATAGTTCACCAAAGAATAGCCTTGTCATAGTATTTTATCTGCATGATCAAGATCGCTAGCCGTTGTGTTTACAAAATGAAATTTCAAATGAGAAAGATTCTTTTTGTAGCCTTGAAAAAAGCCAATTCCTTCAAGATTTTTAATTCTTTTGAAATATGAAAATTATTGAAAAAATAAATTGATTATGAAGATACTTTTTTTTAAAAGAAAACTCTGAAGCTTTGGCAGATACTTCGAAACATTTTTTTCAAAGACAGGAGTTAACTTTGAAATTTTAGTTAAAAACTTACTGAACTCTACAAAGCTTCTTCTTAGTGGCAAAAAAGGTCATTTTTTGCAACGAATAATAATCCCTCCATGTCTTCTGTCATATGAGGATGTGAACATGAACAGAAAATTATATGGAATCTAGGAAATAAAACATTTCTTCTTTTGACTGTACTCCTGGTGCTTTGCCTTCCTGATTTTGAAACCCCCTTCTGCCACAGCATCCCAGAAATGTACACTGGCCTTTATAATAGGTCTGAATTGGTGACTTGACCCATAATAGCATCATGACAAGCACAGGAAAAGAAAATCAATAGATTTGTCTATCTTACATTTTTGATTATTTTCAAGGAAAGATCAAATAACAAGTGCGAGTAAAAACTTCTTGACGTGTATCTGCAGACGTATGTGTCATCAGGATCATCAGATTGCTTCATTAGGTCATTTACAGTCAGGATTTTTACAATAGTGGTTGGAAATGAACTGATATAAAAATACATTTGAAACCACTTAACACTGATGATTAAAAGAAAAGGAAGTTCAGTTCAGGACTTTTAGGATAAAATAGGTGTCTTTTTGCCTACCTCAAGAAAACACATTGCATTAATTTCTCTGTTGCTGCAAACAAAATGAGGACTTACAAAATTGCGTTTGTCTAGCAGTATCTATACATTAATTTTCTTTTACATCCTGTTATTCTTGTTATTAGGAACAGTGTTGTCCAACAAACAAGGTCATAGAAGATCCATTTCATGTTAGACTTCTGTGGTATCTTAGCCAGTCATTTTTTGTTCTTTATTTCATTAATTAGGAGAAAACACTCTATGGGTCCAATTCATCTGATATAACATCTACTTTGCAGTGAGTATTCCTTTCTACTATAATAGAAGTCTCGAAGTCTACTTTGAATATATGAATATTTTGTGGGCATCCTCAGTCCAGTGATACCAGAATTTTGATCTTGATCTGTTTTCTGGCAGTCCACAAAATGCCTTCAATCTGTACTTCAGTTCCATATCCTATCCAGTTTTTCTCTGTTATTTATTTAAATTAGAAGCTAGTGCCTAATTTTTTTATTTTTTTTTTTTTACTGCATGTCTCTGAATACTGATTAATGGAAATAGCTTTATCTTAATTTTTGTTTCAGATGCCACTGAAATATAATTTCTTCTATCCTATGCATCTTCAAAACTATTTCTTTTAGAAGAATACTAATTTGTGTGCAGTATTGTTTTGTGGTATAATGTTGAAGGGATTTTCTTGCTTACCTTTTTAGAACACTGCATACTGTAATTTTCAATATTCCAGTTATTTCCTACTAAGACAGGTTTATAATATAAATAAAAGTTGGCTTTAATTTTTTTCAGAAGTCCTACCTGCATCCTGACAGTACTCTTATCCATTCAAATTGAAAGTTCAAATTGTGATGTAGGTGTAATTCAATAAAATTTAACTTTGCCTTCAAAGATAATGAAATTAGAAGAAAGAGGTGGCTAGCTGACCTGTTTCTGAAATATTTTTTCTAATAAAAGTTCCATGCCATTTGAAATATATTACTGAATTGAAATAACATTTTTATATATAGCTGGTTTGTTTAATACTCCCAAGATATGTGTTCTCTCACCACATATTTATATATCTGCACTTATTAGATGTGTTATTCTATCTAATAAGCACGACACATAAAACAGAAAATTCACTTATTTAATTTCCTTTACATATTTATGTTCTGATTTTCTTTAGGGAAAGGATGATTTGCCCTCTGCTATTGAACACAGAAAATATGATGATTAAAAATTGTATTTTTTTTACTCTTTTTTCTTTTTCCTGGATACTAAACCTATAATATCTAAGTAATTACAGAATACTTAAAAAGTATGCTGATCATAAATATTGTTGCAGAATATCTGTCCCTTCTAAACAGTCCTTCTCCTCTTAGTTGTTTTTTACCTCTTGTTATTCAAGCACAACAATTCTTTATTTTACTTTTATCTATTAGTAATTTATATAAGATCAAACTGGAGTGTAGCATTTTAGAAACAGCCACAGTACACAATAGATAAAACACTTTTTGTTAACCCTTGAAGAAATGAAGCAGACGGTTAAAAAATATTAAGGTCTGTATGCTGAACCATTTTTTCATCACACTGATTTTCTCCTTGCCTTTTTGGTTTGGTTTGATTTGTTTGTTTGGGTTTTCTTACAATGTTTTTATCACAGTGATTAACTATTTAGGACAATTTCAAAATATACCTTATTTATCATGACATATGCCAATGTATTACTTCATTTTAATACATTTATTACATTAGCTATGAATAAATGCATTTCAGAATATTATAGCTTTTACTGAAAACTTTATTTCATTTTTATTAAAAAACAGCAACAGATCTTCAGTGGTTGTTTGATGGTACAAATTTTTTTTTTCTTGTTACTTCTTAAATACTCATCAGCTCTTCAAGAACAACTTGATGGAAATAAAGACTGGAAATGAAAAAGACAGTCTGTATGTCTCTCTTTTTTACCCTTATAAAGCATGATGGAGAATGATATACAGAAATATTAAATATTCAATGACCATTATTCACAATATAGTGAAAATTAAAATTCATAAATCTCTAGCACACAGCTGTTGTAAGTATTTAAAAATACAAACCTGAAATGAAATGTGTGTCAGCTTAATGATTGGTCTGAAGCAGAATGATCTGAAAAATACGCGCTGTGATTTTCATCCTGCCAGTTTACCATGATTTATACTGAATAAGTTAGGTCTTATTTCCGAGAATTTAAACATAGATAAATAGTATGTCCTTTTTCTCTCCTTCAACACATGGAACATTTTTGGACCCAAAAATCTTGAAATCAATAATAAAATGAGTGTCCATTAACAAACTTTCCCTGAACATATTAAAATGCCATTCCTGTCTGTCAAATTGAGTTCCTGTATTTCTTAACTCAGCCACTATTTTATTGAAAAACCTCTCATTTCAGAAAACAATCCCTATTCTTCAAGGGACCTAGATAGATACTTAGCATAAATCATGTAGCTAATTGCCACTAACTTCTGTGGAACATAAATATGTTTCTATATTTAAGCTGTTGGAAAAGTGCTTCACTGAATCAAGAGTGACTGAGTTATTTGTTGAACTAAGAACCTTAATTAATATTTCTGTAGCTTGCATAACATTCTTGGTTTATACTGCTGTTCAAGTTTAATTCCACTCCTCTCTATATTATTACTGCTATTACCGTATACATCAATGAAAGAAGTAGTAGTTCAGTAGCCAGCATTGTTCCCTTTGTGTTCAAGACCCCCTTAAGAACTCTACGAAGATCACAGTTTAAATATTTAAAAGGATTTATTGATATATTTACTGGTTGTAGAGGATCAAAGTTCATGGTCCAGTCTTCCTTGCAATTCCAAACAGACAAGAAGAAACATTTGCAACATTTATTCACTATGTATGTAAGTATAAGAGGAGCTATTGCTGCAGCGGGACATAGAAAAATATTGGTTTGGAACTCATTCTTCCTTCTGTCAAATTATTCTTTCTGCACAGCTGGGCAAAACTAAGTCTCATAGTTTCACTGGAAATTCCTGTGTTAGCAGGTATATTTATTTTCAAACATGATACCTGCTTTCCTGTTTTTAGTTCTCCCACTGAGGCAAGAGAGGTGAAAAAAAGTCTAGCTAGAGTCCACATGCTGAAATTGAGTGAATTTGTCAATACACAGTTAGAGAAGCTATTCCATCAATTATTATAGTCAGATTGCATCCTAGACTGTATATGTAGAGAGAAAAAAACACCTTCTCTTTATTACTGAACTTCTGAATCATTAACACTACTAGCTAGTTCAAAAGAAAAGGCAGAACAAGTGTGCCAAAAATTAAGTCTAGCTCACAAACCATTTTACACTAAACCATAGAGAATTGGCTCACACCCCCAGTATGCTTCATCCTCTAATGCCTACTTTTCTAAACATGCTATTCTTGGGTGTTCCCCACTCTACACACACATTTTCTAGGTCAGGTGTCTGCATGTTATGCTGCCATAGTGATTTATGCCTTCATCATGTCCAGGTCAAAGTATGATGCGTGAATGCTACACCTCAGAGCACACTTCAGCCACCACAAATGCCAGTGTTTGCACTTGAGCAATCTTCCACACAACCTTGAGATTCACTATTTATGTGACAAAATTAAACTCCTCATCATTATCTACATATTTATGAGAGGATTTCCTTCTCCTACATCCTCATTACTTTCCCACCTACCACTTAATTAAAAATGCCGTAACACGGTTGTAGTCTGAATTCAAATATTAATTATAAGATGCTTTTGTTTTAAAGCAAAAAAAATTGACTATTACAAAATTGCCGATTTTACTTAGAAATTTTTCTTAGTTCTTTCCCAATTTTTTATTAAAAATTAAACAATTTAATTAAAAAAATAAACCCCATCGTGTTTAGCCTAATCAGAAATGTTTTGGTTAATTAAGACGTGTGAGATTCAAAAGGCAAACTATATCAGAAGAAAAAAATCTTAAAAGTACAACTTTCTTAAACTTTTTTTTTTTTATTATTACTATTCCTCTAGTGCTACATAAATGAATAAATATTTTGGAACATTTCTGAGGACATATTCACTCTAATTTTACCACAGAAAAAATCCCATCTCATGAAAATATTATTTTTTAATTCATCCCTGTAAAATATCTGACTTAAAAAGATAGGAGAGAAAACATGTAAGTATATACATTTACAATAAAATGGCATTAATATAATTTAATTTCTTATATAACATATTGCTTTTTTGGTTTTTGTATATATTTTTCCTTTATATAACACAGTTCCTGGAATTAAATTTCTCATCAGCTCAATGTTAATGTCTCCTTTATGCTCAGTCTTCATCATGAATCTAACTGGCATAATAAGGCTGTGAATTTCAAAGAGCTTCCTTGTCTGGTTTTGCAGGTGGGAGAATATTTTTCCACAGTTCTGTGTATATGCAAATACTCTAATGCTCGCCATTTATTTTCCCAAGTATCATGGTGTGTCACTGATTCAAACCAGCTCCATGAAGTACAATATTTCAAAAGAAATCCCCAGGTCCCATAATGCATCTGACCAATCCTGTACTGCTATGCTACAGGGAAAGGTCTTTTCTCAACACTTCAGAAACTAAGCTATGCCCCAAAGTTTCAAAAGTGATTGTTCATATTTTAGTATGTGTGACTGACTGCTATTAGTCATAAAACTGGGTAGTCTGCTTTTCAAATCACAGAATCACACAATGGATGGTTTGGAAAGAACCTCTGGAGATCATCTAGTCCAACCCCCTTGCTGAAGCAGGTTCACCTAGATCAGGTTGCACAGAATCAGGTCCAGACAGGTTTTCAGTATCTCTAGAGAAGGAAACTCCACAACCTCTCTGGTCAGCCCATGCCAGTGCTCCATCACACTCACAGTTAAGAAATTTGTCCTCATATACAGCTGGAACTCTCATAAGAGAGATCCTCCAGTCCCCTAATCATCTTCGTCACCCTTCACTGGACCTTCTCCAGTAGTTCCCTATCTTTCTTGAAATGGGAAGCCCAGAACTGGACACTTTCCCAAGGCCTGAGGTGTGGCCAACCAGCCTATAGTTCCCTGGGTCACATGGGATAATGTATTGTTATGCACACTTATTAAATATGTATTTTAAAGTTTTTTCAGACATTTAAGACAGTATTAGAGCCACTCCAGGATCTACATGTCTTTCTTGTACTGAGGAGCCCAGAACTGGACACAGCACTAGAGATGTAGCCTCACCAGAGCTGAGTAGAGGGCCAGGATCACCTCCAGTAACCTCCTGACAGTGCTCTTCCTCATGCTCTCCAGGATACCACTGGTCTTCTTGGCCCCAAGGGCTCACTGCTGGCTCATGGACAACTTGTGGTCCACCAGGTCTTTCTCCTCAGAGCGGCTCTCCAACAGGTCAGCCTCCAGCCTGTACTCATGCATGGGGTTATTCTTCCCTAGGTGCAGGACCCTGCACTTGCTTTTGTTGAAATTCAGACAGTTTCTCTCCATCCAACTCTACCCTGTCCACGTCTCACCGAATGGCAGTACAGTCCTAAATCATAAAATCCTGTTACCATATTTCTGTGCATGCCTTCGTGAAGTCACTGCATTTTTGTGAATACACATTTCCATTACTGCCTTCAAGCTACATACGATCAATTTATTTTACTGCCTTTTTCTTATCCTTTTTTTAATTGTTATTCTTAATGAGAAATTGCTTTTATGAACTACTGCCAAAACACGTCTCTTTAAAATCTCTACTTAATACTGGAATTTAATTACCTTCTAAATTGTTAACATGACTTTTATACTACTATATCTTTCAAGTTTAAAAACACTGGAAAAACAATAAAGTCTTAATTTTCACACTGTTTCTGAAGTACTATATAATTGTATAAATGATAAACTTTCCATCACATGTCAGAATATATTTCTGCATTCGTGCAAGTCTGTGAGAATTGGCTGAAGTCTGGTTTTTATGCATATTCCCTGAATTTGTGTTGCGCAGTATTCTCTTTATCAATAATAGTCATGTGGTCCACCATTTATCATCTTTAGTGAACATAGATGGATGTCAAAAATATGTTGTATTGTACCTGTCTTTATCTGGTGAGGTACTGGTCCAAGTGTATACACTTGCACATGCAGTAGCATAGCAGAAAAAAACGGTTACTTCTACAAATGCAGCATTTTTGTTCTACATATATATTTTAATGTTCTTTCAGGTAGACATCACATTCTGCTGTTTTGCAGATTATAATTTAAACTTTAAAGCTAAAATGCACTCTGAAAGAACAAAGTGCCTGATAGGAGGAAGCACGCTTATAAATCCTGAGAATATATAGTCCTGTGCTCCTATTTACACACACTATGACTACCCAACCAACACCAGCAAAAAAAAACTCTAATGAAAAGCAGGCAGTGGAAGTGAATAGTGACTAACGGAACAAAGAAATTCCTTTAGGAATAGCAATATGTAAAATCTATTATCTGAAAAATCTCATACATTTTACAGTCCATTGAAAGCCTATAAAGCATCAGTGTGTATTCATGCAGTCAACGCTGCAATCCATCAAACAATTAATGGCTTTCTTGGCATTCATTGTTCCACTGCAATCGCAACACTTACATGAATGTGACTTGATTGGAAAATAAATACAAAAAAACTCAAACCCAAACAACAAGAAAAATCCCCCACCCCCCAAAAAACCCAAACAAATGCAAAACAACAACAACCAACCAAAACCACACAAAAAAAATTAAAAAATGAACAAACAAACAAAAAACCTGGATCTGGACAAGCAGATAAATTTTAACCAAGGATTTTGCCTTTTAGTTCCAGAAGATATAGTTTTGAAGAAGTACAAAATGCATAGCTCTTCTTACCCTCCAAATAAACTGCAAATATCCCAATAAGAGATTAATAAATCTGACTAACTTGATACATATTGCTGAAATACAAATTCTGCGCACATCAAAGCATCAGAGATAGAAGAGGTAAAGGTTGTGGTTGTTTCTGCAAACACTCTTTGCAGAGCATTTACTGATTCCCAATGTTTAATGACATCTGCTTTGATTGTCTGTTTTCTTACCATGATCAAAAAATAAGAATTTAAAGATTGCATCTAATAAACACGTATCATTAAGACAAATTGCATTTAGGCATGTCCTTGCTAGTGGGGTTAAGATGTCTTGGTTAAGATTAAATGGAAATATGGAGCCATAGACACTAAGAATCAGACAGGAGTCTAAATAACATCTTCACTGTATAACTTCGTGATGATTTAATTTGAAGATCCTGGGTACTCCTGTAATTTAGCCCTTCTGAATTCTTTAAATGTTATTGGATTTCATATACCATTATTAGATTTGACTGGATGTTATATGGAATAGAGAACACAAAGAATGCACTGAAATTTGTAGTATTTAAAATCTAGCCTCTGTGTCATTTAAGTGCTCTCTTCTTAAAGAGAGGGAACAAGTATCCTTTTCATAACTTTATGATGCAATCCATTTATAATAAGAAAAAGAAATGACAAAAAGATATATTTTAAATGTAAAAAAGGTATAAACCAGGTCCTTTCGTAGAACAAAGACAAATAATCATAGTGCGATGCTCTTATTCAGTGTATTAAATATTAGGCAGAAAACTATTTCTGCACTGATAAATTTTTCAAATAAATTTCCCTTCTCTTTATCATTTTATAAGCTAAACCTACAAAGTTTACTGGGGATTATTTTATTTTAAAATTCTTTTGTTTCTGCAATAAAAGGTCTAAGAATCAAAAAAACTGGAAATGACTGAAGGGTTTCCATCAGTAAAATAATTTTTTCTTGTGATCTCAGAAATATTCCTTGCATTCACGGGGCAGAATCTGTACAGATTTCTTTTGTTGTTTACATCCAGTCTGGCCATTACATTTGCATTTCATTGTGTATTTCATCCATATCATGGCTAGGCTTCGCGAACGAAGATTTGAGAAGGGCTCTACCCATGCTTGCTACAAGCACGCTGATGGCTAAAAAGGCCAATGCGAGATAGACAAGTCCAGTTGCAGAAGGCAAGAGGAAAGACTCCCTAGGTGGTATTGACAAGACATTGTTCTTTCTGCATTGTCTTTTCTCCTTGAGAGTGATCCTGCGCATGTTCTCAAAAGAAGCAGCAGCGTTATAGGTGGTGTGTCTCCAGGCCTCCCGGTTGGAGGCCAGGATAGAACAATGGCGATGATCAATATGGCCAAGGCTGAGGGATTGTTTCAGGGAGGATTTCATCCATATATATGCAAGAAAAATTGCATTCATCCACATGCAGTGGATGAATTCCAGTGACAAATATGCTCTCATTTTACTTCTCAATAAATTAAAAAATGAAAGAGGCAATATAGGTCCATTGTTTTACTTCACATTTCTGCACAAATTCTCCTGACTCTTTTGAAGAACAGTGAATGTGAATATACATATTTTATCCCTCTTTTTCAGTAGTACACTTATACAAATGTTCAAAGAGGATCTGGTAGAACAGAATTAAATTTATTCTTTCTGAGGAGGTTCAAGCTGGTTTTGGGACAGAGGGAGACTATGTTTATCTGTAATGGTTAAAGTGTTCAACAGAGAGAGCTGAAGTCTTTGCAATAAGTATTTCTTGAACTTCTCCTGCATGAGTCCTTTGCATGGGCTGCAGTTTTTCACAAAGGTCTTCAGCATGGTCTTTTCAACAGGGTACAATCCTTCAGGAATAGATTTTCCACTGTGGGTCCCCCATGGGCCACAGGTTCTGCCAGTGAACCTGCTCCTGCATGGATTCTTCTCCTCAGGCTGCAGCTTCCTTCAAGACATGCACACCTGGTGCAGCATAGAGTTTCCCATGGGCTGCAGTGTGGATTGGATATCTCTCCACTGTGAGTAGTAGATGAACAGAAAAGCACCTTGCACTGGGACTTGTTGAACATCATGAGTTCTCATGCACCCTATTCTTAAGCTTGTCCAGGTCCTCCATGGATGGCGTCCCTTCCTTCTAATGTGTCAACTGCACTGCTCAACTTCATGTCATTTGCACACTTGCTGAGGATGAGCTCAATCTCAATCTCCGTCATTGATGAAAATATTAAAGAGCACGGGTCAGTGAAGACTCAGACAAAGAACTCATTAAATACCTCAGCCTTCTTCATATCAATTTTCACCAATTCACACTTCTTGCTTTCCATCTTTGGCCTTTCTTTTTCGACCTATGTACTCATAGAATTCCTTCTTGTTCTTCTTCATGTTCCCTGCCAAATCCTGTTCCAGCTTTGCCTTGACTTTCCTGACCACATCCCTACCCATTCAAACAGTATCGCTACACTCTCCCCAGGTCACCTGTCCCTGCTTCCACTGCTTATGCATTTCTTTCTTACTCCTCAACTTGAAGAGCATATTCTTCCTCAGCCGTGCCAGTTTCCAGCCTGCCTCTCAATTTCCTACACATCAGGATAGAGAGCTCTTCTGCTCTAAGAAAAGCGGCCTTAAATAGTTGCCAGCTCTGATCAGCCCTTATGCTCTTAAGGACAGTTACCCAAGGGATCTTGTTTACCAGCTCCTTAAACAGCTGAAAATTTGCTCTTGCAAAGCTCAGGGTCTTGACTTTGTTTCTCTCCAGGCTTACCAGGCTCATTTCAAATGTTAAAATACATAGAAACTTGTTAGTCATTCCCACATTTATTGTTCACCTGTGTTTTAATAAGAAAATATGGGCCTTCTCTGTTCACTTGAAAAACAATTGGAGGTAGCTACCCAGAAAATTTTCTGTTTCTGATCCTTAGCTCTTGGACACCACTTGCCACTAGTTGTAACATTGAAGACTAAGGATCATAGAAGTGTAGGACTTACAAAACATGTCTGTTCTCCATGCTTTCTGATAGATAAATACAAGTAGATCCTGCAGGAGGTTATTTTAATGTTTTGGGAGAAAGTCTTCAATAATTTTTTTTAAGTACTTGTCATTGCCCATAGAGTGCATGGGGAGAACACTTTCTGTTTTGGGAAACCAGAGCAAGAGTTTAGCAAGAGACTAAAGATTAAGTGTCTAAAATTTGACAAAGTTATTTCTCATGAGTCATTCTCTTTAGGTTCCTCGCATGTGCAGTACAATTTTCTTTTATTGAATCAGCAATCAAATAAGTGTTAATAGCACAGCACTAAAATTTCTAAATTTTGACACATTAAAGATTTGATATGACAGCAAATTATTATCTTGAAAGTGTACTTTTAGATGTATTTTAAATACATATTTTTCTGAACATTAAATTACAGAAATTTATACTGATATGAAAGTAAATATTGTTTTCCTGTTCAGATTCTTTCTAAAAGTATAAACATCTGAGAAACTCAGAATACCTTTTTTTTCACCTGCTTATGAATAAAAAAGCAATAATTAAGATGTATGCTATATATATTTTCTAATTTCCTCCCTCTGCAACTTCTGTAATTATGCATTGCATTCTTACTATGATCAGGTTGAAATATTGTATCTTTCGTTGATTATACAGCTTGCAGTATTCAGAAATTAATAGCCTTAGCGTTCTAAGGGAAAAGCAAGATTCTGAATGCTGCCTCTACTTAGATGAACAGTTTTACTTTAAGGACAATAAAGAAATCCTGAAGCATACTTCTTTCTTATCAGAAATTGATTCTCTGAAGATTAATTTTTTTCATGAGATTTCTCGGGCACAGCAATTACATGGGAGCCAATCTAATGACTTAGAAATGTAGAAAAAGCAAATTAATCATACGTATAATATTTTACAATTCACACAGTACAATAAAATCCATTTAATTGCCAAAATTGAGCCAGTATTCTTTAGTACTCCAAATTGGTGAATTATAAAACTATCCTTTGGTCCTCATAAAACCTATTTTGAGATGAACGGTAGCAATTAAAAAGTCAATCTAAGTGACTCACTGGATGATTTTAAAGTTGATAATCACATATTTATGCAAATTGCTGGAATGATGAAAAAATAAAATAAAAACATAAGAAAAATAATGAGAATTATTTTTATGGAATTTATGAAGCTGAAATAGCTTTAATTTTATCATATGTTTATCCCATTCAATTTGTATTTGTGGTTTTGTAGTAATTTTTAATTTGTTCTGTTCATAGAATATGTTTGGAGACATGCATGTACATCTCTCTATGCATATTCTAGATTTCACATTTATTCCTTTTCACTTATGGTAATGAACACTTATTTATACACTGTCATGTAAAATGTATTCAAATAGATGTGATATATACTATATATTCCAAATAAATATATTCAAGTATTTTCATCAAGATTTTTCTGGTTGGGAAGTGAGGATGGAAAGAATGATCTTTGTCAGTGAACATTCAAGATTTGACACTAAAAGAAGAAAGGAATTTTTGACCCTGTGTCAGGAACACAAAGGTTTAGAAATACGATATAGACCATTCTGGATTTCAGGTGTATATTTAGGATCAGGATATACGTGGAAGCTGAAAAAGAAAATGAAAAGAAAGAGGAAAAAAATAGAGAAAAGACAAAAAAAACAACAACAAACCACAAGAATATTGTATCTACTAAAATAAGACCCCCTAGACATCAGATTATGAAGTCAAACCTTGGTTGAAGATGAAGCTGGTAAGAGATGTCTAGCACAACAGGGCCTTAAAAAAATTATCAGTAGTAAAAAGTACTTCAAGAACAATGTTGAACCACTCTGAATCAGGCTGATGACCTATTGAGAAGCAAATCAGAAAACAGGATCTACACAGTGTCTTTTTCACATAAGCTTTTGTTAGAAGGGTCTACTCTAAGGTCTCTCAGGCCTAGAAATTTGGAGGAAAGACAATCCAGAGCAGAATATAATCAATTCAGTGACTACTTAGTTACTACATAAGTAATGCAACCAAATGGGATACTGGCTGATATGGGAGATACTATTGTAAGGACTTTTATCCTCTTTAAATAGTTATTGGTTGATGGAGAGGTCCTTAACAGCTGGAAAAGAACAAACAACACTCTAATTCCAAGACAAATGATACACGGAAATGTAGGTCAGATCTTGTTGCTTCATCTTAATCCTTGGGAACATTAAAATGTCACTACCATTAACTAGTAGGGCCCAAAAGAAGACCCCGAAAACTACAGACTCATTAGCCTCACTTCAGTCCCTGGCAAAATAAAGGAATAAGTCCTTTTATAAACTGTTAAAAGTCAAATGAAGAAAGTGATTGGGAAAAGCCATCACAGATTTAACAAAGGCAATCATGCCTGCCTAACCTGATTGCCTTCTACAATAAAGTAGCATTTTTCTGCCCACATAAGAAGATCAGTGGATTTTGTTTAACTAGACTTCAGCAACTCATTCAACACTATTTTCCACAGCTTGCTTACTCCTAGACAAACTGGCAAGATATAAATTCAATAGGCAGTCTATGAGATTGGTGGAAAATTGCCTAATATGTCACATTCAGAGACTGGTAATCAATGTTTTTCACTCAGACTGGCAGACTGTCACAAGTGAGGTCCCCCAGGAGCTGCTATTGGGAACCACGATGTTAAACATCTTCATAAATTATCTGGATGACAGGATTGAAAGCACCTTCATCAAGATTTTGATGACACCAAACTGAGTGATGAGGTGGACATGTCAGAAGAGAAACCTGGCCAAGCTGGAAGAGTAGGCTAGCCAGAATGGTATAAAATTTAAAAAAGAGAAATTTAAGGTTCTGCACCTGGGATGACATAACCAAAGAGCCCAGAACAGACTAGGATCTGTGTGGCTGGGAAGCAGCCCTGATGAAAAGGACCTGAGGGTCCTAGTGGACATATCCCAGAAGTGGACTGCTGCAGCAACAAAGGCAGATTGGATCTTAGGCTGAATCCACAAGGGCACAACTAGCAGAGAGAGATAGACATGATCAACCCATTCTATTCAGAACTTGTCGGGTCACCTCTGGAGTATTGTGTCAAGTTCTGGTCTCCACAATTCAAGGAAGGTGCAAGCAGACTGGAGAAGATCCAAAGGAGAGCGACAAAGACTGGAGAATATGCCCTATTAAGAAAGACTGAAGCAGTTAGGTCTTTTCTCCCTGGAGAAGAGGATTAGAGGAGTCTTCATCAGAATACTCCAGTACTTAAAGTCAGTACTTAAAAGTGAGCTACAGAGGAGACTGTAGCTTTTCAAACGGAGCCACACAGAGAAGACAAGCGGCAACATGTACAAGTTGTACCAGGGGAGGTTTCATCTTAACAAAAGTAATTTTTTTTATGGTAAGAGCAGTCACTTCAAAAACCTCTCCAGGGGTGTGGTAGAGGCCATCACTGTAGGTGTTCAAGATGCTATTGGATGTATTTCTCGGTAGCACCTAGAGCATCTCATGTAGGATTCCTTTCCAAAAAAAGATGGGAACAGATGTCATTTGGAGTCCCTTCCAAACTGAGATTAGCTCTATGATAATTCAGAAAATCTTCACAGAAGCCATTTTCAGACAGAGAGAAAATTAAAAAAAAAAAAAAAAGAAAGAAAAGAAAAGCTGATTGGCTATGGCCAGGGACATTACCAAATGCAGCTCATAATTCCCCATCATGATGGTATGATGGTATATTATGGGGAAATAATTTGCATTCAGAGTTAGGAGAGGGAACTCACTTTCATTTACCATGAACTTGGCAAGGGCTTTGTTGCATTCTGCCACCACTGTTCTCATAGCCAAAGCGGTGGATGCAGACCTGAAAGCTGAAAACTGGAGTATGGACTTTTTGACCTGAAAGGGCTGAGTTGTTCCAAGCGTATTTGGCAGATGATTAAAAAAGATCATTACTGAAGTAAATATTATTTGACATCTTCATTTACATAATCAACTTGATGATGGGGTAGGACAAGTAGAGGCTGAGAGAACTTGAACTCTGGTCTGGAAAAGAGAAGGCTCAGCAGGGATTTTGTCAATATGTTTAAACAGTGGATGATAGGGAATGAAAAAAAAGACAGGCTCTTCTCAGCAGTGTTGACTACTAGGACAAGAGTTGATAGCCACAAAACACATTAAATAATTCTATCTGAACATGAGAGAACACTTTTTTTTTTTTACTGTGAGTGTGGTCAAACAATGGTATAGGTTGTGCAGGGAGGCTGTAGAACCTCCATCTGTGCCCGACAGGGCAGAGTCCTGGGCAACATGCTCCAGATGACCCTGCTTCAGAAATGGTATTAGATTGGATGATCTCCTTTCCAGTATTTCCTGTTCTGAACAGTGTCAAGCTATTTTCTTTTTTTCCAGACTGTGCCACAAAATGAGTAGTCTGGAGATGGGCAAGAAGGTGGGACAAGCACTGCTGGGTCAGTGGACCTAAATTTACCAAAGAAATATTCCATACCATATGATGACATGCTCAGCAATCAATATTCAAGGAAAGGAGGAGGAAACAGGGATGTTAGCAGCTGTGGTGTTTGTCTGCCCAAGAAACTGTTACACATGCTCATACCATGCTTTCTGCAAAGTCATTAAAAAACTGCCTGTCAATGAGAAGCAGTGAATAAATTATTTTTTTTAATCTATTATTTGTTTCTGCATGCAGCTTCAGCTTCACCTGCTAAATTACTGTTAACACAATCTATGAGTCTTTTCATGTTCCTTCAGCTGTCTCCCTGCCCTATGAGGGAGAGGACCAAGTGAGCAACTGTGTGGGTGTATGGCTGTTGACAAGGGTCTACCCAATGAGCACTTCTTGGCACCTAGTGTGGGTCTTAAGGGGCTCCAGATGGTGATAGCCTTGACTGGAGTGTGGCAGAATACATTTATAGTCACAGTTCCTCAGTTTTCTATTGGTGAGGCCCTTGGATTAGTGACAGGGCTTGCTTGGTTTGCTGTGTATTGGAATCTAGGACTTGTTGGTGTCTGCTTTCAAATGTACAAATGTAAGTGTACTACTTCCTTTTGAAATATTTTGTTATATTTTAGGTGGCCTCTAGCTGCCAGATCAGATAAGCATCACGTTCCTCTGAATTCTATGTCTAATTTGTCAGACTCCTGAAATGTCTATGATATCACATCACATCTCAAATAGCATAAAACAGCTTCATAGGGATAAATAAAGATATAAACCCTAAATTTAATTTGTATTTATGACACATTCTATTAAAATTGTCAGGCTTACAAACTTTCTCATGAAACTAATATTAAAATATCACCAGTCATGGTTTTGTATTTCAGTTAAATGTTATGTCCTGGATTCATTTAATTTAATTTCTTCTAGCTAAAAATGAAGTCTTCAGGATAAACTAGTAATCTAAGATCTCATTGTGACCCATGAAAAGAAATAGGCATTTCCAGAGGAAGTTTATCTCCTTTTAAGATTCATATCATTAACATAAGTGAATTGCCCTATGAAGGAGACTATTTATGTCCATGAATGATAAAAAAAATCTAGCAGACTACTTGCACTGGAGATCTTGTTTGTACATGCTGGAAGACAGGCAAGATAAATCACCACACTTCTGGCACCTACCCACTTAACCTTTCTTTCCTTCAGTGTGCCATTATTAATTTAAGGATACTTTGATTGACCTGCCTGTTACAAACCTTGAGGTGATTTGAAACCAGCATAAAGGAAAATTATTAATTTGTTTAAAATTAAAGGAAAACTTTATTTAAAATATATAAAGAATGATTTTAACTGATAAAAACAGCTGAACACCAAGAGCAACAAAAAACCCCATCAAAACCAAAAGCCACAAAAAAACCCAACAAACCAACCAAACAAAAAAATGCACCACCACAACAACATCCTCTGTTGTCCAGAGGGACAATTTATTTTGCATCATAAAGTTTAGCAGCTGCCAGAAAGAATAGACAGCTCTCAGTAGTAATATTGTGCAAGAGATAACATGGAGCAATTACTCCATCCACCACTGATGGTTCTTAATCATAACCAGTCAGTAGAATCTCTACTATCTAGTTGATAGATAAAATACATTAAAGGAGTATGACTGAATAAACTCAAAATGTCTTCCAAAACATGAAAAAAAAAAAAAAGAAAAAGGAATAGGAATAGTAATGCTTCAGTGCAGTATATTATGAAAAATGATTTGTAAATTGAGATTGGCTATAGCTATAGAACAGTGGAGATATATGCTCATGTATTTGCTTTGGAAGAATTAAAGAATAAAAAAAAAAAAAATTGGAAATTAGATTAGTCAGGTAAGTTCTACTTAATACATTTCCTTAAACTGTTAGATACTGAAGAGAAGGCTGTGTGTGCTAGCTAGCTAGTTTTCCTATTAGAGAGACATTTCCCCTTGATTTTCAAAGATTTAGAATTAAAGAATAAAACTAGGATTCATTATTTATAGGTTTAGCTACCTGAAAATAAGCTTCTTTTCTTAACTTCGTCTAAGTTAAGAATTCCTGTTAAAGTATTGTTTGTTGGTTGGTTTTTTTTAACTTCCTAAAATTTCATTTCAAGATGGATAAGTACCACTTGAGATATATCTATATCTTCCCAGTGTTCAAAGAAGACTGAGTAACTTACAGAAAACTTAATGAAATAGATCCTGCCTGCAGCACATAACAGACACATAAGAAAACAAAATAAAAACAAAACCATAAGAATAAAAGTGAAATGGAATTGTTTTTGTAACCTGTGTATAATTTCCTACTCTTTATATACAACAATATTACATTTTAATGTCATAGTTTATAGTGATAAACAATAGTGGAAAAAGCAAGAGGTGGTGACTGATCCATTTATGTCTTGAAATGAGTGACGTAGATACTGATAAGATATAATTCAGAGATGTACTAGCCAATTATCCATGTTTTTGTTGGTCTCAGTGAAGCCTTATGGAAACAGCGGTAGTGGAAATAGGCTCCTGAGAATGTCCATTATTTTCCACTGTGGGCTCTTATTGTAGATGACTTAGCCTAACTGTTATGCCTACACGAAAATCTAAAAAAAAAGTAATAATTTTACTGCCAATTATTTGCATAAAAGTTCTCCAACTTTAACAGACTGACAGCTACTTCAATAAAACATTATTCTCCATTTTTAAAATGTGTTGTAGCTCACTATTTAAATTCTCTTTCAAAATTTGTTCATATACTTTATCAAACCTTTAGTTTTCTAAATTAATGTTTGTATTGTGTACATATAAGAGAGTTATATGGGCTGGTTTTCAATACTATAGAACAATTTATGATTAGATTTACATACATATATCTCAAAAAAACCACAACTAAGATTATTTCCAATACTGTGATTTAACTGGAAGAAAAATAAGACCTTTGATCTTTTTAATTCACATTAATTTTTTGTAGGGAGAGGGAAGTTACCCTGACTAGAATGATTTGGACTTGATGTGGTTAATAACACTTTCTGATTCACTCAATTGATTTTATTTTAAACTCTGTCAATAGTTTAACTGAAGCAAGAAACTTTGCTGCAACTTTATTTCTTGCAGTTCTTTAAGAAGCCTGTGCTGTCTAGTGGTTTCCAGCAGGGCAAAAAAAAAAAAATATTAGCAGTTTAAAGTAATGTGAGCTTGAGCAATCAGAAAAATATATTGGATGATGTGAATGCCATTACGGAGAGCCAGTGATGGATGAGAATGAATGAATCAATCTGATAAATTTTGATTGGCCCTTAAAAAGACAAGGTAAAGAAGTAAATCCAAATTGGTTAGGGAATGTTCATAATACCAAATAATATTACACTGAGGATGCCCCTGTACATCATTCTGTAGACCTGATCCTGACCTTACAGACAGAGTATCATCAGGAAATGCATAGTTAAAACCACAGAATAAAATGAAACCTAAAAAAACCCACAAAACAAAACAAAACAAAACTTAAAAAACCCCAACAACAACAGCAGAAACCCTTCAAAAAAACCCACAAAAAATACAAAGAACCAACCAACTAAAAAAAATCCCACATCAAACCAAACCAAACAACCCTCTCTCCCTCCCCCCTCCAACTCTAACAATAATGCACTGGTGATAGTGGAGAACAGCACACAACATCTTGCACCTGTAAATGTTTCATGTATAACGAAGTCATAAATCAGGCCAGTAAAATTCAAAGTTAATTGAAGATGGCTAGGAAACTAAATCTAGGCCTTTTGAATCACATTGATAACAAGGCTATAAAACATGAGGGAGCCAGAATATTGTAGCCAAGTAAATGTCGCTGACTAGATGGAAAATGGGAAGTTCTTCAGTGCACCTGAGTGTAAGATTAGAAGGCACATTGTTGTTAATCAGAGGGAAAAAACTTGAAACATTACAGACTTTAAAGAGTTAACAGACAATGTTCCTGGTCTAAAGAAGCTAATCTATGCTTATCCTCTTTTCTGGACTTTTCTGGAGTAGGCTATTCATTCTTCTGATAAACTCCATTCTCCTTGTTTTCCTTTTTTCTGTTTCACTGTGAAGGAAGTGAGAAATAATTCTTCATTATTTCTTCTGCGTTTTCTTTTTCACATCACAAGCTGTTAATGTAAGGATAGAATTATTGATAATCACTAACTGTAAGGTATAAGGAACTTTTTTCTCTGCACTATTCATTGTGACTACTGCAGCTTTTAACAGCAATGAGACTTCAATACGATTCAAGAACCCTTCCTTAAAAATGTATAATATAACATTATTCCACATATCTTCCCAGAAAACTGTGAAATAACTAAATTAAGCTGTGTAAATACACAATTAATATAAGGGAAAAAATATGGGGAAGGAAAAAATGATACGCTTAATTTAACTACCTTAACCTGAGAACACAAGAACTTAGCACTGTTGACATCCCACAGGTATTCGAGATTTCTGTACGCCATAGCATGGGAGGTTTGCAGTAGATCCATGCCCTATCTGGAGTGCCAGCTGGTTGCTAGGCTGCATAACCTTCGATGTTTGAAAAGACATTAGGCAGCTGTGGTAAAGCAAATAAATCTGGTCTATTGAATACAGGTACATTTGACAGTAAGTCACCTAAATCTAGATACCTATATGAATGTTCTGTCTGTCAGCTAGATGTCCTAATTGCCATTATAGGGAACGGACATGATACTACAACTGGTCTTAGGCTAAAGCAGACATTTTGTTCCGTTTGAGACAGTATAGGATAACCCAGCTGGCCTCCAGCTATCGCTCTAGAACAAGAAAGTACATGAAAGTACATGAAAGTCTGTGTCATACCTGTCAGCTTCATTCAGAAGGTCTGCTTCAGGAGGAGTTAAATTCCTCCTACTGGCCTCATTGAATATATGTCAACTAGGAGAAAAACACAGGTATCTAAAACTACCTGAAACGCTCTGGTCTACTGGTTACAGCCACACAAAGAAGGCAAATAGGATAGAGAAGATTCATGACCAAAGCAGCAACAAGAAGGTTAGTAAAAGATTGTAAGGCATCTCAAAAAGTTCTAAATTATGTTTAAAAAATACAGTTAAGGCCTGATTAAATAAATCAATCAAAGCCCACGTTTTTCATGATTTTAAAGCATTAATCACCTCAGCTTCTGCTTACACATTAAAGGGTGTAGACCCTTTAAAGGGTGTAGACCCTTTAATTCTGGTGTCTTAAAATGCAGCTGAACTCCATTCAGTAATATCATTAATAGTTCTCAAAAAACCCAAACCAGACATTTATCTCATAGTGGTGGTAATCAATATCTGCATCCTTAACCTCTAGTTAAGTGATTGATAAAACAACTTGTTCTGCTTCTTCATCTGAGTACAGATTTTTGTTTCTTACATTAGTGCTGAATTTTCAGGTTTCTCCAACCTGTCTCTGTTGGAGGCAATTTGGAGTGTGATGTTTCAGATGAATTGTTGTTGATCCTGATGATAATATTTTCTTTCTTTTCTTCTTTTTTTATTTTTTTTTTATTTTTTTGCCACTAGCTACTCCTGCTTAATGTACATGCTAGTTGTGGCCCCATTAATCACCATTAGTTGGTGTGCTGTTAGGTGTTTTTGTTAGTTGTATTCTCATTTAGCAACTCCCACTAACCTGCTTAATGTTAACTGTCACCATGGTAGTTTACATAATCCCCATCTATACATATTGCTAACTGTTATTCACTCTAATTTGCAAACTCTCTGGTAAAAGTAACACTGAATAACTCACGTGATTTTAGAATGAAGTGAAAGCATATATCAGTTCAGATTTCCCAAGCCTCTCTGCTAAAAGACAAAACAAGAAACCCCAAACTCAATCCAAACACAAAAAAAAAAAAAACCAAAAAAACCCAAAACAAATCCAAAACCAACCAACCAACCAAAAACAAAACCAAAAACCCAAACAAAGACAAATCAAAAAACTAAAACAAACTGAAAATTGCAAACAAAAACCACAAACCCAAATAAAATCCATGAAACAAACAACAAGCAAACAAACCAAATCTAAACCCTCCTAGAAAGTTCAAATTTCAGAATCTTCAGTGTTGCACGTTGTGGTAATTTTCTTACCCTTAGAAAGCTGGGCACAGCTGTCACCCGTGCTGTGAGAAAAATAACTTCAACAAACATAATTTTCTCAGGTTAACAAAATATGTTTTTTAATAGAAAACCCTCTAAGCTATTACCATGTAATTGGCAATTAACCTTATCCATTTCATTATAGTCAGTGCCCCAACTTTTCACTGAAGGCAAAAATACTTTTAACCTAGTAGGTTGTTATCTCAGTCTTCAGCTGTAAGTAGCAAAACACTATGTTTATACTACATATATTTTCATTTGCAGGTGGAATAAATTTTAAAGTAAATAGGTAAAATTAATTTGCAGATTGTATTTATTGGGTGCAAGTGAGAAAGTGTTGGTAGAGGGGTGCTGAAGGGGTGGCCTCTGTGAGGATGACTACGAATTACCGACACCATAAGATATGAATATTTTCTGAAGGACTGTAGCCTGCAGGAAGGACTCACAGTGGATGAAAGGAAAAGTGGGAGGAGGAAAATATTTACAGACTGACCATAACCCCCACATTACCTGCACCTCTTTGAGATGAGAAGGAGGTAGAGGACTCGAATGAAAAAGTGATATTGAGCCTGGAGAAAAAGGAAATGGCAGGAGAAAGAAGAGAACTATTCAGCAATAAATTAAATTAATGCTTTTCAAGTCAAATCTATTTTCCCTGTGGTGATAATTGATAACTGATTTCCTTGTCTTTATCCCAACCCACAAGCTTTTCTTCTTACTTTCTTCCCTGTCTTTTTGAAATAAGGGAGAGAGTAGTTGGGTGGGAGACTGGAAGAGAGACAGGGTCAACTCACCACACGGAGATATATTCTAGTCTACCAGTAACCTGCTAAAATAACTATGAATTTGCTGAGAAACTATAGGATATAAATATAATCATTTTAGATTAGAGGTTATTGTAACATGAAGAATTTAAAAAAATTGAAGAGAAGAACCTTTCACGATAACAGTGATTCATGGATCTATGAAGAAGAATCATAACCTCCTGAAACTCAAATCTTAGTTTTAGTTATTGTGTCATTGTTACAACTGTAATATGCATTGAGGTTTTTGAGATTTCTGTAATGATAATAAAAAACATGTGATATCTGGTTGTGTTTTTTCTGTTACATTCTGTAAGGGCAAATTATTCTTTTTCCCCTTAAACATGTGACTTTTTCACTCCTTGACCACAGAATCAGAATCTCAGAATGGGCGTGTGACAAACACTGAAGGTGGATAGGGAGGGGGGACTCCAGGCATGAGGCTTTGCCTTTTACCTCAAGTCCTGGAGGGGAGCATGCCGTTCCCCTCCCCACCCCGCAACACCTCATGGCCCCCAGAGAGACCAGGGCACAGTCAGCAAGCAGGGAGAGCAGGCAGAGAGAGCTTTAATGTTCTGGTAACTGTTTAAATAGCTCTTGGGGGGATTGCAAAGTAACCAGTGGGAGTTCAGAAGGTCTTACTGACCAACCAATGATAACAAAGGGTTAACAGCCAATAGGTGAGCTTCCAGTTATCTCTTAGACATTCCGAAGATACAGGTAAGGACTAAAGGGATCTTGGGAAGGAGAAGGGTTTACACAAAGAGTTACAACACCATTTTGGAGGCACGTTCACTTTAAACAACATTACAACTTCTATATCCAAAAGCATATTGCAACAGGCAAGGTTGGAAAGGATCCCTGGAAGTTACCTTGTCCAGCCTCTCTGCTCAAGCAGTTTTCCCTGAACACATTGTTCAGGATTGTGCCCAGATGTCTTTTGGATATCTCCAGGGAAGGAGACTCCATGATCTCTCTGTACAACCTATTCCAGTGCTCAGTTACTCTCACAGTAAAGAAGTTCTTCCCCGTTTTCAGATGGAACTTCCTGTGTTCCAGCTTTTGCCATCACCTCTCATCCTATTACTTGACACCACCGAGAAGAGCCAGGCTCCACCCTCCTGGCACCCTCCCTTCAAATACTTACATGCTTTGACAAGGTCACCTCTCAGCCATCCTTGCTTGAGACTGAACAGGCCCAACTCCTTCAGCCTGTCCTCTTAAGAGAAGTGCTCCAATCCCTTAATCATCTTTGCAGTCCTTAACTGGACTTGCTCCAGGAGCTTCATATGTCTCTTATGCTAATGAGCCCAGGACTTGACACAGCACTCCAGGTAAGGTCTCATCAGGGCTGAGGAGAGGGGCAGGATCACCTTGACCTTCTGGCAATGATATAGAATTAACTGATATATAATTTACTTTAGAAATGAATAGTCACTGGTATTAGAAGTTGATGCTTGCAATTTTAGCCTGTCAATTACCTCATTTATGGTATTTTAACTATTTATGGATTAATTTATTGTACCTTTTGTTACTGAAATAAGTTTTTTGAGTATTCAGAGTCACGCTGTGATTCTTAAAGAATGGCTAAAACTAAATGAAACTTCATTTTTTGCTGTGTAATGGCCAAGTATAGCATTTGATAATCATATAAAACTCCAATATCTTGTTGGATCATTACTTCAGAATGTGTTCATAGATGAATAGACAAAGAAAGGATCTTAAACTGATTCAAAACTATATTGTTTTCCCTAAGTAATTTGTATTCATCAGAGCCAGGTATTTAAACAGTAAAGAAACTAATGAAGCACTGGTGACTAAACACCTATTGGTATGTTTCTTATTATTTTTCTCCTTAAATCTTAATGAGGTGTAATTACAGTTTCTTGTATTTTGTCTTTAAGATGCATTATTCTAACAGAGAGTAGTGACAAGTAGCTGTGTCTGACTTGATGAGCAGCAAACTTACTGCAGATATGCAAATGAGGAACAACAAAGAAGAGCCTGGAGATATTAACATCTGTGTGAATGAAGCAACCATTTCACAAGTCAGTGGACCTTAAACAAAGCAGACATTGAAATCTGTTCAGTACATGGGGTGGATTTTTAAATATGTTCAATTACTGCTTGTTGCACAGCTGTCACTAGAGCACAGTTTCTGTCACACCAGGGATTCTGCTTTGATATTACCAGCATACAAAAATGGTGTTCGTGATAAATGGTTTTCCAGCGTAGCAAAACAAGCATTTTTCACTCATGACTATGACTTAGAGATCTGCTTATACTTCCATATCTCTAGCAATTTAAGTGAGTAGAGAGGCATCTGCTAGGAGCAAAATAGCTGTTTTGCCAATCGATCCTGTAACTAACTGGCTAACTATCTCATTTCTGTGTAATACTTAAGAAAATATATTTCTTTTGAGGAGAATATGAATTTTAAATGGAAGATAATTCATGTCTTTATGAGGAAGGGAAGGAGAAAACCGCTATTCTACTCTATGAAAAAGTAAATTTCATTAGTGAATTTTTCCACACAGAGAAATTGTTTTATGCCTTAGAATATTTTCCTTTAAAACATGCTACATGTTGGTTGGAGGACAGTCTTCAAGATTCAGTTAAATAATATTTTTACATAATTATAAATAAATTATAATAATAAAATTAAAATAATTATAGTATTAATCTATTATTAATTTAGTTACTATTATCTGTATGTC